>NW_026531011.1:0-7500 GCF_020745825.1 Agelaius phoeniceus | reverse complement strand
GGGTTAGGGTTAGGGTTAGGGTTAGGGTTAGGGTTAGGGTTAGGGTTAGGGTTAGGGTTAGGGTTAGGGTTAGGGTTAGGGTTAGGGTTAGGGTTAGGGTTAGGGTTAGGGTTAGGGTTAGGGTTAGGTTAGGGTTAGGGTTAGGGTTAGGGTTAGGGTTAGGGTTAGGGTTAGGGTTAGGGTTAGGGTTAGGGTTAGGGTTAGGGTTAGGGTTAGGGTTAGGGTTAGGGTTAGGGTTAGGGTTAGGGTTAGGGTTAGGGTTAGGGTTAGGGTTAGGGTTAGGGTTAGGGTTAGGGTTAGGGTTAGGGTTAGGGTTAGGGTTAGGGTTAGGGTTAGGGTTAGGGTTAGGGTTAGGGTTAGGGTTAGGGTTAGGGTTAGGGTTAGGGTTAGGGTTAGGGTTAGGGTTAGGGTTAGGGTTAGGGTTAGGGTTAGGGTTAGGGTTAGGGTTAGGGTTAGGGTTAGGGTTAGGGTTAGGGTTAGGGTTAGGGTTAGGGTTAGGGTTAGGGTTAGGGTTAGGGTTAGGGTTAGGGTTAGGGTTAGGGTTAGGGTTAGGGTTAGGGTTAGGGTTAGGGTTAGGGTTAGGGTTAGGGTTAGGGTTAGGGTTAGGGTTAGGGTTAGGGTTAGGGTTAGGGTTAGGGTTAGGGTTAGGGTTAGGGTTAGGGTTAGGGTTAGGGTTAGGGTTAGGGTTAGGGTTAGGGTTAGGGTTAGGGTTAGGGTTAGGGTTAGGGTTAGGGTTAGGGTTAGGGTTAGGGTTAGGGTTAGGGTTAGGGTTAGGGTTAGGGTTAGGGTTAGGGTTAGGGTTAGGGTTAGGGTTAGGGTTAGGGTTAGGGTTAGGGTTAGGGTTAGGGTTAGGGTTAGGGTTAGGGTTAGGGTTAGGGTTAGGGTTAGGGTTAGGGTTAGGGTTAGGGTTAGGGTTAGGGTTAGGGTTAGGGTTAGGGTTAGGGTTAGGGTTAGGGTTAGGGTTAGGGTTAGGGTTAGGGTTAGGGTTAGGGTTAGGGTTAGGGTTAGGGTTAGGGTTAGGGTTAGGGTTAGGGTTAGGGTTAGGGTTAGGGTTAGGGTTAGGGTTAGGGTTAGGGTTAGGGTTAGGGTTAGGGTTAGGGTTAGGGTTAGGGTTAGGGTTAGGGTTAGGGTTAGGGTTAGGGTTAGGGTTAGGGTTAGGGTTAGGGTTAGGGTTAGGGTTAGGGTTAGGGTTAGGGTTAGGGTTAGGGTTAGGGTTAGGGTTAGGGTTAGGGTTAGGGTTAGGGTTAGGGTTAGGGTTAGGGTTAGGGTTAGGGTTAGGGTTAGGGTTAGGGTTAGGGTTAGGGTTAGGGTTAGGGTTAGGGTTAGGGTTAGGGTTAGGGTTAGGGTTAGGGTTAGGGTTAGGGTTAGGGTTAGGGTTAGGGTTAGGGTTAGGGTTAGGGTTAGGGTTAGGGTTAGGGTTAGGGTTAGGGTTAGGGTTAGGGTTAGGGTTAGGGTTAGGGTTAGGGTTAGGGTTAGGGTTAGGGTTAGGGTTAGGGTTAGGGTTAGGGTTAGGGTTAGGGTTAGGGTTAGGGTTAGGGTTAGGGTTAGGGTTAGGGTTAGGGTTAGGGTTAGGGTTAGGGTTAGGGTTAGGGTTAGGGTTAGGGTTAGGGTTAGGGTTAGGGTTAGGGTTAGGGTTAGGGTTAGGGTTAGGGTTAGGGTTAGGGTTAGGGTTAGGGTTAGGGTTAGGGTTAGGGTTAGGGTTAGGGTTAGGGTTAGGGTTAGGGTTAGGGTTAGGGTTAGGGTTAGGGTTAGGGTTAGGGTTAGGGTTAGGGTTAGGGTTAGGGTTAGGGTTAGGGTTAGGGTTAGGGTTAGGGTTAGGGTTAGGGTTAGGGTTAGGGTTAGGGTTAGGGTTAGGGTTAGGGTTAGGGTTAGGGTTAGGGTTAGGGTTAGGGTTAGGGTTAGGGTTAGGGTTAGGGTTAGGGTTAGGGTTAGGGTTAGGGTTAGGGTTAGGGTTAGGGTTAGGGTTAGGGTTAGGGTTAGGGTTAGGGTTAGGGTTAGGGTTAGGGTTAGGGTTAGGGTTAGGGTTAGGGTTAGGGTTAGGGTTAGGGTTAGGGTTAGGGTTAGGGTTAGGGTTAGGGTTAGGGTTAGGGTTAGGGTTAGGGTTAGGGTTAGGGTTAGGGTTAGGGTTAGGGTTAGGGTTAGGGTTAGGGTTAGGGTTAGGGTTAGGGTTAGGGTTAGGGTTAGGGTTAGGGTTAGGGTTAGGGTTAGGGTTAGGGTTAGGGTTAGGGTTAGGGTTAGGGTTAGGGTTAGGGTTAGGGTTAGGGTTAGGGTTAGGGTTAGGGTTAGGGTTAGGGTTAGGGTTAGGGTTAGGGTTAGGGTTAGGGTTAGGGTTAGGGTTAGGGTTAGGGTTAGGGTTAGGGTTAGGGTTAGGGTTAGGGTTAGGGTTAGGGTTAGGGTTAGGGTTAGGGTTAGGGTTAGGGTTAGGGTTAGGGTTAGGGTTAGGGTTAGGGTTAGGGTTAGGGTTAGGGTTAGGGTTAGGGTTAGGGTTAGGGTTAGGGTTAGGGTTAGGGTTAGGGTTAGGGTTAGGGTTAGGGTTAGGGTTAGGGTTAGGGTTAGGGTTAGGGTTAGGGTTAGGGTTAGGGTTAGGGTTAGGGTTAGGGTTAGGGTTAGGGTTAGGGTTAGGGTTAGGGTTAGGGTTAGGGTTAGGGTTAGGGTTAGGGTTAGGGTTAGGGTTAGGGTTAGGGTTAGGGTTAGGGTTAGGGTTAGGGTTAGGGTTAGGGTTAGGGTTAGGGTTAGGGTTAGGGTTAGGGTTAGGGTTAGGGTTAGGGTTAGGGTTAGGGTTAGGGTTAGGGTTAGGGTTAGGGTTAGGGTTAGGGTTAGGGTTAGGGTTAGGGTTAGGGTTAGGGTTAGGGTTAGGGTTAGGGTTAGGGTTAGGGTTAGGGTTAGGGTTAGGGTTAGGGTTAGGGTTAGGGTTGGGTTAGGGTTAGGGTTAGGGTTAGGGTTAGGGTTAGGGTTAGGGTTAGGGTTAGGGTTAGGGTTAGGGTTAGGGTTAGGGTTAGGGTTAGGGTTAGGGTTAGGGTTAGGGTTAGGGTTAGGGTTAGGGTTAGGGTTAGGGTTAGGGTTAGGGTTAGGGTTAGGGTTAGGGTTAGGGTTAGGGTTAGGGTTAGGGTTAGGGTTAGGGTTAGGGTTAGGGTTAGGGTTAGGGTTAGGGTTAGGGTTAGGGTTAGGGTTAGGGTTAGGGTTAGGGTTAGGGTTAGGGTTAGGGTTAGGGTTAGGGTTAGGGTTAGGGTTAGGGTTAGGGTTAGGGTTAGGGTTAGGGTTAGGGTTAGGGTTAGGGTTAGGGTTAGGGTTAGGGTTAGGGTTAGGGTTAGGGTTAGGGTTAGGGTTAGGGTTAGGGTTAGGGTTAGGGTTAGGGTTAGGGTTAGGGTTAGGGTTAGGGTTAGGGTTAGGGTTAGGGTTAGGGTTAGGGTTAGGGTTAGGGTTAGGGTTAGGGTTAGGGTTAGGGTTAGGGTTAGGGTTAGGGTTAGGGTTAGGGTTAGGGTTAGGGTTAGGGTTAGGGTTAGGGTTAGGGTTAGGGTTAGGGTTAGGGTTAGGGTTAGGGTTAGGGTTAGGGTTAGGGTTAGGGTTAGGGTTAGGGTTAGGGTTAGGGTTAGGGTTAGGGTTAGGGTTAGGGTTAGGGTTAGGGTTAGGGTTAGGGTTAGGGTTAGGGTTAGGGTTAGGGTTAGGGTTAGGGTTAGGGTTAGGGTTAGGGTTAGGGTTAGGGTTAGGGTTAGGGTTAGGGTTAGGGTTAGGGTTAGGGTTAGGGTTAGGGTTAGGGTTAGGGTTAGGGTTAGGGTTAGGGTTAGGGTTAGGGTTAGGGTTAGGGTTAGGGTTAGGGTTAGGGTTAGGGTTAGGGTTAGGGTTAGGGTTAGGGTTAGGGTTAGGGTTAGGGTTAGGGTTAGGGTTAGGGTTAGGGTTAGGGTTAGGGTTAGGGTTAGGGTTAGGGTTAGGGTTAGGGTTAGGGTTAGGGTTAGGGTTAGGGTTAGGGTTAGGGTTAGGGTTAGGGTTAGGGTTAGGGTTAGGGTTAGGGTTAGGGTTAGGGTTAGGGTTAGGGTTAGGGTTAGGGTTAGGGTTAGGGTTAGGGTTAGGGTTAGGGTTAGGGTTAGGGTTAGGGTTAGGGTTAGGGTTAGGGTTAGGGTTAGGGTTAGGGTTAGGGTTAGGGTTAGGGTTAGGGTTAGGGTTAGGGTTAGGGTTAGGGTTAGGGTTAGGGTTAGGGTTAGGGTTAGGGTTAGGGTTAGGGTTAGGGTTAGGGTTAGGGTTAGGGTTAGGGTTAGGGTTAGGGTTAGGGTTAGGGTTAGGGTTAGGGTTAGGGTTAGGGTTAGGGTTAGGGTTAGGGTTAGGGTTAGGGTTAGGGTTAGGGTTAGGGTTAGGGTTAGGGTTAGGGTTAGGGTTAGGGTTAGGGTTAGGGTTAGGGTTAGGGTTAGGGTTAGGGTTAGGGTTAGGGTTAGGGTTAGGGTTAGGGTTAGGGTTAGGGTTAGGGTTAGGGTTAGGGTTAGGGTTAGGGTTAGGGTTAGGGTTAGGGTTAGGGTTAGGGTTAGGGTTAGGGTTAGGGTTAGGGTTAGGGTTAGGGTTAGGGTTAGGGTTAGGGTTAGGGTTAGGGTTAGGGTTAGGGTTAGGGTTAGGGTTAGGGTTAGGGTTAGGGTTAGGGTTAGGGTTAGGGTTAGGGTTAGGGTTAGGGTTAGGGTTAGGGTTAGGGTTAGGGTTAGGGTTAGGGTTAGGGTTAGGGTTAGGGTTAGGGTTAGGGTTAGGGTTAGGGTTAGGGTTAGGGTTAGGGTTAGGGTTAGGGTTAGGGTTAGGGTTAGGGTTAGGGTTAGGGTTAGGGTTAGGGTTAGGGTTAGGGTTAGGGTTAGGGTTAGGGTTAGGGTTAGGGTTAGGGTTAGGGTTAGGGTTAGGGTTAGGGTTAGGGTTAGGGTTAGGGTTAGGGTTAGGGTTAGGGTTAGGGTTAGGGTTAGGGTTAGGGTTAGGGTTAGGGTTAGGGTTAGGGTTAGGGTTAGGGTTAGGGTTAGGGTTAGGGTTAGGGTTAGGGTTAGGGTTAGGGTTAGGGTTAGGGTTAGGGTTAGGGTTAGGGTTAGGGTTAGGGTTAGGGTTAGGGTTAGGGTTAGGGTTAGGGTTAGGGTTAGGGTTAGGGTTAGGGTTAGGGTTAGGGTTAGGGTTAGGGTTAGGGTTAGGGTTAGGGTTAGGGTTAGGGTTAGGGTTAGGGTTAGGGTTAGGGTTAGGGTTAGGGTTAGGGTTAGGGTTAGGGTTAGGGTTAGGGTTAGGGTTAGGGTTAGGGTTAGGGTTAGGGTTAGGGTTAGGGTTAGGGTTAGGGTTAGGGTTAGGGTTAGGGTTAGGGTTAGGGTTAGGGTTAGGGTTAGGGTTAGGGTTAGGGTTAGGGTTAGGGTTAGGGTTAGGGTTAGGGTTAGGGTTAGGGTTAGGGTTAGGGTTAGGGTAGGGTTAGGGTTAGGGTTAGGGTTAGGGTTAGGGTTAGGGTTAGGGTTAGGGTTAGGGTTAGGGTTAGGGTTAGGGTTAGGGTTAGGGTTAGGGTTAGGGTTAGGGTTAGGGTTAGGGTTAGGGTTAGGGTTAGGGTTAGGGTTAGGGTTAGGGTTAGGGTTAGGGTTAGGGTTAGGGTTAGGGTTAGGGTTAGGGTTAGGGTTAGGGTTAGGGTTAGGGTTAGGGTTAGGGTTAGGGTTAGGGTTAGGGTTAGGGTTAGGGTTAGGGTTAGGGTTAGGGTTAGGGTTAGGGTTAGGGTTAGGGTTAGGGTTAGGGTTAGGGTTAGGGTTAGGGTTAGGGTTAGGGTTAGGGTTAGGGTTAGGGTTAGGGTTAGGGTTAGGGTTAGGGTTAGGGTTAGGGTTAGGGTTAGGGTTAGGGTTAGGGTTAGGGTTAGGGTTAGGGTTAGGGTTAGGGTTAGGGTTAGGGTTAGGGTTAGGGTTAGGGTTAGGGTTAGGGTTAGGGTTAGGGTTAGGGTTAGGGTTAGGGTTAGGGTTAGGGTTAGGGTTAGGGTTAGGGTTAGGGTTAGGGTTAGGGTTAGGGTTAGGGTTAGGGTTAGGGTTAGGGTTAGGGTTAGGGTTAGGGTTAGGGTTAGGGTTAGGGTTAGGGTTAGGGTTAGGGTTAGGGTTAGGGTTAGGGTTAGGTTAGGGTTAGGGTTAGGGTTAGGGTTAGGGTTAGGGTTAGGGTTAGGGTTAGGGTTAGGGTTAGGGTTAGGGTTAGGGTTAGGGTTAGGGTTAGGGTTAGGGTTAGGGTTAGGGTTAGGGTTAGGGTTAGGGTTAGGGTTAGGGTTAGGGTTAGGGTTAGGGTTAGGGTTAGGGTTAGGGTTAGGGTTAGGGTTAGGGTTAGGGTTAGGGTTAGGGTTAGGGTTAGGGTTAGGGTTAGGGTTAGGGTTAGGGTTAGGGTTAGGGTTAGGGTTAGGGTTAGGGTTAGGGTTAGGGTTAGGGTTAGGGTTAGGGTTAGGGTTAGGGTTAGGGTTAGGGTTAGGGTTAGGGTTAGGGTTAGGGTTAGGGTTAGGGTTAGGGTTAGGGTTAGGGTTAGGGTTAGGGTTAGGGTTAGGGTTAGGGTTAGGGTTAGGGTTAGGGTTAGGGTTAGGGTTAGGGTTAGGGTTAGGGTTAGGGTTAGGGTTAGGGTTAGGGTTAGGGTTAGGGTTAGGGTTAGGGTTAGGGTTAGGGTTAGGGTTAGGGTTAGGGTTAGGGTTAGGGTTAGGGTTAGGGTTAGGGTTAGGGTTAGGGTTAGGGTTAGGGTTAGGGTTAGGGTTAGGGTTAGGGTTAGGGTTAGGGTTAGGGTTAGGGTTAGGGTTAGGGTTAGGGTTAGGGTTAGGGTTAGGGTTAGGGTTAGGGTTAGGGTTAGGGTTAGGGTTAGGGTTAGGGTTAGGGTTAGGGTTAGGGTTAGGGTTAGGGTTAGGGTTAGGGTTAGGGTTAGGGTTAGGGTTAGGGTTAGGGTTAGGGTTAGGGTTAGGGTTAGGGTTAGGGTTAGGGTTAGGGTTAGGGTTAGGGTTAGGGTTAGGGTTAGGGTTAGGGTTAGGGTTAGGGTTAGGGTTAGGGTTAGGGTTAGGGTTAGGGTTAGGGTTAGGGTTAGGGTTAGGGTTAGGGTTAGGGTTAGGGTTAGGGTTAGGGTTAGGGTTAGGGTTAGGTTAGGGTTAGGGTTAGGGTAGGGTTAGGGTTAGGGTTAGGGTTAGGGTTAGGGTTAGGGTTAGGGTTAGGGTTAGGGTTAGGGTTAGGGTTAGGGTTAGGGTTAGGGTTAGGGTTAGGGTTAGGGTTAGGGTTAGGGTTAGGGTTAGGGTTAGGGTTAGGGTTAGGGTTAGGGTTAGGGTTAGGGTTAGGGTTAGGGTTAGGGTTAGGGTTAGGGTTAGGGTTAGGGTTAGGGTTAGGGTTAGGGTTAGGGTTAGGGTTAGGGTTAGGGTTAGGGTTAGGGTTAGGGTTAGGGTTAGGGTTAGGGTTAGGGTTAGGGTTAGGGTTAGGGTTAGGGTTAGGGTTAGGGTTAGGGTTAGGGTTAGGGTTAGGGTTAGGGTTAGGGTTAGGGTTAGGGTTAGGGTTAGGGTTAGGGTTAGGGTTA
>NW_026531010.1:0-354953 GCF_020745825.1 Agelaius phoeniceus | reverse complement strand
GCCACCTTTCATCTGACACCCAGACCCTGGGGAAAGGACTTCTTTTTCCCATGGCAAATGGCCTCCCTTGGCAGCCACTCACCCTGGCAGCAAAGTGGGAGCCTAGCTAGAATGATGCAATCGTTGCTGGATTTTTCCAAAAGAAAAGCTGGCAGCAACTAGGGCCCTGGAAGTACTTAGAGCCTCAAACGCCACCTTGAACATATTCCTGAGACCCTGGGGAAAGGACATCTTTTTCCCATGGAAAATGGCCTTCATTTGTGGCCACTTGGCCTGGCAGGCAGGGCAGTGCCAAGCCAGGAATCTACAAACTCTGCTGGATCCTTCCAGAAACGAAAGCTGCCAGCAACTAGGACCCTGCAAGTCCTTAGAGCCCCAGATGCCACCTGTCATCTGACACCCAGAGCCTGGGCCAATGACTTCGTTTTCCCCATGGAAAATGGCCTCCATTTCTGGCCACTCGCCCTGACCAAGAGGGTGGTGCCCAGCAAGAAATTTGCAAGCTTTGCTGGATTGCTCCAAATCTAAAGCTGCCACTTGTTGTTGTTCTATTTCTCTAGAGTCCCATCATGCTGTTCTCAGATTGCTAAAGTCCATACCTCCTCGGTGTGTTCTTATGGCTGCAGATCTTCACAGCACAGACGCTTTCTTCTGCATGCTGTTCTTTCCCAGTTCAGGGCTCCTTCAAGGCTCTCCCTGAATGGCTACGCCGCCCCCTTTTATCCCAGTTCTCTTCAATGCTCACAGCTGCAGCCCATCAAGGACAACCAGGACCTGTGGGGCAAAGCCTCTAGACAGATATTCAAATAGAATCCATTTCCTCTACTCTAGCCAGTAAGTACTACCCTACAAGTCCTCAGAACCCCAAAGGCCACCTTTCATCTGACACCCAGACCCTGGGGAAAGGACTTCTTTTTCCCATGGCAAATGGCCTCCCTTGGCAGCCACTCACCCTGGCAGAAAGTGGGAGCCTAGCTAGAATGATGCAATCGTTGCTGGATTTTTCCAAAAGAAAAGCTGGCAGCAACTAGGGCCCTGGAAGTACTTAGAGCCTCAAACGCCACCTTGAACATATTCCTGAGACCCTGGGGAAAGGACTTCTTTTTCCCATGGAAAATGGCCTTCATTTGTGGCCACTTGGCCTGGCAGGCAGGGCAGTGCCAAGCCAGGAATCTACAAACTATGCTGGATCCTTCCAGAACGAAAGCTGCCAGCAACTAGGACCCTGCAAGTCCTTAGAGCCCCAGACGCCACCTGTCATCTGACACCCAGAGCCTGGGCCAATGACTTCGTTTTCCCCATGGAAAATGGCCTCCATTTCTGGCCACTCGCCCTGACCAAGAGGGTGGTGCCCAGCAAGAAATTTGCAAGCTTTGCTGGATTGCTCCAAATCTAAAGCTGCCACTTGTTGTTGTTCTATTTCTCTAGAGTCCCATCATGCTGTTCTCAGATTGCTAAAGTCCATACCTCCTCGGTGTGTTCTTATGGCTGCAGATCTTCACAGCACAGACGCTTTCTTCTGCATGCTGTTCTTTCCCAGTTCAGGGCTCCTTCAAGGCTCTCCCTGAATGGCTACGCCGCCCCCTTTTATCCCAGTTCTCTTCAATGCTCACAGCTGCAGCCCATCAAGGACAACCAGGACCTGTGGGGCAAAGCCTCTAGACAGATATTCAAATAGAATCCATTTCCTCTACTCTAGCCAGTAAGTACTACCCTACAAGTCCTCAGAACCCCAAAGGCCACCTTTCATCTGACACCCAGACCCTGGGGAAAGGACTTCTTTTTCCCATGGCAAATGGCCTCCCTTGGCAGCCACTCACCCTGGCAGAAAGTGGGAGCCTAGCTAGAATGATGCAATCGTTGCTGGATTTTTCCAAAAGAAAAGCTGGCAGCAACTAGGGCCCTGGAAGTACTTAGAGCCTCAAACGCCACCTTGAACATATTCCTGAGACCCTGGGGAAAGGACTTCTTTTTCCCATGGAAAATGGCCTTCATTTGTGGCCACTTGGCCTGGCAGGCAGGGCAGTGCCAAGCCAGGAATCTACAAACTCTGCTGGATCCTTCCAAAACTAAAGCTGCCAGCAACTAGGACCCTGCAAGTCCTTAGAGCCCCAGATGCCACCTGTCATCTGACACCCAGAGCCTGGGCCAATGACTTCGTTTTCCCCATGGAAAATGGCCTCCATTTCTGGCCACTCGCCCTGACCAAGAGGGTGGTGCCCAGCAAGAAATTTGCAAGCTTTGCTGGATTGCTCCAAATCTAAAGCTGCCACTTGTTGTTGTTCTATTTCTCTAGAGTCCCATCATGCTGTTCTCAGATTGCTAAAGTCCATACCTCCTCGGTGTGTTCTTATGGCTGCAGATCTTCACAGCACAGACGCTTTCTTCTGCATGCTGTTCTTTCCCAGTTCAGGGCTCCTTCAAGGCTCTCCCTGAATGGCTACGCCGCCCCCTTTTATCCCAGTTCTCTTCAATGCTCACAGCTGCAGCCCATCAAGGACAACCAGGACCTGTGGGGCAAAGCCTCTAGACAGATATTCAAATAGAATCCATTTCCTCTACTCTAGCCAGTAAGTACTACCCTACAAGTCCTCAGAACCCCAAAGGCCACCTTTCATCTGACACCCAGACCCTGGGGAAAGGACTTCTTTTTCCCATGGCAAATGGCCTCCCTTGGCAGCCACTCACCCTGGCAGAAAGTGGGAGCCTAGCTAGAATGATGCAATCGTTGCTGGATTTTTCCAAAAGAAAAGCTGGCAGCAACTAGGGCCCTGGAAGTACTTAGAGCCTCAAACGCCACCTTGAACATATTCCTGAGACCCTGGGGAAAGGACTTCTTTTTCCCATGGAAAATGGCCTTCATTTGTGGCCACTTGGCCTGGCAGGCAGGGCAGTGCCAAGCCAGGAATCTACAAACTCTGCTGGATCCTTCCAGAACGAAAGCTGCCAGCAACTAGGACCCTGCAAGTCCTTAGAGCCCCAGATGCCACCTGTCATCTGACACCCAGAGCCTGGGCCAATGACTTCGTTTTCCCCATGGAAAATGGCCTCCATTTCTGGCCACTCGCCCTGACCAAGAGGGTGGTGCCCAGCAAGAAATTTGCAAGCTTTGCTGGATTGCTCCAAATCTAAAGCTGCCACTTGTTGTTGTTCTATTTCTCTAGAGTCCCATCATGCTGTTCTCAGATTGCTAAAGTCCATACCTCCTCGGTGTGTTCTTATGGCTGCAGATCTTCACAGCACAGACGCTTTCTTCTGCATGCTGTTCTTTCCCAGTTCAGGGCTCCTTCAAGGCTCTCCCTGAATGGCTACGCCGCCCCCTTTTATCCCAGTTCTCTTCAATGCTCACAGCTGCAGCCCATCAAGGACAACCAGGACCTGTGGGGCAAAGCCTCTAGACAGATATTCAAATAGAATCCATTTCCTCTACTCTAGCCAGTAAGTACTACCCTACAAGTCCTCAGAACCCCAAAGGCCACCTTTCATCTGACACCCAGACCCTGGGGAAAGGACTTCTTTTTCCCATGGCAAATGGCCTCCCTTGGCAGCCACTCACCCTGGCAGAAAGTGGGAGCCTAGCTAGAATGATGCAATCGTTGCTGGATTTTTCCAAAAGAAAAGCTGGCAGCAACTAGGGCCCTGGAAGTACTTAGAGCCTCAAACGCCACCTTGAACATATTCCTGAGACCCTGGGGAAAGGACATCTTTTTTCCCATGGAAAATGGCCTTCATTTGTGGCCACTTGGCCTGGCAGGCAGGGCAGTGCCAAGCCAGGAATCTACAAACTCTGCTGGATCCTTCCAGAACGAAAGCTGCCAGCAACTAGGACCCTGCAAGTCCTTAGAGCCCCAGATGCCACCTGTCATCTGACACCCAGAGCCTGGGCCAATGACTTCGTTTTCCCCATGGAAAATGGCCTCCATTTCTGGCCACTCGCCCTGACCAAGAGGGTGGTGCCCAGCAAGAAATTTGCAAGCTTTGCTGGATTGCTCCAAATCTAAAGCTGCCACTTGTTGTTGTTCTATTTCTCTAGAGTCCCATCATGCTGTTCTCAGATTGCTAAAGTCCATACCTCCTCGGTGTGTTCTTATGGCTGCAGATCTTCACAGCACAGACGCTTTCTTCTGCATGCTGTTCTTTCCCAGTTCAGGGCTCCTTCAAGGCTCTCCCTGAATGGCTACGCCGCCCCCTTTTATCCCAGTTCTCTTCAATGCTCACAGCTGCAGCCCATCAAGGACAACCAGGACCTGTGGGGCAAAGCCTCTAGACAGATATTCAAATAGAATCCATTTCCTCTACTCTAGCCAGTAAGTACTACCCTACAAGTCCTCAGAACCCCAAAGGCCACCTTTCATCTGACACCCAGACCCTGGGGAAAGGACTTCTTTTTCCCATGGCAAATGGCCTCCCTTGGCAGCCACTCACCCTGGCAGAAAGTGGGAGCCTAGCTAGAATGATGCCAATCGTTGCTGGATTTTTCAAAAGAAAAGCTGGGCAGCAACTAGGGCCCTGGAAGTACTTAGAGCCTCAAACGCCACCTTGAACATATTCCTGAGACCCTGGGGAAAGGACATCTTTTTCCCATGGAAAATGGCCTTCATTTGTGGCCACTTGGCCTGGCAGGCAGGGGGCAGTGCCAAGCCAGGAATCTACAAACTCTGCTGGATCCTTCCAGAACGAAAGCTGCCAGCAACTAGGACCCTGCAAGTCCTTAGAGCCCCAGATGCCACCTGTCATCTGACACCCAGAGCCTGGGCCAATGACTTCGTTTTCCCCATGGAAATGGCCTCCATTTCTGGCCACTCGCCCTGACCAAGAGGGTGGTGCCCAGCAAGAAATTTGCAAGCTTTGCTGGATTGCTCCAAATCTAAAGCTGCCACTTGTTGTTGTTCTATTTCTCTAGAGTCCCATCATGCTGTTCTCAGATTGCTAAAGTCCATACCTCCTCGGTGTGTTCTTATGGCTGCAGATCTTCACAGCACAGACGCTTTCTTCTGCATGCTGTTCTTTCCCAGTTCAGGGCTCCTTCAAGGCTCTCCCTGAATGGCTACGCCGCCCCCTTTTATCCCAGTTCTCTTCAATGCTCACAGCTGCAGCCCATCAAGGACAACCAGGACCTGTGGGGCAAAGCCTCTAGACAGATATTCAAATAGAATCCATTTCCTCTACTCTAGCCAGTAAGTACTACCCTACAAGTCCTCAGAACCCCAAAGGCCACCTTTCATCTGACACCCAGACCCTGGGGAAAGGACTTCTTTTTCCCATGGCAAATGGCCTCCCTTGGCAGCCACTCACCCTGGCAGAAAGTGGGAGCCTAGCTAGAATGATGCAATCGTTGCTGGATTTTTCCAAAAGAAAAGCTGGCAGCAACTAGGGCCCTGGAAGTACTTAGAGCCTCAAACGCCACCTTGAACATATTCCTGAGACCCTGGGGAAAGGACATCTTTTTCCCATGGAAAATGGCCTTCATTTGTGGCCACTTGGCCTGGCAGGCAGGGCAGTGCCAAGCCAGGAATCTACAAACTCTGCTGGATCCTTCCAGAACGAAAGCTGCCAGCAACTAGGACCCTGCAAGTCCTTAGAGCCCCAGATGCCACCTGTCATCTGACACCCAGAGCCTGGGCCAATGACTTCGTTTTCCCCATGGAAAATGGCCTCCATTTCTGGCCACTCGCCCTGACCAAGAGGGTGGGTGCCCAGCAAGAAATTTGCAAGCTTTGCTGGATTGCTCCAAATCTAAAGCTGCCACTTGTTGTTGTTCTATTTCTCTAGAGTCCCATCATGCTGTTCTCAGATTGCTAAAGTCCATACCTCCTCGGTGTGTTCTTATGGCTGCAGATCTTCACAGCACAGACGCTTTCTTCTGCATGCTGTTCTTTCCCAGTTCAGGGCTCCTTCAAGGCTCTCCCTGAATGGCTACGCCGCCCCCTTTTATCCCAGTTCTCTTCAATGCTCACAGCTGCAGCCCATCAAGGACAACCAGGACCTGTGGGGCAAAGCCTCTAGACAGATATTCAAATAGAATCCATTTCCTCTACTCTAGCCAGTAAGTACTACCCTACAAGTCCTCAGAACCCCAAAGGCCACCTTTCATCTGACACCCAGACCCTGGGGAAAGGACTTCTTTTTCCCATGGCAAATGGCCTCCCTTGGCAGCCACTCACCCTGGCAGAAAGTGGGAGCCTAGCTAGAATGATGCAATCGTTGCTGGATTTTTCCAAAAGAAAAGCTGGCAGCAACTAGGGCCCTGGAAGTACTTAGAGCCTCAAACGCCACCTTGAACATATTCCTGAGACCCTGGGGAAAGGACATCTTTTTCCCATGGAAAATGGCCTTCATTTGTGGCCACTTGGCCTGGCAGGCAGGGCAGTGCCAAGCCAGGAATCTACAAACTCTGCTGGATCCTTCCAAAACTAAAGCTGCCAGCAACTAGGACCCTGCAAGTCCTTAGAGCCCCAGATGCCACCTGTCATCTGACACCCAGAGCCTGGGCCAATGACTTCGTTTTCCCCATGGAAAATTGGCCTCCATTTCTGGCCACTCGCCCTGACCAAGAGGGTGGTGCCCAGCAAGAAATTTGCAAGCTTTGCTGGATTGCTCCAAATCTAAAGCTGCCACTTGTTGTTGTTCTATTTCTCTAGAGTCCCATCATGCTGTTCTCAGATTGCTAAAGTCCATACCTCCTCGGTGTGTTCTTATGGCTGCAGATCTTCACAGCACAGACGCTTTCTTCTGCATGCTGTTCTTTCCCAGTTCAGGGCTCCTTCAAGGCTCTCCCTGAATGGCTACGCCGCCCCCTTTTATCCCAGTTCTCTTCAATGCTCACAGCTGCAGCCCATCAAGGACAACCAGGACCTGTGGGGCAAAGCCTCTAGACAGATATTCAAATAGAATCCATTTCCTCTACTCTAGCCAGTAAGTACTACCCTACAAGTCCTCAGAACCCCAAAGGCCACCTTTCATCTGACACCCAGACCCTGGGGAAAGGACTTCTTTTTCCCATGGCAAATGGCCTCCCTTGGCAGCCACTCACCCTGGCAGAAAGTGGGAGCCTAGCTAGAATGATGCAATCGTTGCTGGATTTTTCCAAAAGAAAAGCTGGCAGCAACTAGGGCCCTGGAAGTACTTAGAGCCTCAAACGCCACCTTGAACATATTCCTGAGACCCTGGGGAAAGGACATCTTTTTCCCATGGAAAAATGGCCTTCATTTGTGGCCACTTGGCCTGGCAGGCAGGGCAGTGCCAAGCCAGGAATCTACAAACTCTGCTGGATCCTTCCAGAACGAAAGCTGCCAGCAACTAGGACCCTGCAAGTCCTTAGAGCCCCAGATGCCACCTGTCATCTGACACCCAGAGCCTGGGCCAATGACTTCGTTTTCCCCATGGAAAATGGCCTCCATTTCTGGCCACTCGCCCTGACCAAGAGGGTGGTGCCCAGCAAGAAATTTGCAAGCTTTGCTGGATTGCTCCAAATCTAAAGCTGCCACTTGTTGTTGTTCTATTTCTCTAGAGTCCCATCATGCTGTTCTCAGATTGCTAAAGTCCATACCTCCTCGGTGTGTTCTTATGGCTGCAGATCTTCACAGCACAGACGCTTTCTTCTGCATGCTGTTCTTTCCCAGTTCAGGGCTCCTTCAAGGCTCTCCCTGAATGGCTACGCCGCCCCCTTTTATCCCAGTTCTCTTCAATGCTCACAGCTGCAGCCCATCAAGGACAACCAGGACCTGTGGGGCAAAGCCTCTAGACAGATATTCAAATAGAATCCATTTCCTCTACTCTAGCCAGTAAGTACTACCCTACAAGTCCTCAGAACCCCAAAGGCCACCTTTCATCTGACACCCAGACCCTGGGGAAAGGACTTCTTTTTCCCATGGCAAATGGCCTCCCTTGGCAGCCACTCACCCTGGCAGAAAGTGGGAGCCTAGCTAGAATGATGCAATCGTTGCTGGATTTTTCCAAAAGAAAAGCTGGCAGCAACTAGGGCCCTGGAAGTACTTAGAGCCTCAAACGCCACCTTGAACATATTCCTGAGACCCTGGGGAAAGGACATCTTTTTCCCATGGAAAATGGCCTTCATTTGTGGCCACTTGGCCTGGCAGGCAGGGCAGTGCCAAGCCAGGAATCTACAAACTCTGCTGGATCCTTCCAGAACGAAAGCTGCCAGCAACTAGGACCCTGCAAGTCCTTAGAGCCCCAGATGCCACCTGTCATCTGACACCCAGAGCCTGGGCCAATGACTTCGTTTTCCCCATGGAAAATGGCCTCCATTTCTGGCCACTCGCCCTGACCAAGAGGGTGGTGCCCAGCAAGAAATTTGCAAGCTTTGCTGGATTGCTCCAAATCTAAAGCTGCCACTTGTTGTTGTTCTATTTCTCTAGAGTCCCATCATGCTGTTCTCAGATTGCTAAAGTCCATACCTCCTCGGTGTGTTCTTATGGCTGCAGATCTTCACAGCACAGACGCTTTCTTCTGCATGCTGTTCTTTCCCAGTTTCAGGGCTCCTTCAAGGCTCTCCCTGAATGGCTACGCCGCCCCCTTTTATCCCAGTTCTCTTCAATGCTCACAGCTGCAGCCCATCAAGGACAACCAGGACCTGTGGGGCAAAGCCTCTAGACAGATATTCAAATAGAATCCATTTCCTCTACTCTAGCCAGTAAGTACTACCCTACAAGTCCTCAGAACCCCAAAGGCCACCTTTCATCTGACACCCAGACCCTGGGGAAAGGACTTCTTTTTCCCATGGCAAATGGCCTCCCTTGGCAGCCACTCACCCTGGCACAAAGTGGGAGCCTAGCTAGAATGATGCAATCGTTGCTGGATTTTTCCAAAAGAAAAGCTGGCAGCAACTAGGGCCCTGGAAGTACTTAGAGCCTCAAACGCCACCTTGAACATATTCCTGAGACCCTGGGGAAAGGACATCTTTTTCCCATGGAAAATGGCCTTCATTTGTGGCCACTTGGCCTGGCAGGCAGGGCAGTGCCAAGCCAGGAATCTACAAACTCTGCTGGATCCTTCCAGAACGAAAGCTGCCAGCAACTAGGACCCTGCAAGTCCTTAGAGCCCCAGACGCCACCTTTCATCTGACACCCAGAGCCTGGGCCAATGACTTCGTTTTCCCCATGGAAAATGGCCTCCATTTCTGGCCTCTCACCCTGACCAAGAGGGTGGTGCCCAGCAAGAAATTTGCAAGCTTTGCTGGATTGCTCCAAATCTAAAGCTGCCACTTGTTGTTGTTCTATTTCTCTAGAGTCCCATCATGCTGTTCTCAGATTGCTAAAGTCCATACCTCCTCGGTGTGTTCTTATGGCTGCAGATCTTCACAGCACAGACGCTTTCTTCTGCATGCTGTTCTTTCCCAGTTCAGGGCTCCTTCAAGGCTCTCCCTGAATGGCTACGCCGCCCCCTTTTATCCCAGTTCTCTTCAATGCTCACAGCTGCAGCCCATCAAGGACAACCAGGACCTGTGGGGCAAAGCCTCTAGACAGATATTCAAATAGAATCCATTTCCTCTACTCTAGCCAGTAAGTACTACCCTACAAGTCCTCAGAACCCCAAAGGCCACCTTTCATCTGACACCCAGACCCTGGGGAAAGGACTTCTTTTTCCCATGGCAAATGGCCTCCCTTGGCAGCCACTCACCCTGGCACAAAGTGGGAGCCTAGCTAGAATGATGCAATCGTTGCTGGATTTTTCCAAAAGAAAAGCTGGCAGCAACTAGGGCCCTGGAAGTACTTAGAGCCTCAAACGCCACCTTGAACATATTCCTGAGACCCTGGGGAAAGGACATCTTTTTCCCATGGAAAATGGCCTTCATTTGTGGCCACTTGGCCTGGCAGGCAGGGCAGTGCCAAGCCAGGAATCTACAAACTCTGCTGGATCCTTCCAGAACGAAAGCTGCCAGCAACTAGGACCCTGCAAGTCCTTAGAGCCCCAGACGCCACCTTTCATCTGACACCCAGAGCCTGGGCCAATGACTTCGTTTTCCCCATGGAAAATGGCCTCCATTTCTGGCCTCTCACCCTGACCAAGAGGGTGGTGCCCAGCAAGAAATTTGCAAGCTTTGCTGGATTGCTCCAAATCTAAAGCTGCCACTTGTTGTTGTTCTATTTCTCTAGAGTCCCATCATGCTGTTCTCAGATTGCTAAAGTCCATACCTCCTCGGTGTGTTCTTATGGCTGCAGATCTTCACAGCACAGACGCTTTCTTCTGCATGCTGTTCTTTCCCAGTTCAGGGCTCCTTCAAGGCTCTCCCTGAATGGCTACGCCGCCCCCTTTTATCCCAGTTCTCTTCAATGCTCACAGCTGCAGCCCATCAAGGACAACCAGGACCTGTGGGGCAAAGCCTCTAGACAGATATTCAAATAGAATCCATTTCCTCTACTCTAGCCAGTAAGTACTACCCTACAAGTCCTCAGAACCCCAAAGGCCACCTTTCATCTGACACCCAGACCCTGGGGAAAGGACTTCTTTTTCCCATGGCAAATGGCCTCCCTTGGCAGCCACTCACCCTGGCACAAAGTGGGAGCCTAGCTAGAATGATGCAATCGTTGCTGGATTTTTCCAAAAGAAAAGCTGGCAGCAACTAGGGCCCTGGAAGTACTTAGAGCCTCAAACGCCACCTTGAACATATTCCTGAGACCCTGGGGAAAGGACATCTTTTTCCCATGGAAAATGGCCTTCATTTGTGGCCACTTGGCCTGGCAGGCAGGGCAGTGCCAAGCCAGGAATCTACAAACTCTGCTGGATCCTTCCAAAACTAAAGCTGCCAGCAACTAGGACCCTGCAAGTCCTTAGAGCCCCAGATGCCACCTGTCATCTGACACCCAGAGCCTGGGCCAATGACTTCGTTTTCCCCATGGAAAATGGCCTCCATTTCTGGCCACTCGCCCTGACCAAGAGGGTGGTGCCCAGCAAGAAATTTGCAAGCTTTGCTGGATTGCTCCAAATCTAAAGCTGCCACTTGTTGTTGTTCTATTTCTCTAGAGTCCCATCATGCTGTTCTCAGATTGCTAAAGTCCATACCTCCTCGGTGTGTTCTTATGGCTGCAGATCTTCACAGCACAGACGCTTTCTTCTGCATGCTGTTCTTTCCCAGTTCAGGGCTCCTTCAAGGCTCTCCCTGAATGGCTACGCCGCCCCCTTTTATCCCAGTTCTCTTCAATGCTCACAGCTGCAGCCCATCAAGGACAACCAGGACCTGTGGGGCAAAGCCTCTAGACAGATATTCAAATAGAATCCATTTCCTCTACTCTAGCCAGTAAGTACTACCCTACAAGTCCTCAGAACCCCAAAGGCCACCTTTCATCTGACACCCAGACCCTGGGGAAAGGACTTCTTTTTCCCATGGCAAATGGCCTCCCTTGGCAGCCACTCACCCTGGCAGAAAGTGGGAGCCTAGCTAGAATGATGCAATCGTTGCTGGATTTTTCCAAAAGAAAAGCTGGCAGCAACTAGGGCCCTGGAAGTACTTAGAGCCTCAAACGCCACCTTGAACATATTCCTGAGACCCTGGGGAAAGGACATCTTTTTCCCATGGAAAATGGCCTTCATTTGTGGCCACTTGGCCTGGCAGGCAGGGCAGTGCCAAGCCAGGAATCTACAAACTCTGCTGGATCCTTCCAAAACTAAAGCTGCCAGCAACTAGGACCCTGCAAGTCCTTAGAGCCCCAGATGCCACCTGTCATCTGACACCCAGAGCCTGGGCCAATGACTTCGTTTTCCCCATGGAAAATGGCCTCCATTTCTGGCCACTCGCCCTGACCAAGAGGGTGGTGCCCAGCAAGAAATTTGCAAGCTTTGCTGGATTGCTCCAAATCTAAAGCTGCCACTTGTTGTTGTTCTATTTCTCTAGAGTCCCATCATGCTGTTCTCAGATTGCTAAAGTCCATACCTCCTCGGTGTGTTCTTATGGCTGCAGATCTTCACAGCACAGACGCTTTCTTCTGCATGCTGTTCTTTCCCAGTTCAGGGCTCCTTCAAGGCTCTCCCTGAATGGCTACGCCGCCCCCTTTTATCCCAGTTCTCTTCAATGCTCACAGCTGCAGCCCATCAAGGACAACCAGGACCTGTGGGGCAAAGCCTCTAGACAGATATTCAAATAGAATCCATTTCCTCTACTCTAGCCAGTAAGTACTACCCTACAAGTCCTCAGAACCCCAAAGGCCACCTTTCATCTGACACCCAGACCCTGGGGAAAGGACTTCTTTTTCCCATGGCAAATGGCCTCCCTTGGCAGCCACTCACCCTGGCAGAAAGTGGGAGCCTAGCTAGAATGATGCAATCGTTGCTGGATTTTTCCAAAAGAAAAGCTGGCAGCAACTAGGGCCCTGGAAGTACTTAGAGCCTCAAACGCCACCTTGAACATATTCCTGAGACCCTGGGGAAAGGACATCTTTTTCCCATGGAAAATGGCCTTCATTTGTGGCCACTTGGCCTGGCAGGCAGGGCAGTGCCAAGCCAGGAATCTACAAACTCTGCTGGATCCTTCCAAAACTAAAGCTGCCAGCAACTAGGACCCTGCAAGTCCTTAGAGCCCCAGATGCCACCTGTCATCTGACACCCAGAGCCTGGGCCAATGACTTCGTTTTCCCCATGGAAAATGGCCTCCATTTCTGGCCACTCGCCCTGACCAAGAGGGTGGTGCCCAGCAAGAAATTTGCAAGCTTTGCTGGATTGCTCCAAATCTAAAGCTGCCACTTGTTGTTGTTCTATTTCTCTAGAGTCCCATCATGCTGTTCTCAGATTGCTAAAGTCCATACCTCCTCGGTGTGTTCTTATGGCTGCAGATCTTCACAGCACAGACGCTTTCTTCTGCATGCTGTTCTTTCCCAGTTCAGGGCTCCTTCAAGGCTCTCCCTGAATGGCTACGCCGCCCCCTTTTATCCCAGTTCTCTTCAATGCTCACAGCTGCAGCCCATCAAGGACAACCAGGACCTGTGGGGCAAAGCCTCTAGACAGATATTCAAATAGAATCCATTTCCTCTACTCTAGCCAGTAAGTACTACCCTACAAGTCCTCAGAACCCCAAAGGCCACCTTTCATCTGACACCCAGACCCTGGGGAAAGGACTTCTTTTTCCCATGGCAAATGGCCTCCCTTGGCAGCCACTCACCCTGGCAGAAAGTGGGAGCCTAGCTAGAATGATGCAATCGTTGCTGGATTTTTCCAAAAGAAAAGCTGGCAGCAACTAGGGCCTTGGAAGTATTTAGAGCCTCAAACGCCACCTTGAACATATTCCTGAGACCCTGGGGAAAGGACATCTTTTTCCCATGGAAAATGGCCTTCATTTGTGGCCACTTGGCCTGGCAGGCAGGGCAGTGCCAAGCCAGGAATCTACAAACTCTGCTGGATCCTTCCAGAACGAAAGCTGCCAGCAACTAGGACCCTGCAAGTCCTTAGAGCCCCAGATGCCACCTGTCATCTGACACCCAGAGCCTGGGCCAATGACTTCGTTTTCCCCATGGAAAATGGCCTCCATTTCTGGCCACTCGCCCTGACCAAGAGGGTGGTGCCCAGCAAGAAATTTGCAAGCTTTGCTGGATTGCTCCAAATCTAAAGCTGCCACTTGTTGTTGTTCTATTTCTCTAGAGTCCCATCATGCTGTTCTCAGATTGCTAAAGTCCATACCTCCTCGGTGTGTTCTTATGGCTGCAGATCTTCACAGCACAGACGCTTTCTTCTGCATGCTGTTCTTTCCCAGTTCAGGGCTCCTTCAAGGCTCTCCCTGAATGGCTACGCCGCCCCCTTTTATCCCAGTTCTCTTCAATGCTCACAGCTGCAGCCCATCAAGGACAACCAGGACCTGTGGGGCAAAGCCTCTAGACAGATATTCAAATAGAATCCATTTCCTCTACTCTAGCCAGTAAGTACTACCCTACAAGTCCTCAGAACCCCAAAGGCCACCTTTCATCTGACACCCAGACCCTGGGGAAAGGACTTCTTTTTCCCATGGCAAATGGCCTCCCTTGGCAGCCACTCACCCTGGCAGAAAGTGGGAGCCTAGCTAGAATGATGCAATCGTTGCTGGATTTTTCCAAAAGAAAAGCTGGCAGCAACTAGGGCCTTGGAAGTACTTAGAGCCTCAAACGCCACCTTGAACATATTCCTGAGACCCTGGGGAAAGGACATCTTTTTCCCATGGAAAATGGCCTTCATTTGTGGCCACTTGGCCTGGCAGGCAGGGCAGTGCCAAGCCAGGAATCTACAAACTCTGCTGGATCCTTCCAGAACGAAAGCTGCCAGCAACTAGGACCCTGCAAGTCCTTAGAGCCCCAGATGCCACCTGTCATCTGACACCCAGAGCCTGGGCCAATGACTTCGTTTTCCCCATGGAAAATGGCCTCCATTTCTGGCCACTCGCCCTGACCAAGAGGGTGGTGCCCAGCAAGAAATTTGCAAGCTTTGCTGGATTGCTCCAAATCTAAAGCTGCCACTTGTTGTTGTTCTATTTCTCTAGAGTCCCATCATGCTGTTCTCAGATTGCTAAAGTCCATACCTCCTCGGTGTGTTCTTATGGCTGCAGATCTTCACAGCACAGACACTTTCTTCTGCATGCTGTTCTTTCCCAGTTCAGGGCTCCTTCAAGGCTCTCCCTGAATGGCTACGCCGCCCCCTTTTATCCCAGTTCTCTTCAATGCTCACAGCTGCAGCCCATCAAGGACAACCAGGACCTGTGGGGCAAAGCCTCTAGACAGATATTCAAATAGAATCCATTTCCTCTACTCTAGCCAGTAAGTACTACCCTACAAGTCCTCAGAACCCCAAAGGCCACCTTTCATCTGACACCCAGACCCTGGGGAAAGGACTTCTTTTTCCCATGGCAAATGGCCTCCCTTGGCAGCCACTCACCCTGGCAGAAAGTGGGAGCCTAGCTAGAATGATGCAATCGTTGCTGGATTTTTCCAAAAGAAAAGCTGGCAGCAACTAGGGCCCTGGAAGTACTTAGAGCCTCAAACGCCACCTTGAACATATTCCTGAGACCCTGGGGAAAGGACTTCTTTTTCCCATGGAAAATGGCCTTCATTTCTGGCCACTTGGCCTGGCAGGCAGGGCAGTGCCAAGCCAGGAATATACAAACTATGCTGGATCCTTCCAGAACGAAAGCTGCCAGCAACTAGGACCCTGCAAGTCCTTAGAGCCCCAGACGCCACCTGTCATCTGACACCCAGAGCCTGGGCCAATGACTTCGTTTTCCCCATGGAAAATGGCCTCCATTTCTGGCCACTCGCCCTGACCAAGAGGGTGGTGCCCAGCAAGAAATTTGCAAGCTTTGCTGGATTGCTCCAAATCTAAAGCTGCCACTTGTTGTTGTTCTATTTCTCTAGAGTCCCATCATGCTGTTCTCAGATTGCTAAAGTCCATACCTCCTCGGTGTGTTCTTATGGCTGCAGATCTTCACAGCACAGACGCTTTCTTCTGCATGCTGTTCTTTCCCAGTTCAGGGCTCCTTCAAGGCTCTCCCTGAATGGCTACGCCGCCCCCTTTTATCCCAGTTCTCTTCAATGCTCACAGCTGCAGCCCATCAAGGACAACCAGGACCTGTGGGGCAAAGCCTCTAGACAGATATTCAAATAGAATCCATTTCCTCTACTCTAGCCAGTAAGTACTACCCTACAAGTCCTCAGAACCCCAAAGGCCACCTTTCATCTGACACCCAGACCCTGGGGAAAGGACTTCTTTTTCCCATGGCAAATGGCCTCCCTTGGCAGCCACTCACCCTGGCAGAAAGTGGGAGCCTAGCTAGAATGATGCAATCGTTGCTGGATTTTTCCAAAAGAAAAGCTGGCAGCAACTAGGGCCCTGGAAGTACTTAGAGCCTCAAACGCCACCTTGAACATATTACTGAAACCCTGGGGAAAGGACATCTTTTTCCCATGGAAAATGGCCTTCATTTCTGGCCACTTGGCCTGGCAGGCAGGGCAGTGCCAAGCCAGGAATATACAAACTATGCTGGATCCTTCCAGAACGAAAGCTGCCAGCAACTAGGACCCTGCAAGTCCTTAGAGCCCCAGACGCCACCTTTCATCTGACACCCAGAGCCTGGGCCAATGACTTCGTTTTCCCCATGGAAAATGGCCTCCATTTCTGGCCACTCGCCCTGACCAAGAGGGTGGTGCCCAGCAAGAAATTTGCAAGCTTTGCTGGATTGCTCCAAATCTAAAGCTGCCACTTGTTGTTGTTCTATTTCTCTAGAGTCCCATCATGCTGTTCTCAGATTGCTAAAGTCCATACCTCCTCGGTGTGTTCTTATGGCTGCAGATCTTCACAGCACAGACGCTTTCTTCTGCATGCTGTTCTTTCCCAGTTCAGGGCTCCTTCAAGGCTCTCCCTGAATGGCTACGCCGCCCCCTTTTATCCCAGTTCTCTTCAATGCTCACAGCTGCAGCCCATCAAGGACAACCAGGACCTGTGGGGCAAAGCCTCTAGACAGATATTCAAATAGAATCCATTTCCTCTACTCTAGCCAGTAAGTACTACCCTACAAGTCCTCAGAACCCCAAAGGCCACCTTTCATCTGACACCCAGACCCTGGGGAAAGGACTTCTTTTTCCCATGGCAAATGGCCTCCCTTGGCAGCCACTCACCCTGGCAGAAAGTGGGAGCCTAGCTAGAATGATGCAATCGTTGCTGGATTTTTCCAAAAGAAAAGCTGGCAGCAACTAGGGCCCTGGAAGTACTTAGAGCCTCAAACGCCACCTTGAACATATTCCTGAGACCCTGGGGAAAGGACATCTTTTTCCCATGGAAAATGGCCTTCATTTGTGGCCACTTGGCCTGGCAGGCAGGGCAGTGCCAAGCCAGGAATCTACAAACTCTGCTGGATCCTTCCAAAACGAAAGCTGCCAGCAACTAGGACCCTGCAAGTCCTTAGAGCCCCAGATGCCACCTGTCATCTGACACCCAGAGCCTGGGCCAATGACTTCGTTTTCCCCATGGAAAATGGCCTCCATTTCTGGCCACTCGCCCTGACCAAGAGGGTGGTGCCCAGCAAGAAATTTGCAAGCTTTGCTGGATTGCTCCAAATCTAAAGCTGCCACTTGTTGTTGTTCTATTTCTCTAGAGTCCCATCATGCTGTTCTCAGATTGCTAAAGTCCATACCTCCTCGGTGTGTTCTTATGGCTGCAGATCTTCACAGCACAGACGCTTTCTTCTGCATGCTGTTCTTTCCCAGTTCAGGGCTCCTTCAAGGCTCTCCCTGAATGGCTACGCCGCCCCCTTTTATCCCAGTTCTCTTCAATGCTCACAGCTGCAGCCCATCAAGGACAACCAGGACCTGTGGGGCAAAGCCTCTAGACAGATATTCAAATAGAATCCATTTCCTCTACTCTAGCCAGTAAGTACTACCCTACAAGTCCTCAGAACCCCAAAGGCCACCTTTCATCTGACACCCAGACCCTGGGGAAAGGACTTCTTTTTCCCATGGCAAATGGCCTCCCTTGGCAGCCACTCACCCTGGCACAAAGTGGGAGCCTAGCTAGAATGATGCAATCGTTGCTGGATTTTTCCAAAAGAAAAGCTGGCAGCAACTAGGGCCCTGGAAGTACTTAGAGCCTCAAACGCCACCTTGAACATATTCCTGAGACCCTGGGGAAAGGACATCTTTTTCCCATGGAAAATGGCCTTCATTTGTGGCCACTTGGCCTGGCAGGCAGGGCAGTGCCAAGCCAGGAATCTACAAACTCTGCTGGATCCTTCCAGAACGAAAGCTGCCAGCAACTAGGACCCTGCAAGTCCTTAGAGCCCCAGATGCCACCTGTCATCTGACACCCAGAGCCTGGGCCAATGACTTCGTTTTCCCCATGGAAAATGGCCTCCATTTCTGGCCACTCGCCCTGACCAAGAGGGTGGTGCCCAGCAAGAAATTTGCAAGCTTTGCTGGATTGCTCCAAATCTAAAGCTGCCACTTGTTGTTGTTCTATTTCTCTAGAGTCCCATCATGCTGTTCTCAGATTGCTAAAGTCCATACCTCCTCGGTGTGTTCTTATGGCTGCAGATCTTCACAGCACAGACGCTTTCTTCTGCATGCTGTTCTTTCCCAGTTCAGGGCTCCTTCAAGGCTCTCCCTGAATGGCTACGCCGCCCCCTTTTATCCCAGTTCTCTTCAATGCTCACAGCTGCAGCCCATCAAGGACAACCAGGACCTGTGGGGCAAAGCCTCTAGACAGATATTCAAATAGAATCCATTTCCTCTACTCTAGCCAGTAAGTACTACCCTACAAGTCCTCAGAACCCCAAAGGCCACCTTTCATCTGACACCCAGACCCTGGGGAAAGGACTTCTTTTTCCCATGGCAAATGGCCTCCCTTGGCAGCCACTCACCCTGGCAGAAAGTGGGAGCCTAGCTAGAATGATGCAATCGTTGCTGGATTTTTCCAAAAGAAAAGCTGGCAGCAACTAGGGCCCTGGAAGTACTTAGAGCCTCAAACGCCACCTTGAACATATTCCTGAGACCCTGGGGAAAGGACATCTTTTTCCCATGGAAAATGGCCTTCATTTGTGGCCACTTGGCCTGGCAGGCAGGGCAGTGCCAAGCCAGGAATCTACAAACTCTGCTGGATCCTTCCAGAACGAAAGCTGCCAGCAACTAGGACCCTGCAAGTCCTTAGAGCCCCAGACGCCACCTTTCATCTGACACCCAGAGCCTGGGCCAATGACTTCGTTTTCCCCATGGAAAATGGCCTCCATTTCTGGCCTCTCACCCTGACCAAGAGGGTGGTGCCCAGCAAGAAATTTGCAAGCTTTGCTGGATTGCTCCAAATCTAAAGCTGCCACTTGTTGTTGTTCTATTTCTCTAGAGTCCCATCATGCTGTTCTCAGATTGCTAAAGTCCATACCTCCTCGGTGTGTTCTTATGGCTGCAGATCTTCACAGCACAGACGCTTTCTTCTGCATGCTGTTCTTTCCCAGTTCAGGGCTCCTTCAAGGCTCTCCCTGAATGGCTACGCCGCCCCCTTTTATCCCAGTTCTCTTCAATGCTCACAGCTGCAGCCCATCAAGGACAACCAGGACCTGTGGGGCAAAGCCTCTAGACAGATATTCAAATAGAATCCATTTCCTCTACTCTAGCCAGTAAGTACTACCCTACAAGTCCTCAGAACCCCAAAGGCCACCTTTCATCTGACACCCAGACCCTGGGGAAAGGACTTCTTTTTCCCATGGCAAATGGCCTCCCTTGGCAGCCACTCACCCTGGCAGAAAGTGGGAGCCTAGCTAGAATGATGCAATCGTTGCTGGATTTTTCCAAAAGAAAAGCTGGCAGCAACTAGGGCCCTGGAAGTACTTAGAGCCTCAAACGCCACCTTGAACATATTCCTGAGACCCTGGGGAAAGGACATCTTTTTCCCATGGAAAATGGCCTTCATTTGTGGCCACTTGGCCTGGCAGGCAGGGCAGTGCCAAGCCAGGAATCTACAAACTCTGCTGGATCCTTCCAAAACTAAAGCTGCCAGCAACTAGGACCCTGCAAGTCCTTAGAGCCCCAGATGCCACCTGTCATCTGACACCCAGAGCCTGGGCCAATGACTTCGTTTTCCCCATGGAAAATGGCCTCCATTTCTGGCCACTCGCCCTGACCAAGAGGGTGGTGCCCAGCAAGAAATTTGCAAGCTTTGCTGGATTGCTCCAAATCTAAAGCTGCCACTTGTTGTTGTTCTATTTCTCTAGAGTCCCATCATGCTGTTCTCAGATTGCTAAAGTCCATACCTCCTCGGTGTGTTCTTATGGCTGCAGATCTTCACAGCACAGACGCTTTCTTCTGCATGCTGTTCTTTCCCAGTTCAGGGCTCCTTCAAGGCTCTCCCTGAATGGCTACGCCGCCCCCTTTTATCCCAGTTCTCTTCAATGCTCACAGCTGCAGCCCATCAAGGACAACCAGGACCTGTGGGGCAAAGCCTCTAGACAGATATTCAAATAGAATCCATTTCCTCTACTCTAGCCAGTAAGTACTACCCTACAAGTCCTCAGAACCCCAAAGGCCACCTTTCATCTGACACCCAGACCCTGGGGAAAGGACTTCTTTTTCCCATGGCAAATGGCCTCCCTTGGCAGCCACTCACCCTGGCAGAAAGTGGGAGCCTAGCTAGAATGATGCAATCGTTGCTGGATTTTTCCAAAAGAAAAGCTGGCAGCAACTAGGGCCCTGGAAGTACTTAGAGCCTCAAACGCCACCTTGAACATATTCCTGAGACCCTGGGGAAAGGACATCTTTTTCCCATGGAAAATGGCCTTCATTTGTGGCCACTTGGCCTGGCAGGCAGGGCAGTGCCAAGCCAGGAATCTACAAACTCTGCTGGATCCTTCCAAAACTAAAGCTGCCAGCAACTAGGACCCTGCAAGTCCTTAGAGCCCCAGATGCCACCTGTCATCTGACACCCAGAGCCTGGGCCAATGACTTCGTTTTCCCCATGGAAAATGGCCTCCATTTCTGGCCACTCGCCCTGACCAAGAGGGTGGTGCCCAGCAAGAAATTTGCAAGCTTTGCTGGATTGCTCCAAATCTAAAGCTGCCACTTGTTGTTGTTCTATTTCTCTAGAGTCCCATCATGCTGTTCTCAGATTGCTAAAGTCCATACCTCCTCGGTGTGTTCTTATGGCTGCAGATCTTCACAGCACAGACGCTTTCTTCTGCATGCTGTTCTTTCCCAGTTCAGGGCTCCTTCAAGGCTCTCCCTGAATGGCTAAGCCGCCCCCTTTTATCCCAGTTCTCTTCAATGCTCACAGCTGCAGCCCATCAAGGACAACCAGGACCTGTGGGGCAAAGCCTCTAGACAGATATTCAAATAGAATCCATTTCCTCTACTCTAGCCAGTAAGTACTACCCTACAAGTCCTCAGAACCCCAAAGGCCACCTTTCATCTGACACCCAGACCCTGGGGAAAGGACTTCTTTTTCCCATGGCAAATGGCCTCCCTTGGCAGCCACTCACCCTGGCAGAAAGTGGGAGCCTAGCTAGAATGATGCAATCGTTGCTGGATTTTTCCAAAAGAAAAGCTGGCAGCAACTAGGGCCCTGGAAGTACTTAGAGCCTCAAACGCCACCTTGAACATATTCCTGAGACCCTGGGGAAAGGACATCTTTTTCCCATGGAAAATGGCCTTCATTTGTGGCCACTTGGCCTGGCAGGCAGGGCAGTGCCAAGCCAGGAATCTACAAACTCTGCTGGATCCTTCCAGAACGAAAGCTGCCAGCAACTAGGACCCTGCAAGTCCTTAGAGCCCCAGATGCCACCTGTCATCTGACACCCAGAGCCTGGGCCAATGACTTCGTTTTCCCCATGGAAAATGGCCTCCATTTCTGGCCACTCGCCCTGACCAAGAGGGTGGTGCCCAGCAAGAAATTTGCAAGCTTTGCTGGATTGCTCCAAATCTAAAGCTGCCACTTGTTGTTGTTCTATTTCTCTAGAGTCCCATCATGCTGTTCTCAGATTGCTAAAGTCCATACCTCCTCGGTGTGTTCTTATGGCTGCAGATCTTCACAGCACAGACGCTTTCTTCTGCATGCTGTTCTTTCCCAGTTCAGGGCTCCTTCAAGGCTCTCCCTGAATGGCTACGCCGCCCCCTTTTATCCCAGTTCTCTTCAATGCTCACAGCTGCAGCCCATCAAGGACAACCAGGACCTGTGGGGCAAAGCCTCTAGACAGATATTCAAATAGAATCCATTTCCTCTACTCTAGCCAGTAAGTACTACCCTACAAGTCCTCAGAACCCCAAAGGCCACCTTTCATCTGACACCCAGACCCTGGGGAAAGGACTTCTTTTTCCCATGGCAAATGGCCTCCCTTGGCAGCCACTCACCCTGGCAGAAAGTGGGAGCCTAGCTAGAATGATGCAATCGTTGCTGGATTTTTCCAAAAGAAAAGCTGGCAGCAACTAGGGCCCTGGAAGTACTTAGAGCCTCAAACGCCACCTTGAACATATTCCTGAGACCCTGGGGAAAGGACTTCTTTTTCCCATGGAAAATGGCCTTCATTTCTGGCCACTTGGCCTGGCAGGCAGGGCAGTGCCAAGCCAGGAATCTACAAACTCTGCTGGATCCTTCCAGAACGAAAGCTGCCAGCAACTAGGACCCTGCAAGTCCTTAGAGCCCCAGATGCCACCTGTCATCTGACACCCAGAGCCTGGGCCAATGACTTCGTTTTCCCCATGGAAAATGGCCTCCATTTCTGGCCACTCGCCCTGACCAAGAGGGTGGTGCCCAGCAAGAAATTTGCAAGCTTTGCTGGATTGCTCCAAATCTAAAGCTGCCACTTGTTGTTGTTCTATTTCTCTAGAGTCCCATCATGCTGTTCTCAGATTGCTAAAGTCCATACCTCCTCGGTGTGTTCTTATGGCTGCAGATCTTCACAGCACAGACGCTTTCTTCTGCATGCTGTTCTTTCCCAGTTCAGGGCTCCTTCAAGGCTCTCCCTGAATGGCTACGCCGCCCCCTTTTATCCCAGTTCTCTTCAATGCTCACAGCTGCAGCCCATCAAGGACAACCAGGACCTGTGGGGCAAAGCCTCTAGACAGATATTCAAATAGAATCCATTTCCTCTACTCTAGCCAGTAAGTACTACCCTACAAGTCCTCAGAACCCCAAAGGCCACCTTTCATCTGACACCCAGACCCTGGGGAAAGGACTTCTTTTTCCCATGGCAAATGGCCTCCCTTGGCAGCCACTCACCCTGGCAGAAAGTGGGAGCCTAGCTAGAATGATGCAATCGTTGCTGGATTTTTCCAAAAGAAAAGCTGGCAGCAACTAGGGCCCTGGAAGTACTTAGAGCCTCAAACGCCACCTTGAACATATTCCTGAGACCCTGGGGAAAGGACATCTTTTTCCCATGGAAAATGGCCTTCATTTGTGGCCACTTGGCCTGGCAGGCAGGGCAGTGCCAAGCCAGGAATCTACAAACTCTGCTGGATCCTTCCAGAACGAAAGCTGCCAGCAACTAGGACCCTGCAAGTCCTTAGAGCCCCAGACGCCACCTTTCATCTGACACCCAGAGCCTGGGCCAATGACTTCGTTTTCCCCATGGAAAATGGCCTCCATTTCTGGCCTCTCACCCTGACCAAGAGGGTGGTGCCCAGCAAGAAATTTGCAAGCTTTGCTGGATTGCTCCAAATCTAAAGCTGCCACTTGTTGTTGTTCTATTTCTCTAGAGTCCCATCATGCTGTTCTCAGATTGCTAAAGTCCATACCTCCTCGGTGTGTTCTTATGGCTGCAGATCTTCACAGCACAGACGCTTTCTTCTGCATGCTGTTCTTTCCCAGTTCAGGGCTCCTTCAAGGCTCTCCCTGAATGGCTACGCCGCCCCCTTTTATCCCAGTTCTCTTCAATGCTCACAGCTGCAGCCCATCAAGGACAACCAGGACCTGTGGGGCAAAGCCTCTAGACAGATATTCAAATAGAATCCATTTCCTCTACTCTAGCCAGTAAGTACTACCCTACAAGTCCTCAGAACCCCAAAGGCCACCTTTCATCTGACACCCAGACCCTGGGGAAAGGACTTCTTTTTCCCATGGCAAATGGCCTCCCTTGGCAGCCACTCACCCTGGCAGAAAGTGGGAGCCTAGCTAGAATGATGCAATCGTTGCTGGATTTTTCCAAAAGAAAAGCTGGCAGCAACTAGGGCCCTGGAAGTATTTAGAGCCTCAAACGCCACCTTGAACATATTCCTGAGACCCTGGGGAAAGGACATCTTTTTCCCATGGAAAATGGCCTTCATTTGTGGCCACTTGGCCTGGCAGGCAGGGCAGTGCCAAGCCAGGAATCTACAAACTCTGCTGGATCCTTCCAGAACGAAAGCTGCCAGCAACTAGGACCCTGCAAGTCCTTAGAGCCCCAGATGCCACCTGTCATCTGACACCCAGAGCCTGGGCCAATGACTTCGTTTTCCCCATGGAAAATGGCCTCCATTTCTGGCCACTCGCCCTGACCAAGAGGGTGGTGCCCAGCAAGAAATTTGCAAGCTTTGCTGGATTGCTCCAAATCTAAAGCTGCCACTTGTTGTTGTTCTATTTCTCTAGAGTCCCATCATGCTGTTCTCAGATTGCTAAAGTCCATACCTCCTCGGTGTGTTCTTATGGCTGCAGATCTTCACAGCACAGACGCTTTCTTCTGCATGCTGTTCTTTCCCAGTTCAGGGCTCCTTCAAGGCTCTCCCTGAATGGCTACGCCGCCCCCTTTTATCCCAGTTCTCTTCAATGCTCACAGCTGCAGCCCATCAAGGACAACCAGGACCTGTGGGGCAAAGCCTCTAGACAGATATTCAAATAGAATCCATTTCCTCTACTCTAGCCAGTAAGTACTACCCTACAAGTCCTCAGAACCCCAAAGGCCACCTTTCATCTGACACCCAGACCCTGGGGAAAGGACTTCTTTTTCCCATGGCAAATGGCCTCCCTTGGCAGCCACTCACCCTGGCAGAAAGTGGGAGCCTAGCTAGAATGATGCAATCGTTGCTGGATTTTTCCAAAAGAAAAGCTGGCAGCAACTAGGGCCTTGGAAGTATTTAGAGCCTCAAACGCCACCTTGACCATATTCCTGAGACCCTGGGGAAAGGACTTCTTTTTCCCATGGAAAATGGCCTTCATTTGTGGCCACTTGGCCTGGCAGGCAGGGCAGTGCCAAGCCAGGAATATACAAACTATGCTGGATCCTTCCAGAACGAAAGCTGCCAGCAACTAGGACCCTGCAAGTCCTTAGAGCCCCAGACGCCACCTTTCATCTGACACCCAGAGCCTGGGCCAATGACTTCGTTTTCCCCATGGAAAATGGCCTCCATTTCTGGCCACTCGCCCTGACCAAGAGGGTGGTGCCCAGCAAGAAATTTGCAAGCTTTGCTGGATTGCTCCAAATCTAAAGCTGCCACTTGTTGTTGTTCTATTTCTCTAGAGTCCCATCATGCTGTTCTCAGATTGCTAAAGTCCATACCTCCTCGGTGTGTTCTTATGGCTGCAGATCTTCACAGCACAGACGCTTTCTTCTGCATGCTGTTCTTTCCCAGTTCAGGGCTCCTTCAAGGCTCTCCCTGAATGGCTACGCCGCCCCCTTTTATCCCAGTTCTCTTCAATGCTCACAGCTGCAGCCCATCAAGGACAACCAGGACCTGTGGGGCAAAGCCTCTAGACAGATATTCAAATAGAATCCATTTCCTCTACTCTAGCCAGTAAGTACTACCCTACAAGTCCTCAGAACCCCAAAGGCCACCTTTCATCTGACACCCAGACCCTGGGGAAAGGACTTCTTTTTCCCATGGCAAATGGCCTCCCTTGGCAGCCACTCACCCTGGCAGAAAGTGGGAGCCTAGCTAGAATGATGCAATCGTTGCTGGATTTTTCCAAAAGAAAAGCTGGCAGCAACTAGGGCCCTGGAAGTACTTAGAGCCTCAAACGCCACCTTGAACATATTCCTGAGACCCTGGGGAAAGGACATCTTTTTCCCATGGAAAATGGCCTTCATTTCTGGCCACTTGGCCTGGCAGGCAGGGCAGTGCCAAGCCAGGAATCTACAAACTCTGCTGGATCCTTCCAAAACTAAAGCTGCCAGCAACTAGGACCCTGCAAGTCCTTAGAGCCCCAGATGCCACCTGTCATCTGACACCCAGAGCCTGGGCCAATGACTTCGTTTTCCCCATGGAAAATGGCCTCCATTTCTGGCCACTCGCCCTGACCAAGAGGGTGGTGCCCAGCAAGAAATTTGCAAGCTTTGCTGGATTGCTCCAAATCTAAAGCTGCCACTTGTTGTTGTTCTATTTCTCTAGAGTCCCATCATGCTGTTCTCAGATTGCTAAAGTCCATACCTCCTCGGTGTGTTCTTATGGCTGCAGATCTTCACAGCACAGACGCTTTCTTCTGCATGCTGTTCTTTCCCAGTTCAGGGCTCCTTCAAGGCTCTCCCTGAATGGCTACGCCGCCCCCTTTTATCCCAGTTCTCTTCAATGCTCACAGCTGCAGCCCATCAAGGACAACCAGGACCTGTGGGGCAAAGCCTCTAGACAGATATTCAAATAGAATCCATTTCCTCTACTCTAGCCAGTAAGTACTACCCTACAAGTCCTCAGAACCCCAAAGGCCACCTTTCATCTGACACCCAGACCCTGGGGAAAGGACTTCTTTTTCCCATGGCAAATGGCCTCCCTTGGCAGCCACTCACCCTGGCAGAAAGTGGGAGCCTAGCTAGAATGATGCAATCGTTGCTGGATTTTTCCAAAAGAAAAGCTGGCAGCAACTAGGGCCCTGGAAGTACTTAGAGCCTCAAACGCCACCTTGAACATATTCCTGAGACCCTGGGGAAAGGACATCTTTTTCCCATGGAAAATGGCCTTCATTTGTGGCCACTTGGCCTGGCAGGCAGGGCAGTGCCAAGCCAGGAATCTACAAACTCTGCTGGATCCTTCCAAAACTAAAGCTGCCAGCAACTAGGACCCTGCAAGTCCTTAGAGCCCCAGATGCCACCTGTCATCTGACACCCAGAGCCTGGGCCAATGACTTCGTTTTCCCCATGGAAAATGGCCTCCATTTCTGGCCACTCGCCCTGACCAAGAGGGTGGTGCCCAGCAAGAAATTTGCAAGCTTTGCTGGATTGCTCCAAATCTAAAGCTGCCACTTGTTGTTGTTCTATTTCTCTAGAGTCCCATCATGCTGTTCTCAGATTGCTAAAGTCCATACCTCCTCGGTGTGTTCTTATGGCTGCAGATCTTCACAGCACAGACGCTTTCTTCTGCATGCTGTTCTTTCCCAGTTCAGGGCTCCTTCAAGGCTCTCCCTGAATGGCTACGCCGCCCCCTTTTATCCCAGTTCTCTTCAATGCTCACAGCTGCAGCCCATCAAGGACAACCAGGACCTGTGGGGCAAAGCCTCTAGACAGATATTCAAATAGAATCCATTTCCTCTACTCTAGCCAGTAAGTACTACCCTACAAGTCCTCAGAACCCCAAAGGCCACCTTTCATCTGACACCCAGACCCTGGGGAAAGGACTTCTTTTTCCCATGGCAAATGGCCTCCCTTGGCAGCCACTCACCCTGGCAGAAAGTGGGAGCCTAGCTAGAATGATGCAATCGTTGCTGGATTTTTCCAAAAGAAAAGCTGGCAGCAACTAGGGCCTTGGAAGTATTTAGAGCCTCAAACGCCACCTTGAACATATTCCTGAGACCCTGGGGAAAGGACATCTTTTTCCCATGGAAAATGGCCTTCATTTGTGGCCACTTGGCCTGGCAGGCAGGGCAGTGCCAAGCCAGGAATCTACAAACTCTGCTGGATCCTTCCAGAACGAAAGCTGCCAGCAACTAGGACCCTGCAAGTCCTTAGAGCCCCAGATGCCACCTGTCATCTGACACCCAGAGCCTGGGCCAATGACTTCGTTTTCCCCATGGAAAATGGCCTCCATTTCTGGCCACTCGCCCTGACCAAGAGGGTGGTGCCCAGCAAGAAATTTGCAAGCTTTGCTGGATTGCTCCAAATCTAAAGCTGCCACTTGTTGTTGTTCTATTTCTCTAGAGTCCCATCATGCTGTTCTCAGATTGCTAAAGTCCATACCTCCTCGGTGTGTTCTTATGGCTGCAGATCTTCACAGCACAGACGCTTTCTTCTGCATGCTGTTCTTTCCCAGTTCAGGGCTCCTTCAAGGCTCTCCCTGAATGGCTACGCCGCCCCCTTTTATCCCAGTTCTCTTCAATGCTCACAGCTGCAGCCCATCAAGGACAACCAGGACCTGTGGGGCAAAGCCTCTAGACAGATATTCAAATAGAATCCATTTCCTCTACTCTAGCCAGTAAGTACTACCCTACAAGTCCTCAGAACCCCAAAGGCCACCTTTCATCTGACACCCAGACCCTGGGGAAAGGACTTCTTTTTCCCATGGCAAATGGCCTCCCTTGGCAGCCACTCACCCTGGCAGAAAGTGGGAGCCTAGCTAGAATGATGCAATCGTTGCTGGATTTTTCCAAAAGAAAAGCTGGCAGCAACTAGGGCCCTGGAAGTACTTAGAGCCTCAAACGCCACCTTGAACATATTCCTGAGACCCTGGGGAAAGGACTTCTTTTTCCCATGGAAAATGGCCTTCATTTGTGGCCACTTGGCCTGGCAGGCAGGGCAGTGCCAAGCCAGGAATATACAAACTATGCTGGATCCTTCCAGAACGAAAGCTGCCAGCAACTAGGACCCTGCAAGTCCTTAGAGCCCCAGACGCCACCTGTCATCTGACACCCAGAGCCTGGGCCAATGACTTCGTTTTCCCCATGGAAAATGGCCTCCATTTCTGGCCACTCGCCCTGACCAAGAGGGTGGTGCCCAGCAAGAAATTTGCAAGCTTTGCTGGATTGCTCCAAATCTAAAGCTGCCACTTGTTGTTGTTCTATTTCTCTAGAGTCCCATCATGCTGTTCTCAGATTGCTAAAGTCCATACCTCCTCGGTGTGTTCTTATGGCTGCAGATCTTCACAGCACAGACGCTTTCTTCTGCATGCTGTTCTTTCCCAGTTCAGGGCTCCTTCAAGGCTCTCCCTGAATGGCTACGCCGCCCCCTTTTATCCCAGTTCTCTTCAATGCTCACAGCTGCAGCCCATCAAGGACAACCAGGACCTGTGGGGCAAAGCCTCTAGACAGATATTCAAATAGAATCCATTTCCTCTACTCTAGCCAGTAAGTACTACCCTACAAGTCCTCAGAACCCCAAAGGCCACCTTTCATCTGACACCCAGACCCTGGGGAAAGGACTTCTTTTTCCCATGGCAAATGGCCTCCCTTGGCAGCCACTCACCCTGGCAGAAAGTGGGAGCCTAGCTAGAATGATGCAATCGTTGCTGGATTTTTCCAAAAGAAAAGCTGGCAGCAACTAGGGCCTTGGAAGTACTTAGAGCCTCAAACGCCACCTTGAACATATTCCTGAGACCCTGGGGAAAGGACATCTTTTTCCCATGGAAAATGGCCTTCATTTGTGGCCACTTGGCCTGGCAGGCAGGGCAGTGCCAAGCCAGGAATCTACAAACTCTGCTGGATCCTTCCAGAACGAAAGCTGCCAGCAACTAGGACCCTGCAAGTCCTTAGAGCCCCAGATGCCACCTGTCATCTGACACCCAGAGCCTGGGCCAATGACTTCGTTTTCCCCATGGAAAATGGCCTCCATTTCTGGCCACTCGCCCTGACCAAGAGGGTGGTGCCCAGCAAGAAATTTGCAAGCTTTGCTGGATTGCTCCAAATCTAAAGCTGCCACTTGTTGTTGTTCTATTTCTCTAGAGTCCCATCATGCTGTTCTCAGATTGCTAAAGTCCATACCTCCTCGGTGTGTTCTTATGGCTGCAGATCTTCACAGCACAGACGCTTTCTTCTGCATGCTGTTCTTTCCCAGTTCAGGGCTCCTTCAAGGCTCTCCCTGAATGGCTACGCCGCCCCCTTTTATCCCAGTTCTCTTCAATGCTCACAGCTGCAGCCCATCAAGGACAACCAGGACCTGTGGGGCAAAGCCTCTAGACAGATATTCAAATAGAATCCATTTCCTCTACTCTAGCCAGTAAGTACTACCCTACAAGTCCTCAGAACCCCAAAGGCCACCTTTCATCTGACACCCAGACCCTGGGGAAAGGACTTCTTTTTCCCATGGCAAATGGCCTCCCTTGGCAGCCACTCACCCTGGCAGAAAGTGGGAGCCTAGCTAGAATGATGCAATCGTTGCTGGATTTTTCCAAAAGAAAAGCTGGCAGCAACTAGGGCCCTGGAAGTACTTAGAGCCTCAAACGCCACCTTGAACATATTCCTGAGACCCTGGGGAAAGGACTTCTTTTTCCCATGGAAAATGGCCTTCATTTGTGGCCACTTGGCCTGGCAGGCAGGGCAGTGCCAAGCCAGGAATATACAAACTATGCTGGATCCTTCCAGAACGAAAGCTGCCAGCAACTAGGACCCTGCAAGTCCTTAGAGCCCCAGACGCCACCTGTCATCTGACACCCAGAGCCTGGGCCAATGACTTCGTTTTCCCCATGGAAAATGGCCTCCATTTCTGGCCACTCGCCCTGACCAAGAGGGTGGTGCCCAGCAAGAAATTTGCAAGCTTTGCTGGATTGCTCCAAATCTAAAGCTGCCACTTGTTGTTGTTCTATTTCTCTAGAGTCCCATCATGCTGTTCTCAGATTGCTAAAGTCCATACCTCCTCGGTGTGTTCTTATGGCTGCAGATCTTCACAGCACAGACGCTTTCTTCTGCATGCTGTTCTTTCCCAGTTCAGGGCTCCTTCAAGGCTCTCCCTGAATGGCTACGCCGCCCCCTTTTATCCCAGTTCTCTTCAATGCTCACAGCTGCAGCCCATCAAGGACAACCAGGACCTGTGGGGCAAAGCCTCTAGACAGATATTCAAATAGAATCCATTTCCTCTACTCTAGCCAGTAAGTACTACCCTACAAGTCCTCAGAACCCCAAAGGCCACCTTTCATCTGACACCCAGACCCTGGGGAAAGGACTTCTTTTTCCCATGGCAAATGGCCTCCCTTGGCAGCCACTCACCCTGGCAGAAAGTGGGAGCCTAGCTAGAATGATGCAATCGTTGCTGGATTTTTCCAAAAGAAAAGCTGGCAGCAACTAGGGCCCTGGAAGTACTTAGAGCCTCAAACGCCACCTTGAACATATTCCTGAAACCCTGGGGAAAGGACATCTTTTTCCCATGGAAAATGGCCTTCATTTCTGGCCACTTGGCCTGGCAGGCAGGGCAGTGCCAAGCCAGGAATATACAAACTATGCTGGATCCTTCCAGAACGAAAGCTGCCAGCAACTAGGACCCTGCAAGTCCTTAGAGCCCCAGACGCCACCTTTCATCTGACACCCAGAGCCTGGGCCAATGACTTCGTTTTCCCCATGGAAAATGGCCTCCATTTCTGGCCACTCGCCCTGACCAAGAGGGTGGTGCCCAGCAAGAAATTTGCAAGCTTTGCTGGATTGCTCCAAATCTAAAGCTGCCACTTGTTGTTGTTCTATTTCTCTAGAGTCCCATCATGCTGTTCTCAGATTGCTAAAGTCCATACCTCCTCGGTGTGTTCTTATGGCTGCAGATCTTCACAGCACAGACGCTTTCTTCTGCATGCTGTTCTTTCCCAGTTCAGGGCTCCTTCAAGGCTCTCCCTGAATGGCTACGCCGCCCCCTTTTATCCCAGTTCTCTTCAATGCTCACAGCTGCAGCCCATCAAGGACAACCAGGACCTGTGGGGCAAAGCCTCTAGACAGATATTCAAATAGAATCCATTTCCTCTACTCTAGCCAGTAAGTACTACCCTACAAGTCCTCAGAACCCCAAAGGCCACCTTTCATCTGACACCCAGACCCTGGGGAAAGGACTTCTTTTTCCCATGGCAAATGGCCTCCCTTGGCAGCCACTCACCCTGGCAGAAAGTGGGAGCCTAGCTAGAATGATGCAATCGTTGCTGGATTTTTCCAAAAGAAAAGCTGGCAGCAACTAGGGCCCTGGAAGTACTTAGAGCCTCAAACGCCACCTTGAACATATTCCTGAGACCCTGGGGAAAGGACATCTTTTTCCCATGGAAAATGGCCTTCATTTCTGGCCACTTGGCCTGGCAGGCAGGGCAGTGCCAAGCCAGGAATCTACAAACTCTGCTGGATCCTTCCAAAACTAAAGCTGCCAGCAACTAGGACCCTGCAAGTCCTTAGAGCCCCAGATGCCACCTGTCATCTGACACCCAGAGCCTGGGCCAATGACTTCGTTTTCCCCATGGAAAATGGCCTCCATTTCTGGCCACTCGCCCTGACCAAGAGGGTGGTGCCCAGCAAGAAATTTGCAAGCTTTGCTGGATTGCTCCAAATCTAAAGCTGCCACTTGTTGTTGTTCTATTTCTCTAGAGTCCCATCATGCTGTTCTCAGATTGCTAAAGTCCATACCTCCTCGGTGTGTTCTTATGGCTGCAGATCTTCACAGCACAGACGCTTTCTTCTGCATGCTGTTCTTTCCCAGTTCAGGGCTCCTTCAAGGCTCTCCCTGAATGGCTACGCCGCCCCCTTTTATCCCAGTTCTCTTCAATGCTCACAGCTGCAGCCCATCAAGGACAACCAGGACCTGTGGGGCAAAGCCTCTAGACAGATATTCAAATAGAATCCATTTCCTCTACTCTAGCCAGTAAGTACTACCCTACAAGTCCTCAGAACCCCAAAGGCCACCTTTCATCTGACACCCAGACCCTGGGGAAAGGACTTCTTTTTCCCATGGCAAATGGCCTCCCTTGGCAGCCACTCACCCTGGCAGAAAGTGGGAGCCTAGCTAGAATGATGCAATCGTTGCTGGATTTTTCCAAAAGAAAAGCTGGCAGCAACTAGGGCCCTGGAAGTACTTAGAGCCTCAAACGCCACCTTGAACATATTACTGAGACCCTGGGGAAAGGACATCTTTTTCCCATGGAAAATGGCCTTCATTTGTGGCCACTTGGCCTGGCAGGCAGGGCAGTGCCAAGCCAGGAATCTACAAACTCTGCTGGATCCTTCCAGAACGAAAGCTGCCAGCAACTAGGACCCTGCAAGTCCTTAGAGCCCCAGATGCCACCTGTCATCTGACACCCAGAGCCTGGGCCAATGACTTCGTTTTCCCCATGGAAAATGGCCTCCATTTCTGGCCACTCGCCCTGACCAAGAGGGTGGTGCCCAGCAAGAAATTTGCAAGCTTTGCTGGATTGCTCCAAATCTAAAGCTGCCACTTGTTGTTGTTCTATTTCTCTAGAGTCCCATCATGCTGTTCTCAGATTGCTAAAGTCCATACCTCCTCGGTGTGTTCTTATGGCTGCAGATCTTCACAGCACAGACGCTTTCTTCTGCATGCTGTTCTTTCCCAGTTCAGGGCTCCTTCAAGGCTCTCCCTGAATGGCTACGCCGCCCCCTTTTATCCCAGTTCTCTTCAATGCTCACAGCTGCAGCCCATCAAGGACAACCAGGACCTGTGGGGCAAAGCCTCTAGACAGATATTCAAATAGAATCCATTTCCTCTACTCTAGCCAGTAAGTACTACCCTACAAGTCCTCAGAACCCCAAAGGCCACCTTTCATCTGACACCCAGACCCTGGGGAAAGGACTTCTTTTTCCCATGGCAAATGGCCTCCCTTGGCAGCCACTCACCCTGGCAGAAAGTGGGAGCCTAGCTAGAATGATGCAATCGTTGCTGGATTTTTCCAAAAGAAAAGCTGGCAGCAACTAGGGCCCTGGAAGTACTTAGAGCCTCAAACGCCACCTTGAACATATTCCTGAGACCCTGGGGAAAGGACATCTTTTTCCCATGGAAAATGGCCTTCATTTGTGGCCACTTGGCCTGGCAGGCAGGGCAGTGCCAAGCCAGGAATCTACAAACTCTGCTGGATCCTTCCAGAACGAAAGCTGCCAGCAACTAGGACCCTGCAAGTCCTTAGAGCCCCAGACGCCACCTTTCATCTGACACCCAGAGCCTGGGCCAATGACTTCGTTTTCCCCATGGAAAATGGCCTCCATTTCTGGCCTCTCACCCTGACCAAGAGGGTGGTGCCCAGCAAGAAATTTGCAAGCTTTGCTGGATTGCTCCAAATCTAAAGCTGCCACTTGTTGTTGTTCTATTTCTCTAGAGTCCCATCATGCTGTTCTCAGATTGCTAAAGTCCATACCTCCTCGGTGTGTTCTTATGGCTGCAGATCTTCACAGCACAGACGCTTTCTTCTGCATGCTGTTCTTTCCCAGTTCAGGGCTCCTTCAAGGCTCTCCCTGAATGGCTACGCCGCCCCCTTTTATCCCAGTTCTCTTCAATGCTCACAGCTGCAGCCCATCAAGGACAACCAGGACCTGTGGGGCAAAGCCTCTAGACAGATATTCAAATAGAATCCATTTCCTCTACTCTAGCCAGTAAGTACTACCCTACAAGTCCTCAGAACCCCAAAGGCCACCTTTCATCTGACACCCAGACCCTGGGGAAAGGACTTCTTTTTCCCATGGCAAATGGCCTCCCTTGGCAGCCACTCACCCTGGCAGAAAGTGGGAGCCTAGCTAGAATGATGCAATCGTTGCTGGATTTTTCCAAAAGAAAAGCTGGCAGCAACTAGGGCCCTGGAAGTACTTAGAGCCTCAAACGCCACCTTGAACATATTCCTGAGACCCTGGGGAAAGGACATCTTTTTCCCATGGAAAATGGCCTTCATTTGTGGCCACTTGGCCTGGCAGGCAGGGCAGTGCCAAGCCAGGAATCTACAAACTCTGCTGGATCCTTCCAGAACGAAAGCTGCCAGCAACTAGGACCCTGCAAGTCCTTAGAGCCCCAGACGCCACCTTTCATCTGACACCCAGAGCCTGGGCCAATGACTTCGTTTTCCCCATGGAAAATGGCCTCCATTTCTGGCCTCTCACCCTGACCAAGAGGGTGGTGCCCAGCAAGAAATTTGCAAGCTTTGCTGGATTGCTCCAAATCTAAAGCTGCCACTTGTTGTTGTTCTATTTCTCTAGAGTCCCATCATGCTGTTCTCAGATTGCTAAAGTCCATACCTCCTCGGTGTGTTCTTATGGCTGCAGATCTTCACAGCACAGACGCTTTCTTCTGCATGCTGTTCTTTCCCAGTTCAGGGCTCCTTCAAGGCTCTCCCTGAATGGCTACGCCGCCCCCTTTTATCCCAGTTCTCTTCAATGCTCACAGCTGCAGCCCATCAAGGACAACCAGGACCTGTGGGGCAAAGCCTCTAGACAGATATTCAAATAGAATCCATTTCCTCTACTCTAGCCAGTAAGTACTACCCTACAAGTCCTCAGAACCCCAAAGGCCACCTTTCATCTGACACCCAGACCCTGGGGAAAGGACTTCTTTTTCCCATGGCAAATGGCCTCCCTTGGCAGCCACTCACCCTGGCAGAAAGTGGGAGCCTAGCTAGAATGATGCAATCGTTGCTGGATTTTTCCAAAAGAAAAGCTGGCAGCAACTAGGGCCCTGGAAGTACTTAGAGCCTCAAACGCCACCTTGAACATATTCCTGAGACCCTGGGGAAAGGACATCTTTTTCCCATGGAAAATGGCCTTCATTTGTGGCCACTTGGCCTGGCAGGCAGGGCAGTGCCAAGCCAGGAATCTACAAACTCTGCTGGATCCTTCCAGAACGAAAGCTGCCAGCAACTAGGACCCTGCAAGTCCTTAGAGCCCCAGACGCCACCTTTCATCTGACACCCAGAGCCTGGGCCAATGACTTCGTTTTCCCCATGGAAAATGGCCTCCATTTCTGGCCTCTCACCCTGACCAAGAGGGTGGTGCCCAGCAAGAAATTTGCAAGCTTTGCTGGATTGCTCCAAATCTAAAGCTGCCACTTGTTGTTGTTCTATTTCTCTAGAGTCCCATCATGCTGTTCTCAGATTGCTAAAGTCCATACCTCCTCGGTGTGTTCTTATGGCTGCAGATCTTCACAGCACAGACGCTTTCTTCTGCATGCTGTTCTTTCCCAGTTCAGGGCTCCTTCAAGGCTCTCCCTGAATGGCTACGCCGCCCCCTTTTATCCCAGTTCTCTTCAATGCTCACAGCTGCAGCCCATCAAGGACAACCAGGACCTGTGGGGCAAAGCCTCTAGACAGATATTCAAATAGAATCCATTTCCTCTACTCTAGCCAGTAAGTACTACCCTACAAGTCCTCAGAACCCCAAAGGCCACCTTTCATCTGACACCCAGACCCTGGGGAAAGGACTTCTTTTTCCCATGGCAAATGGCCTCCCTTGGCAGCCACTCACCCTGGCAGAAAGTGGGAGCCTAGCTAGAATGATGCAATCGTTGCTGGATTTTTCCAAAAGAAAAGCTGGCAGCAACTAGGGCCCTGGAAGTACTTAGAGCCTCAAACGCCACCTTGAACATATTCCTGAGACCCTGGGGAAAGGACATCTTTTTCCCATGGAAAATGGCCTTCATTTGTGGCCACTTGGCCTGGCAGGCAGGGCAGTGCCAAGCCAGGAATCTACAAACTCTGCTGGATCCTTCCAGAACGAAAGCTGCCAGCAACTAGGACCCTGCAAGTCCTTAGAGCCCCAGACGCCACCTTTCATCTGACACCCAGAGCCTGGGCCAATGACTTCGTTTTCCCCATGGAAAATGGCCTCCATTTCTGGCCTCTCACCCTGACCAAGAGGGTGGTGCCCAGCAAGAAATTTGCAAGCTTTGCTGGATTGCTCCAAATCTAAAGCTGCCACTTGTTGTTGTTCTATTTCTCTAGAGTCCCATCATGCTGTTCTCAGATTGCTAAAGTCCATACCTCCTCGGTGTGTTCTTATGGCTGCAGATCTTCACAGCACAGACGCTTTCTTCTGCATGCTGTTCTTTCCCAGTTCAGGGCTCCTTCAAGGCTCTCCCTGAATGGCTACGCCGCCCCCTTTTATCCCAGTTCTCTTCAATGCTCACAGCTGCAGCCCATCAAGGACAACCAGGACCTGTGGGGCAAAGCCTCTAGACAGATATTCAAATAGAATCCATTTCCTCTACTCTAGCCAGTAAGTACTACCCTACAAGTCCTCAGAACCCCAAAGGCCACCTTTCATCTGACACCCAGACCCTGGGGAAAGGACTTCTTTTTCCCATGGCAAATGGCCTCCCTTGGCAGCCACTCACCCTGGCAGAAAGTGGGAGCCTAGCTAGAATGATGCAATCGCTGCTGGATTTTTCCAAAAGAAAAGCTGGCAGCAACTAGGGCCCTGGAAGTACTTAGAGCCTCAAACGCCACCTTGAACATATTACTGAGACCCTGGGGAAAGGACATCTTTTTCCCATGGAAAATGGCCTTCATTTGTGGCCACTTGGCCTGGCAGGCAGGGCAGTGCCAAGCCAGGAATCTACAAACTCTGCTGGATCCTTCCAGAACGAAAGCTGCCAGCAACTAGGACCCTGCAAGTCCTTAGAGCCCCAGACGCCACCTTTCATCTGACACCCAGAGCCTGGGCCAATGACTTCGTTTTCCCCATGGAAAATGGCCTCCATTTCTGGCCTCTCACCCTGACCAAGAGGGTGGTGCCCAGCAAGAAATTTGCAAGCTTTGCTGGATTGCTCCAAATCTAAAGCTGCCACTTGTTGTTGTTCTATTTCTCTAGAGTCCCATCATGCTGTTCTCAGATTGCTAAAGTCCATACCTCCTCGGTGTGTTCTTATGGCTGCAGATCTTCACAGCACAGACGCTTTCTTCTGCATGCTGTTCTTTCCCAGTTCAGGGCTCCTTCAAGGCTCTCCCTGAATGGCTACGCCGCCCCCTTTTATCCCAGTTCTCTTCAATGCTCACAGCTGCAGCCCATCAAGGACAACCAGGACCTGTGGGGCAAAGCCTCTAGACAGATATTCAAATAGAATCCATTTCCTCTACTCTAGCCAGTAAGTACTACCCTACAAGTCCTCAGAACCCCAAAGGCCACCTTTCATCTGACACCCAGACCCTGGGGAAAGGACTTCTTTTTCCCATGGCAAATGGCCTCCCTTGGCAGCCACTCACCCTGGCAGAAAGTGGGAGCCTAGCTAGAATGATGCAATCGTTGCTGGATTTTTCCAAAAGAAAAGCTGGCAGCAACTAGGGCCCTGGAAGTACTTAGAGCCTCAAACGCCACCTTGAACATATTCCTGAGACCCTGGGGAAAGGACATCTTTTTCCCATGGAAAATGGCCTTCATTTGTGGCCACTTGGCCTGGCAGGCAGGGCAGTGCCAAGCCAGGAATCTACAAACTCTGCTGGATCCTTCCAGAACGAAAGCTGCCAGCAACTAGGACCCTGCAAGTCCTTAGAGCCCCAGACGCCACCTTTCATCTGACACCCAGAGCCTGGGCCAATGACTTCGTTTTCCCCATGGAAAATGGCCTCCATTTCTGGCCTCTCACCCTGACCAAGAGGGTGGTGCCCAGCAAGAAATTTGCAAGCTTTGCTGGATTGCTCCAAATCTAAAGCTGCCACTTGTTGTTGTTCTATTTCTCTAGAGTCCCATCATGCTGTTCTCAGATTGCTAAAGTCCATACCTCCTCGGTGTGTTCTTATGGCTGCAGATCTTCACAGCACAGACGCTTTCTTCTGCATGCTGTTCTTTCCCAGTTCAGGGCTCCTTCAAGGCTCTCCCTGAATGGCTACGCCGCCCCCTTTTATCCCAGTTCTCTTCAATGCTCACAGCTGCAGCCCATCAAGGACAACCAGGACCTGTGGGGCAAAGCCTCTAGACAGATATTCAAATAGAATCCATTTCCTCTACTCTAGCCAGTAAGTACTACCCTACAAGTCCTCAGAACCCCAAAGGCCACCTTTCATCTGACACCCAGACCCTGGGGAAAGGACTTCTTTTTCCCATGGCAAATGGCCTCCCTTGGCAGCCACTCACCCTGGCAGAAAGTGGGAGCCTAGCTAGAATGATGCAATCGTTGCTGGATTTTTCCAAAAGAAAAGCTGGCAGCAACTAGGGCCCTGGAAGTACTTAGAGCCTCAAACGCCACCTTGAACATATTCCTGAGACCCTGGGGAAAGGACATCTTTTTCCCATGGAAAATGGCCTTCATTTGTGGCCACTTGGCCTGGCAGGCAGGGCAGTGCCAAGCCAGGAATCTACAAACTCTGCTGGATCCTTCCAGAACGAAAGCTGCCAGCAACTAGGACCCTGCAAGTCCTTAGAGCCCCAGACGCCACCTTTCATCTGACACCCAGAGCCTGGGCCAATGACTTCGTTTTCCCCATGGAAAATGGCCTCCATTTCTGGCCTCTCACCCTGACCAAGAGGGTGGTGCCCAGCAAGAAATTTGCAAGCTTTGCTGGATTGCTCCAAATCTAAAGCTGCCACTTGTTGTTGTTCTATTTCTCTAGAGTCCCATCATGCTGTTCTCAGATTGCTAAAGTCCATACCTCCTCGGTGTGTTCTTATGGCTGCAGATCTTCACAGCACAGACGCTTTCTTCTGCATGCTGTTCTTTCCCAGTTCAGGGCTCCTTCAAGGCTCTCCCTGAATGGCTACGCCGCCCCCTTTTATCCCAGTTCTCTTCAATGCTCACAGCTGCAGCCCATCAAGGACAACCAGGACCTGTGGGGCAAAGCCTCTAGACAGATATTCAAATAGAATCCATTTCCTCTACTCTAGCCAGTAAGTACTACCCTACAAGTCCTCAGAACCCCAAAGGCCACCTTTCATCTGACACCCAGACCCTGGGGAAAGGACTTCTTTTTCCCATGGCAAATGGCCTCCCTTGGCAGCCACTCACCCTGGCAGAAAGTGGGAGCCTAGCTAGAATGATGCAATCGTTGCTGGATTTTTCCAAAAGAAAAGCTGGCAGCAACTAGGGCCCTGGAAGTACTTAGAGCCTCAAACGCCACCTTGAACATATTCCTGAGACCCTGGGGAAAGGACATCTTTTTCCCATGGAAAATGGCCTTCATTTGTGGCCACTTGGCCTGGCAGGCAGGGCAGTGCCAAGCCAGGAATCTACAAACTCTGCTGGATCCTTCCAGAACGAAAGCTGCCAGCAACTAGGACCCTGCAAGTCCTTAGAGCCCCAGACGCCACCTTTCATCTGACACCCAGAGCCTGGGCCAATGACTTCGTTTTCCCCATGGAAAATGGCCTCCATTTCTGGCCTCTCACCCTGACCAAGAGGGTGGTGCCCAGCAAGAAATTTGCAAGCTTTGCTGGATTGCTCCAAATCTAAAGCTGCCACTTGTTGTTGTTCTATTTCTCTAGAGTCCCATCATGCTGTTCTCAGATTGCTAAAGTCCATACCTCCTCGGTGTGTTCTTATGGCTGCAGATCTTCACAGCACAGACGCTTTCTTCTGCATGCTGTTCTTTCCCAGTTCAGGGCTCCTTCAAGGCTCTCCCTGAATGGCTACGCCGCCCCCTTTTATCCCAGTTCTCTTCAATGCTCACAGCTGCAGCCCATCAAGGACAACCAGGACCTGTGGGGCAAAGCCTCTAGACAGATATTCAAATAGAATCCATTTCCTCTACTCTAGCCAGTAAGTACTACCCTACAAGTCCTCAGAACCCCAAAGGCCACCTTTCATCTGACACCCAGACCCTGGGGAAAGGACTTCTTTTTCCCATGGCAAATGGCCTCCCTTGGCAGCCACTCACCCTGGCAGAAAGTGGGAGCCTAGCTAGAATGATGCAATCGCTGCTGGATTTTTCCAAAAGAAAAGCTGGCAGCAACTAGGGCCCTGGAAGTACTTAGAGCCTCAAACGCCACCTTGAACATATTACTGAGACCCTGGGGAAAGGACATCTTTTTCCCATGGAAAATGGCCTTCATTTGTGGCCACTTGGCCTGGCAGGCAGGGCAGTGCCAAGCCAGGAATCTACAAACTCTGCTGGATCCTTCCAGAACGAAAGCTGCCAGCAACTAGGACCCTGCAAGTCCTTAGAGCCCCAGACGCCACCTTTCATCTGACACCCAGAGCCTGGGCCAATGACTTCGTTTTCCCCATGGAAAATGGCCTCCATTTCTGGCCTCTCACCCTGACCAAGAGGGTGGTGCCCAGCAAGAAATTTGCAAGCTTTGCTGGATTGCTCCAAATCTAAAGCTGCCACTTGTTGTTGTTCTATTTCTCTAGAGTCCCATCATGCTGTTCTCAGATTGCTAAAGTCCATACCTCCTCGGTGTGTTCTTATGGCTGCAGATCTTCACAGCACAGACGCTTTCTTCTGCATGCTGTTCTTTCCCAGTTCAGGGCTCCTTCAAGGCTCTCCCTGAATGGCTACGCCGCCCCCTTTTATCCCAGTTCTCTTCAATGCTCACAGCTGCAGCCCATCAAGGACAACCAGGACCTGTGGGGCAAAGCCTCTAGACAGATATTCAAATAGAATCCATTTCCTCTACTCTAGCCAGTAAGTACTACCCTACAAGTCCTCAGAACCCCAAAGGCCACCTTTCATCTGACACCCAGACCCTGGGAACATGACTTCATTTTCCCCATGGAAAATCGGATCAGTTTGAGGCCAATCGCCCTGGCCATCTGCATCATTCCCGCTGTGAAATTTGCAATCATGGCTGATTTTCTCCAAAAGTAAAGCTGCTGGCAACGAGGACCCCGGAAGTCCTTGGAGCCCCAATGTCCACCTTCCATTGATACCCAGACCCTGGGGGCATGACTTTATTTTCCAGATGGAAAATCGGACCAGTATGAGGCCACTCGCCCTGGCCATCTGCATCGTTCCCGGTGTGAAATTTTCAAACTTGGCTGATTTTCTCCAAAAGTAAAGCTGCTGGGAACGAGGACCCTGGAAGTCCTTGGAGCCCCATGGCCACCTTTCATCTGACACCCAGAACCTGTGGAAAGGACTTCTTTTTCCCTTGCAAAATAACCTCTCTTTGCAGCCATTTGCCCTGGCCAACAGGGCAGTGCCCAGTGAGAAATTTTTAAACTTTGCTGGATTCCTCCACAACTAAAGCTGCCGGCAACTAGGAGCTTGCAAGTCCTTAGAGCCCCAAAGGCCACCTTTCATCTGACACCCAGACGCTGGGGAAAGGACTTCTTTTTCCCATGGAAAATGGCCTCCATTTGCAGCCATTTGCCCTGGCCAACAGGGCAGTGCCCAGTGAGAAATTTGCAAACTTTGCTGGATTCCTCCACAACGAAAGCTGCCAACAAGTAGGAGCTTTAAGTCCTTAGAGCCCCAAAGGCCACCTTTCATCTGACACCAAGACCCTGGGGGCATGACTTCATTTTCCGGATGGAAAATCGGACCAGTATGAGGCCACTCGCCCTGGCCATCTGCATCGTTCCCGGTGTGAAATTTGCAAACTTGGCTGATTTTCACCAAAAGTAAAGCTGCTGGCAACGAGGACCCTGGAAGTCCTTGGAGCCCCATGGCCACCTTTCATCTGACACCCAGACCCTGGGGAAAGGACTTCTTTTTCCCATGCATAATAACCTCTCTTTGCAGCCATTTGCTCTGGCCAACAGGGCAGTGAGCAGTGAGAAATTTGCAAAAATTGCTGGATTCCACCACAACTAAAGCTAACAGCAAGTAGGAGATTGCAAGTCCTTAGAGCCCTAAAGTCCACCTTTCATCTGACACCCAGACGCTGGGGACATGATTTCATTTTCCCCAGGGAAATTGGCGTCAGTTTGAGGCCACTCGCCCTTGTCGTCTGCATCGTTCCCTGTGTGAAATTTGCAAACTTGGCTGATTTTCTCCAAAAGTAAAGCTGCTTGCAATGAGGACCCTGGAAGTCCTTGGAGCCCCATGGCCACCTTTCATCTGATACGCAGACTCTGGGGAAAGGACTTCTTTTTCCCATGGGAAATGGACTCCGTTTGCAGCCACTCACCCTGGCCGAAAGAGGGGAGACAAGGTAGAATTACCAAATTTTTGCTTCATTTTTCCAAAAGTAAAGCTGGCAGCAAGTAGGATCCTGTAAGTACTTAGAAGCTCAAAGGCCACCTTGAACATATTACTGAGACCCTGGGAAAAGGACATTTTTCCCATGGAAAATGACCTTCATTTGTGGCCCCTTGGCCTAGCAGGCAGGGCAGTGCCAAGCGAGCAATTTGCAAACTCAGCTGGATTCTTCCAAAACAAAAGCTGCCAGCAACTAGGACACTGCAAGTCCTTAGAGCCCCAGAAGCCAACTTCCAGCTGATACCCAGACCCTGGGGAAAGGACTTCTTTTCCCCATGCAAAATGGCCTCCATTTGCACCCATTTTCCCTGGCCAACAGGGCAGTGCCCAGTGAGAAATTTTTACAATTTGCTGGATTCCTCCAAAACTAAAGCAATCGGCAACTAGGAGCTTGCAAGTCCTTAGAGCCCCAAAGGCCACCTTTCATCTGACACCCAGACCATGGGGATATGAATTAATTTTCCCCAGGGAAAATGGGGTCAGTTTGAGACCAATCGCCCTGGTAATCTGCATTGTTCCCGGTGTTAAATTTGCAAACTTGGCTGATTTTCTCCAAAATTAAAGCTGCTGGCAACGAGGACCCCGGAAGTCCTTGGAGCCCCAAAGTCCACCTTTCATTGATACCCAGACCCTGGGGGCATGACTTCATTTTCCGGATGGAAAATCGCATCAGTATGAGGCCACTCACCCTGGCCATCTGCATCGTTCCCGGTGTGAAATTTGCAAACTTGGCTGATTTTCACCAAAAGTAAAGCTGCTGGCAACGAGGACCCTGGAAGTCCTTGGAGCCCCATGGCCACCTTTCATCTGACACCCAGACCCTGGGGAAAGGACTTCTTTTTCCCATGCATAATAACCTCTCTTTGCAGCCATTTGCCCTGGCCAACAGGGCAGTGCCCAGTGAGAAATTTTTAAACATTACTGGATCCCTCCACAGCTAAAGCTGTTGGCAACTAGGAGCTTGCAAGTCCTTAGAGCCCCAAAGGCCACCTTTCATCTGACACCCAGACGCTGGGGACATGACTTCTTTTTCCCATGGAAAATGGCCTCCATTTGCAGCCATTTGCCCTGGCCAACAGGGCAGTGCCCAGTGAGAAATTTGCAAACTTTGCTGGATTCCTCCACAACGAAAGCTGCCAACAAGTAGGAGCTTTAAGTCCTTAGAGCCCCAAAGGCCACCTTTCGTTGATACCCAGACCCTGGGGGCATGACTTCATTTTCCGGATGGAAAATCGGACCAGTATGAGGCCACTCGCCCTGGCCATCTGCATCGTTCCCGGTGTGAAATTTGCAAACTTGGCTGATTTTCACCAAAAGTAAAGCTGCTGGCAACGAGGACCCTGGAAGTCCTTGGAGCCCCATGGCCACCTTTCATCTGACACCCAGACCCTGGGGAAAGGACTTCTTTTTCCCATGCATAATAACCTCTCTTTGCAGCCATTTGCTCTGGCCAACAGGGCAGTGAGCAGTGAGAAATTTGCAAAAATTGCTGGATTCCTCCACAGCTAAAGCTAACAGCAAGTAGGAGATTGCAAGTCCTTAGAGCCCTAAAGTCCACCTTTCATCTGACACCCAGACGCTGGGGACATGATTTCATTTTCCCCAGGGAAATTGGCGTCAGTTTGAGGCCTCTCGCCCTTGTCGTCTGCATCGTTCCCTGTGTGAAATTTGCAAACTTGGCTGATTTTCTCCAAAAGTAAAGCTGCTTGCAATGAGGACCCTGGAAGTCCTTGGAGCCCCATGGCCACCTTTCATCTGATACGCAGACTCTGGGGAAAGGACTTCTTTTTCCCATGGGAAATGGACTCCGTTTGCAGCCACTCACCCTGGCCGAAAGAGGGGAGACAAGGTAGAATTACCAAATTTTTGCTTCATTTTTCCAAAAGTAAAGCTGGCAGCAAGTAGGATCCTGTAAGTACTTAGAAGCTCAAAGGCCACCTTGAACATATTACTGAGACCCTGGGAAAAGGACATTTTTCCCATGGAAAATGGCCTTCATTTGTGGCCCCTTGGCCTAGCAGGCAGGGCAGTGCCAAGCGAGCAATTTGCAAACTCAGCTGGATTCTTCCAAAACAAAAGCTGCCAGCAACTAGGACACTGCAAGTCCTTAGAGCCCCAGATGCCAACTTCCAGCTGATACCCAGACCCTGGGGAAAGGACTTCTTTTCCCCATGCAAAATGGCCTCTCTTTGCAGCCATTTGCCCTGGCCAACAGCGCAGTTCCCAGTGAGAAATTTTTTAACATTGCGGGATTCCTGCTGAACTAACGCTGTTGGCAACAAGGAGCTTGCAAGTCCATTGAGCCCCAAAGGCCACCTTTCATCTGATACCCAGACCCTGGAGACATGACTTCATTTTCCCCATGGAAAATGGCCTCCATTTGTGGCCTCTCGCCTTGACTAATAGGGCGGTGTCCAGCAAGAAACATGCAATCTTTGCTGGATTTCTCCAAATCTAAAGCTGCCAATAAGTAGTACCCTGCAAGTCCTTAGAGCCCCAAAGGCCACCTTTCATCTGACACCCAGAACCTGGGGAAAGGACTTCTTTTTCCCATGGGAAATGGCCTCCATTTGCACCCATTTGCCCTGGCCAACAGGGCAGTGCCCAGTGAGAAATTTTTACAATTTGCTGGATTCCTCCAAAACTAAAGCAATCGGCAACTAGGAGCTTGCAAGTCCTTAGAGCCCCAAAGGCCACCTTTCATCTGACACCCAGACCATGGGGATATGAATTAATTTTCCCCAGGGAAAATGGGGTCAGTTTGAGACCAATCGCCCTGGTAATCTGCATTGTTCCCGGTGTGAAATTTGCAAACTTGGCTGATTTTCTCCAAAATTAAAGCTGCTGGCAACGAGGACCCCGGAAGTCCTTGGAGCCCCAAAGTCCACCTTTCATTGATACCCAGACCCTGGGGGCATGACTTCATTTTCTGGATGGAAAATCGGACCAGTATGAGGCCACTCGCCCTGGCCATCTGCATCGTTCCCGGTGTGAAATTTGCAAACTTGGCTGATTTTCACCAAAAGTAAAGCTGCTGGCAACGAGGACCCTGGAAGTCCTTGGAGCCCCATGGCCACCTTTCATCTGATACGTAGACTCTGGGGAAAGGACTTCTTTTTCCCATGGAAAATGGCCTCCATTTGCAGCCATTTGCCCTGGCCAACAGGGCAGTGCCCAGTGAGAAATTTGCAAACTTTGCTGGATTCCTCCACAACGAAAGCTGCCAACAAGTAGGAGCTTTAAGTCCTTAGAGCCCCAAAGGCCACCTTTCATCTGACACCAAGACCCTGGGGGCATGACTTCATTTTCCGGATGGAAAATCGGACCAGTATGAGGCCACTCGCCCTGGCCATCTGCATCGTTCCCGGTGTGAAATTTGCAAACTTGGCTGATTTTCACCAAAAGTAAAGCTGCTGGCAACGAGGACCCTGGAAGTCCTTGGAGCCCCATGGCCACCTTTCATCTGACACCCAGACCCTGGGGAAAGGACTTCTTTTTCCCATGCATAATAACCTCTCTTTGCAGCCATTTGCTCTGGCCAACAGGGCAGTGAGCAGTGAGAAATTTGCAAAAATTGCTGGATTCCTCCACAACTAAAGCTAACAGCAAGTAGGAGATTGCAAGTCCTTAGAGCCCTAAAGTCCACCTTTCATCTGACACCCAGACGCTGGGGACATGATTTCATTTTCCCCAGGGAAATTGGCGTCAGTTTGAGGCCACTCGCCCTTGTCGTCTGCATCGTTCCCTGTGTGAAATTTGCAAACTTGGCTGATTTTCTCCAAAAGTAAAGCTGCTTGCAATGAGGACCCTGGAAGTCCTTGGAGCCCCATGGCCACCTTTCATCTGATACGCAGACTCTGGGGAAAGGACTTCTTTTTCCCATGGGAAATGGACTCCGTTTGCAGCCACTCACCCTGGCCGAAAGAGGGGAGACAAGGTAGAATTACCAAATTTTTGCTTCATTTTTCCAAAAGTAAAGCTGGCAGCAAGTAGGATCCTGTAAGTACTTAGAAGCTCAAAGGCCACCTTGAACATATTACTGAGACCCTGGGAAAAGGACATTTTTCCCATGGAAAATGGCCTTCATTTGTGGCCCCTTGGCCTAGCAGGCAGGGCAGTGCCAAGCGAGCAATTTGCAAACTCAGCTGGATTCTTCCAAAACAAAAGCTGCCAGCAACTAGGACACTGCAAGTCCTTAGAGCCCCAGATGCCAACTTCCAGCTGATACCCAGACCCTGGGGAAAGGACTTCTTTTCCCCATGCAAAATGGCCTCTCTTTGCAGCCATTTGCCCTGGCCAACAGCGCAGTTCCCAGTGAGAAATTTTTTAACATTGCGGGATTCCTGCTGAACTAACGCTGTTGGCAACAAGGAGCTTGCAAGTCCATTGAGCCCCAAAGGCCACCTTTCATCTGATACCCAGACCCTGGAGACATGACTTCATTTTCCCCATGGAAAATGGCCTCCATTTGTGGCCTCTCGCCTTGACTAATAGGGCGGTGTCCAGCAAGAAACATGCAATCTTTGCTGGATTTCTCCAAATCTAAAGCTGCCAATAAGTAGTACCCTGCAAGTCCTTAGAGCCCCAAAGGCCACCTTTCATCTGACACCCAGAACCTGGGGAAAGGACTTCTTTTTCCCATGGGAAATGGCCTCCATTTGCACCCATTTGCCCTGGCCAACAGGGCAGTGCCCAGTGAGAAATTTTTACAATTTGCTGGATTCCTCCAAAACTAAAGCAATCGGCAACTAGGAGCTTGCAAGTCCTTAGAGCCCCAAAGGCCACCTTTCATCTGACACCCAGACCATGGGGATATGAATTAATTTTCCCCAGGGAAAATGGGGTCAGTTTGAGACCAATCGCCCTGGTAATCTGCATTGTTCCCGGTGTGAAATTTGCAAACTTGGCTGATTTTCTCCAAAATTAAAGCTGCTGGCAACGAGGACCCCGGAAGTCCTTGGAGCCCCAAAGTCCACCTTTCATTGATACCCAGACCCTGGGGGCATGACTTCATTTTCCGGATGGAAAATCGCATCAGTATGAGGCCACTCGCCCTGGCCATCTGCATCGTTCCCGGTGTGAAATTTGCAAACTTGGCTGATTTTCACCAAAAGTAAAGCTGCTGGCAACGAGGACCCTGGAAGTCCTTGGAGCCCCATGGCCACCTTTCATCTGACACCCAGACCCTGTGGAAAGGACTTCTTTTTCCCATGCATAATAACCTCTCTTTGCAGCCATTTGCCCTGGCCAACAGGGCAGTGCCCAGTGAGAAATTTTTAAACATTACTGGATCCCTCCACAGCTAAAGCTGTTGGCAACTAGGAGCTTGCAAGTCCTTAGAGCCCCAAAGGCCACCTTTCATCTGACACCCAGACGCTGGGGACATGACTTCTTTTCCCCATGAAAAATGGGGTCATTTTGAGGCCACTCGCCCTGGCCATCTGCATCGTTCCCGGTGTGAAATTTGCAAACCTGGCTGATTTTCTCCAAAAGTAAAGCTGCTGGCAAGGAGGACCCTGCAACTCCTTAGGGCCCCAGATGCCACCTTTCATCTGATCCGCAGACCCTGGGCCAATGACTTCATTTTCCCCATGGAAAATGGCCTCCATTTCTGGCCTCTTGCCCTGACCAATAGGGTGGTGCCCAGCAAGAAATTTGCCAACTTTGCTGGATTTCTCCAAATCTAAAGCTGCCAATAAGTAGTACCCTGCAAGTCCTTAGAGCCCTAAAGTCCACCTTTCATCTGACACCCAGACCCTGGGGACATGAATTAATTTTCCCCATGGAAAATGGGGTCAGTTTGAGGCCAAATCGCCCTGGCCATCTGCATCGTTCCCGGTGTGAAATTTGCAAACTTGGCTGATTTTCTCCAAAAGTAAAGCTGCTGGCAACGAGGACCCCGGAAGTCCTTGGAGCCCCAAAGACCACCTTTCATCTGACACCCAGACCCTGGGGAAAGGACTTCTTTTTCCCATGCAAAATGGCCTCCATTTGCAGCCATTTGCCCTGGCCAACAGCGCAGTTCCCAGTGAGAAATTTTTTAAACATTGCTGGATTCCTGCAGAACTAACGCTGTTGGCAACTAGGAGCTTGCAAGTCCTTAGAGCCCCAAAGGCCACCTTTCATCTGACACCCAGACGCTGGGGACATGACTTCTTGTCCCCATGGAAAATAGAGTCAGTTTGAGGCCACTCGCCCTGGCCATCTGCATCGTTCCCGGTGTGAAATTTGCGAACTTGGCTGATTTTCTCCAAAAGTAAAGCTGCTGGCAACGAGGACCCCGGAAGTCCTTGGAGCCCCAAAGTCCACCTTCCATTGATACCCAGACCCTGGGGGCATGACTTCATTTTCCGGATGGAAAATCGGACCAGTATGAGGCCACTCGCCCTGGCCATCTGCATCATCCCCGGTGTGAAATTTGCAAACTTGGCTGATTTTCACCAAAAGTAAAGCTGCTGGCAACGAGGACCCTGGAAGTCCTTGGAGCCCCATGGCCACCTTTCATCTGACACCCAGACCCTGGGGAAAGGACTTCTTTTTCCCATGCATAATAACCTCTCTTTGCAGCCATTTGCCCTGGCCAACAGGGCAGTGCCCAGTGAGAAATTTTTAAACTTTGCTGGATTCCTCCACAGCTAAAGCTGTTGGCAACTAGGAGATTGCAAGTCCTTAGAGCCCCAAAGGCCACCTTTCATCTGACACCCAGACGCTGGGGACATGACTTCTTTTTCCCATGGAAAATGGCCTCCATTTGCAGCCATTTGCCCTGGCCAACAGGGCAGTGCCCAGTGAGAAATTTGCAAACTTTGCTGGATTCCTCCACAACGAAAGCTGCCAACAAGTAGGAGCTTTAAGTCCTTAGAGCCCCAAAGGCCACCTTTCATTGATACCCAGACCCTGGGGGCATGACTTCATTTTCCGGATGGAAAATCGGACCAGTATGAGGCCACTCGCCCTGGCCATCTGCATCGTTCCCGGTGTGAAATTTGCAAACTTGGCTGATTTTCACCAAAAGTAAAGCTGCTGGCAACGAGGACCCTGGAAGTCCTTGGAGCCCCATGGCCACCTTTCATCTGACACCCAGACCCTGGGGAAAGGACTTCTTTTTCCCATGCATAATAACCTCTCTTTGCAGCCATTTGCTCTGGCCAACAGGGCAGTGAGCAGTGAGAAATTTGCAAAAATTGCTGGATTCCTCCACAACTAAAGCTAACAGCAAGTAGGAGATTGCAAGTCCTTAGAGCCCTAAAGTCCACCTTTCATCTGACACCCAGACGCTGGGGACATGATTTCATTTTCCCCAGGGAAATTGGCGTCAGTTTGAGGCCACTCGCCCTTGTCGTCTGCATCGTTCCCTGTGTGAAATTTGCAAACTTGGCTGATTTTCTCCAAAAGTAAAGCTGCTTGCAATGAGGACCCTGGAAGTCCTTGGAGCCCCATGGCCACCTTTCATCTGATACGCAGACTCTGGGGAAAGGACTTCTTTTTCCCATGGGAAATGGACTCCGTTTGCAGCCACTCACCCTGGCCGAAAGAGGGGAGACAAGGTAGAATTACCAAATTTTTGCTTCATTTTTCCAAAAGTAAAGCTGGCAGCAAGTAGGATCCTGTAAGTACTTAGAAGCTCAAAGGCCACCTTGAACATATTACTGAGACCCTGGGAAAAGGACATTTTTCCCATGGAAAATGGCCTTCATTTGTGGCCCCTTGGCCTAGCAGGCAGGGCAGTGCCAAGCGAGCAATTTGCAAACTCAGCTGGATTCTTCCAAAACAAAAGCTGCCAGCAACTAGGACACTGCAAGTCCTTAGAGCCCCAGATGCCAACTTCCAGCTGATACCCAGACCCTGGGGAAAGGACTTCTTTTCCCCATGCAAAATGGCCTCTCTTTGCAGCCATTTGCCCTGGCCAACAGCGCAGTTCCCAGTGAGAAATTTTTTAACATTGCGGGATTCCTGCTGAACTAACGCTGTTGGCAACAAGGAGCTTGCAAGTCCATTGAGCCCCAAAGGCCACCTTTCATCTGATACCCAGACCCTGGGCCAATGACTTCATTTTCCCCATGGAAAATGGCCTCCATTTGTGGCCTCTCGCCTTGACTAATAGGGCGGTGTCCAGCAAGAAACATGCAATCTTTGCTGGATTTCTCCAAATCTAAAGCTGCCAATAAGTAGTACCCTGCAAGTCCTTAGAGCCCCAAAGGCCACCTTTCATCTGACACCCAGAACCTGGGGAAAGGACTTCTTTTTCCCATGCAAAATGGCCTCCATTTGCACCCATTTTCCCTGGCCAACAGGGCAGTGCCCAGTGAGAAATTTTTACAATTTGCTGGATTCCTCCAAAACTAAAGCAATCGGCAACTAGGAGCTTGCAAGTCCTTAGAGCCCCAAAGGCCACCTTTCATCTGACACCCAGACCATGGGGATATGAATTAATTTTCCCCAGGGAAAATGGGGTCAGTTTGAGACCAATCGCCCTGGTAATCTGCATTGTTCCCGGTGTGAAATTTGCAAACTTGGCTGATTTTCTCCAAAATTAAAGCTGCTGGCAACGAGGACCCCGGAAGTCCTTGGAGCCCCAAAGTCCACCTTTCATTGATACCCAGACCCTGGGGGCATGACTTCATTTTCCGGATGGAAAATCGCATCAGTATGAGGCCACTCGCCCTGGCCATCTGCATCGTTCCCGGTGTGAAATTTGCAAACTTGGCTGATTTTCACCAAAAGTAAAGCTGCTGGCAACGAGGACCCTGGAAGTCCTTGGAGCCCCATGGCCACCTTTCATCTGACACCCAGACCCTGTGGAAAGGACTTCTTTTTCCCATGCATAATAACCTCTCTTTGCAGCCATTTGCCCTGGCCAACAGGGCAGTGCCCAGTGAGAAATTTTTAAACATTACTGGATCCCTCCACAGCTAAAGCTGTTGGCAACTAGGAGCTTGCAAGTCCTTAGAGCCCCAAAGGCCAGCTTTCATCTGACACCCAGATGCTGGGGACATGACTTCTTTTCCCCATGAAAAATGGGGTAATTTTGAGGCCACTCGCCCTGGCCATCTGCATCGTTCCCGGTGTGAAATTTGCAAACCTGGCTGATTTTCTCCAAAAGTAAAGCTGCTGGCAAGGAGGACCCTGCAACTCCTTAGGGCCCCAGATGCCACCTTTCATCTGATCCGCAGACCCTGGGCCAATGACTTCATTTTCCCCATGGAAAATGGCCTCCATTTCTGGCCTCTCGCCCTGACCAATAGGGTGGTGCCCAGCAAGAAATTTGCCAACTTTGCTGGATTTCTCCAAATCTAAAGCTGCCAATAAGTAGTACCCTGCAAGTCCTTAGAGCCCTAAAGTCCACCTTTCATCTGACACCCAGACCCTGGGGACATGAATTAATTTTCCCCATGGAAAATGGGGTCAGTTTGAGGCCAATCGCCCTGGCCATCTGCATCGTTCCCGGTGTGAAATTTGCAAACTTGGCTGATTTTCTCCAAAAGTAAAGCTGCTGGCAACGAGGACCCTGGAAGTCCTTGGAGCCCCAAAGACCACCTTTCATCTGACACCCAGACCCTGGGGAAAGGACTTCTTTTTCCCATGCAAAATGGCCTCCATTTGCAGCCATTTGCCCTGGCCAACAGCGCAGTTCCCAGTGAGAAATTTTTTAAACATTGCTGGATTCCTGCAGAACTAACGCTGTTGGCAACTAGGAGCTTGCAAGTCCTTAGAGCCCCAAAGGCCACCTTTCATCTGACACCCAGACGCTGGGGACATGACTTCTTGTCCCCATGGAAAATAGAGTCAGTTTGAGGCCACTCGCCCTGGCCATCTGCATCGTTCCCGGTGTGAAATTTGCGAACTTGGCTGATTTTCTCCAAAAGTAAAGCTGCTGGCAACGAGGACCCCGGAAGTCCTTGGAGCCCCAAAGTCCACCTTCCATTGATACCCAGACCCTGGGGGCATGACTTCATTTTCCGGATGGAAAATCGGACCAGTATGAGGCCACTCGCCCTGGCCATCTGCATCGTTCCCGGTGTGAAATTTGCAAACTTGGCTGATTTTCACCAAAAGTAAAGCTGCTGGCAACGAGGACCCTGGAAGTCCTTGGAGCCCCATGGCCACCTTTCATCTGACACCCAGACCCTGGGGAAAGGACTTCTTTTTCCCATGCATAATAACCTCTCTTTGCAGCCATTTGCCCTGGCCAACAGGGCAGTGCCCAGTGAGAAATTTTTAAACATTACTGGATCCCTCCACAGCTAAAGCTGTTGGCAACTAGGAGCTTGCAAGTCCTTAGAGCCCCAAAGGCCACCTTTCATCTGACACCCAGACGCTGGGGACATGACTTCTTTTTCCCATGGAAAATGGCCTCCATTTGCAGCCATTTGCCCTGGCCAACAGGGCAGTGCCCAGTGAGAAATTTGCAAACTTTGCTGGATTCCTCCACAACGAAAGCTGCCAACAAGTAGGAGCTTTAAGTCCTTAGAGCCCCAAAGGCCACCTTTCATTGATACCCAGACCCTGGGGGCATGACTTCATTTTCCGGATGGAAAATCGGACCAGTATGAGGCCACTCGCCCTGGCCATCTGCATCGTTCCCGGTGTGAAATTTGCAAACTTGGCTGATTTTCACCAAAAGTAAAGCTGCTGGCAACGAGGACCCTGGAAGTCCTTGGAGCCCCATGGCCACCTTTCATCTGACACCCAGACCCTGTGGAAAGGACTTCTTTTTCCCATGCATAATAACCTCTCTTTGCAGCCATTTGCTCTGGCCAACAGGGCAGTGAGCAGTGAGAAATTTGCAAAAATTGCTGGATTCCTCCACAACTAAAGCTAACAGCAAGTAGGAGATTGCAAGTCCTTAGAGCCCTAAAGTCCACCTTTCATCTGACACCCAGACGCTGGGGACATGATTTCATTTTCCCCAGGGAAATTGGCGTCAGTTTGAGGCCACTCGCCCTTGTCGTCTGCATCGTTCCCTGTGTGAAATTTGCAAACTTGGCTGATTTTCTCCAAAAGTAAAGCTGCTTGCAATGAGGACCCTGGAAGTCCTTGGAGCCCCATGGCCACCTTTCATCTGATACGCAGACTCTGGGGAAAGGACTTCTTTTTCCCATGGGAAATGGACTCCGTTTGCAGCCACTCACCCTGGCCGAAAGAGGGGAGACAAGGTAGAATTACCAAATTTTTGCTTCATTTTTCCAAAAGTAAAGCTGGCAGCAAGTAGGATCCTGTAAGTACTTAGAAGCTCAAAGGCCACCTTGAACATATTACTGAGACCCTGGGAAAAGGACATTTTTCCCATGGAAAATGGCCTTCATTTGTGGCCCCTTGGCCTAGCAGGCAGGGCAGTGCCAAGCGAGCAATTTGCAAACTCAGCTGGATTCTTCCAAAACAAAAGCTGCCAGCAACTAGGACACTGCAAGTCCTTAGAGCCCCAGATGCCAACTTCCAGCTGATACCCAGACCCTGGGGAAAGGACTTCTTTTCCCCATGCAAAATGGCCTCTCTTTGCAGCCATTTGCCCTGGCCAACAGCGCAGTTCCCAGTGAGAAATTTTTTAACATTGCGGGATTCCTGCTGAACTAACGCTGTTGGCAACAAGGAGCTTGCAAGTCCATTGAGCCCCAAAGGCCACCTTTCATCTGATACCCAGACCCTGGAGACATGACTTCATTTTCCCCATGGAAAATGGCCTCCATTTGTGGCCTCTCGCCTTGACTAATAGGGCGGTGTCCAGCAAGAAACATGCAATCTTTGCTGGATTTCTCCAAATCTAAAGCTGCCAATAAGTAGTACCCTGCAAGTCCTTAGAGCCCCAAAGGCCACCTTTCATCTGACACCCAGAACCTGGGGAAAGGACTTCTTTTTCCCATGGGAAATGGCCTCCATTTGCACCCATTTGCCCTGGCCAACAGGGCAGTGCCCAGTGAGAAATTTTTACAATTTGCTGGATTCCTCCAAAACTAAAGCAATCGGCAACTAGGAGCTTGCAAGTCCTTAGAGCCCCAAAGGCCACCTTTCATCTGACACCCAGACCATGGGGATATGAATTAATTTTCCCCAGGGAAAATGGGGTCAGTTTGAGACCAATCGCCCTGGTAATCTGCATTGTTCCCGGTGTGAAATTTGCAAACTTGGCTGATTTTCTCCAAAATTAAAGCTGCTGGCAACGAGGACCCCGGAAGTCCTTGGAGCCCCAAAGTCCACCTTTCATTGATACCCAGACCCTGGGGGCATGACTTCATTTTCCGGATGGAAAATCGCATCAGTATGAGGCCACTCGCCCTGGCCATCTGCATCGTTCCCGGTGTGAAATTTGCAAACTTGGCTGATTTTCACCAAAAGTAAAGCTGCTGGCAACGAGGACCCTGGAAGTCCTTGGAGCCCCATGGCCACCTTTCATCTGACACCCAGACCCTGTGGAAAGGACTTCTTTTTCCCATGCATAATAACCTCTCTTTGCAGCCATTTGCCCTGGCCAACAGGGCAGTGCCCAGTGAGAAATTTTTAAACATTACTGGATCCCTCCACAGCTAAAGCTGTTGGCAACTAGGAGCTTGCAAGTCCTTAGAGCCCCAAAGGCCAGCTTTCATCTGACACCCAGATGCTGGGGACATGACTTCTTTTCCCCATGAAAAATGGGGTAATTTTGAGGCCACTCGCCCTGGCCATCTGCATCGTTCCCGGTGTGAAATTTGCAAACCTGGCTGATTTTCTCCAAAAGTAAAGCTGCTGGCAAGGAGGACCCTGCAACTCCTTAGGGCCCCAGATGCCACCTTTCATCTGATCCGCAGACCCTGGGCCAATGACTTCATTTTCCCCATGGAAAATGGCCTCCATTTCTGGCCTCTCGCCCTGACCAATAGGGTGGTGCCCAGCAAGAAATTTGCCAACTTTGCTGGATTTCTCCAAATCTAAAGCTGCCAATAAGTAGTACCCTGCAAGTCCTTAGAGCCCTAAAGTCCACCTTTCATCTGACACCCAGACCCTGGGGACATGAATTAATTTTCCCCATGGAAAATGGGGTCAGTTTGAGGCCAAATCACCCTGGCCATCTGCATCGTTCCCGGTGTGAAATTTGCAAACTTGGCTGATTTTCTCCAAAAGTAAAGCTGCTGGCAACGAGGACCCTGGAAGTCCTTGGAGCCCCAAAGACCACCTTTCATCTGACACCCAGACCCTGGGGAAAGGACTTCTTTTTCCCATGCAAAATGGCCTCCATTTGCAGCCATTTGCCCTGGCCAACAGCGCAGTTCCCAGTGAGAAATTTTTTAAACATTGCTGGATTCCTGCAGAACTAACGCTGTTGGCAACTAGGAGCTTGCAAGTCCTTAGAGCCCCAAAGGCCACCTTTCATCTGACACCCAGACGCTGGGGACATGACTTCTTTTCCCCATGGAAAATAGAGTCAGTTTGAGGCCACTCGCCCTGGCCATCTGCATCGTTCCCGGTGTGAAATTTGCGAACTTGGCTGATTTTCTCCAAAAGTAAAGCTGCTGGCAACGAGGACCCCGGAAGTCCTTGGAGCCCCAAAGTCCACCTTCCATTGATACCCAGACCCTGGGGGCATGACTTCATTTTCCGGATGGAAAATCGGACCAGTATGAGGCCACTCGCCCTGGCCATCTGCATCGTTCCCGGTGTGAAATTTGCAAACTTGGCTGATTTTCACCAAAAGTAAAGCTGCTGGCAACGAGGACCCTGGAAGTCCTTGGAGCCCCATGGCCACCTTTCATCTGACACCCAGACCCTGGGGAAAGGACTTCTTTTTCCCATGCATAATAACCTCTCTTTGCAGCCATTTGCCCTGGCCAACAGGGCAGTGCCCAGTGAGAAATTTTTAAACATTACTGGATCCCTCCACAGCTAAAGCTGTTGGCAACTAGGAGATTGCAAGTCCTTAGAGCCCCAAAGGCCAGCTTTCATCTGACACCCAGACGCTGGGGACATGACTTCTTTTTCCCATGGAAAATGGCCTCCATTTGCAGCCATTTGCCCTGGCCAACAGGGCAGTGCCCAGTGAGAAATTTGCAAACTTTGCTGGATTCCTCCACAACGAAAGCTGCCAACAAGTAGGAGCTTTAAGTCCTTAGAGCCCCAAAGGCCACCTTTCATTGATACCCAGACCCTGGGGGCATGACTTCATTTTCCGGATGGAAAATCGGACCAGTATGAGGCCACTCGCCCTGGCCATCTGCATCGTTCCCGGTGTGAAATTTGCAAACTTGGCTGATTTTCACCAAAAGTAAAGCTGCTGGCAACGAGGACCCTGGAAGTCCTTGGAGCCCCATGGCCACCTTTCATCTGACACCCAGACCCTGGGGAAAGGACTTCTTTTTCCCATGCATAATAACCTCTCTTTGCAGCCATTTGCTCTGGCCAACAGGGCAGTGAGCAGTGAGAAATTTGCAAAAATTGCTGGATTCCTCCACAACTAAAGCTAACAGCAAGTAGGAGATTGCAAGTCCTTAGAGCCCTAAAGTCCACCTTTCATCTGACACCCAGACGCTGGGGACATGATTTCATTTTCCCCAGGGAAATTGGCGTCAGTTTGAGGCCACTCGCCCTTGTCGTCTGCATCGTTCCCGGTGTGAAATTTGCAAACTTGGCTGATTTTCTCCAAAAGTAAAGCTGCTTGCAATGAGGACCCTGGAAGTCCTTGGAGCCCCATGGCCACCTTTCATCTGATACGCAGACTCTGGGGAAAGGACTTCTTTTTCCCATGGGAAATGGACTCCGTTTGCAGCCACTCACCCTGGCCGAAAGAGGGGAGACAAGGTAGAATTACCAAATTTTTGCTTCATTTTTCCAAAAGTAAAGCTGGCAGCAAGTAGGATCCTGTAAGTACTTAGAAGCTCAAAGGCCACCTTGAACATATTACTGAGACCCTGGGAAAAGGACATTTTTCCCATGGAAAATGGCCTTCATTTGTGGCCCCTTGGCCTAGCAGGCAGGGCAGTGCCAAGCGAGCAATTTGCAAACTCAGCTGGATTCTTCCAAAACAAAAGCTGCCAGCAACTAGGACACTGCAAGTCCTTAGAGCCCCAGATGCCAACTTCCAGCTGATACCCAGACCCTGGGGAAAGGACTTCTTTTCCCCATGCAAAATGGCCTCTCTTTGCAGCCATTTGCCCTGGCCAACAGCGCAGTTCCCAGTGAGAAATTTTTTAACATTGCGGGATTCCTGCTGAACTAACGCTGTTGGCAACAAGGAGCTTGCAAGTCCATTGAGCCCCAAAGGCCACCTTTCATCTGATACCCAGACCCTGGAGACATGACTTCATTTTCCCCATGGAAAATGGCCTCCATTTGTGGCCTCTCGCCTTGACTAATAGGGCGGTGTCCAGCAAGAAACATGCAATCTTTGCTGGATTTCTCCAAATCTAAAGCTGCCAATAAGTAGTACCCTGCAAGTCCTTAGAGCCCCAAAGGCCACCTTTCATCTGACACCCAGAACCTGGGGAAAGGACTTCTTTTTCCCATGGGAAATGGCCTCCATTTGCACCCATTTGCCCTGGCCAACAGGGCAGTGCCCAGTGAGAAATTTTTACAATTTGCTGGATTCCTCCAAAACTAAAGCAATCGGCAACTAGGAGCTTGCAAGTCCTTAGAGCCCCAAAGGCCACCTTTCATCTGACACCCAGACCATGGGGATATGAATTAATTTTCCCCAGGGAAAATGGGGTCAGTTTGAGACCAATCGCCCTGGTAATCTGCATTGTTCCCGGTGTGAAATTTGCAAACTTGGCTGATTTTCTCCAAAATTAAAGCTGCTGGCAACGAGGACCCCGGAAGTCCTTGGAGCCCCAAAGTCCACCTTTCATTGATACCCAGACCCTGGGGGCATGACTTCATTTTCCGGATGGAAAATCGCATCAGTATGAGGCCACTCGCCCTGGCCATCTGCATCGTTCCCGGTGTGAAATTTGCAAACTTGGCTGATTTTCACCAAAAGTAAAGCTGCTGGCAACGAGGACCCTGGAAGTCCTTGGAGCCCCATGGCCACCTTTCATCTGACACCCAGACCCTGTGGAAAGGACTTCTTTTTCCCATGCATAATAACCTCTCTTTGCAGCCATTTGCCCTGGCCAACAGGGCAGTGCCCAGTGAGAAATTTTTAAACATTACTGGATCCCTCCACAGCTAAAGCTGTTGGCAACTAGGAGCTTGCAAGTCCTTAGAGCCCCAAAGGCCAGCTTTCATCTGACACCCAGATGCTGGGGACATGACTTCTTTTCCCCATGAAAAATGGGGTAATTTTGAGGCCACTCGCCCTGGCCATCTGCATCGTTCCCGGTGTGAAATTTGCAAACCTGGCTGATTTTCTCCAAAAGTAAAGCTGCTGGCAAGGAGGACCCTGCAACTCCTTAGGGCCCCAGATGCCACCTTTCATCTGATCCGCAGACCCTGGGCCAATGACTTCATTTTCCCCATGGAAAATGGCCTCCATTTCTGGCCTCTCGCCCTGACCAATAGGGTGGTGCCCAGCAAGAAATTTGCCAACTTTGCTGGATTTCTCCAAATCTAAAGCTGCCAATAAGTAGTACCCTGCAAGTCCTTAGAGCCCTAAAGTCCACCTTTCATCTGACACCAAGACCCTGGGGACATGAATTAATTTTCCCCATGGAAAATGGGGTCAGTTTGAGGCCAATCGCCCTGGCCATCTGCATCGTTCCCGGTGTGAAATTTGCAAACTTGGCTGATTTTCTCCAAAAGTAAAGCTGCTGGCAACGAGGACCCTGGAAGTCCTTGGAGCCCCAAAGACCACCTTTCATCTGACACCCAGACCCTGGGGAAAGGACTTCTTTTTCCCATGCAAAATGGCCTCCATTTGCAGCCATTTGCCCTGGCCAACAGCGCAGTTCCCAGTGAGAAATTTTTTAAACATTGCTGGATTCCTGCAGAACTAACGCTGTTGGCAACTAGGAGCTTGCAAGTCCTTAGAGCCCCAAAGGCCACCTTTCATCTGACACCCAGACGCTGGGGACATGACTTCTTTTCCCCATGGAAAATAGAGTCAGTTTGAGGCCACTCGCCCTGGCCATCTGCATCGTTCCCGGTGTGAAATTTGCGAACTTGGCTGATTTTCTCCAAAAGTAAAGCTGCTGGCAACGAGGACCCCGGAAGTCCTTGGAGCCCCAAAGTCCACCTTCCATTGATACCCAGACCCTGGGGGCATGACTTCATTTTCCGGATGGAAAATCGGACCAGTATGAGGCCACTCGCCCTGGCCATCTGCATCGTTCCCGGTGTGAAATTTGCAAACTTGGCTGATTTTCACCAAAAGTAAAGCTGCTGGCAACGAGGACCCTGGAAGTCCTTGGAGCCCCATGGCCACCTTTCATCTGACACCCAGACCCTGGGGAAAGGACTTCTTTTTCCCATGCATAATAACCTCTCTTTGCAGCCATTTGCCCTGGCCAACAGGGCAGTGCCCAGTGAGAAATTTTTAAACATTACTGGATCCCTCCACAGCTAAAGCTGTTGGCAACTAGGAGCTTGCAAGTCCTTAGAGCCCCAAAGGCCACCTTTCATCTGACACCCAGACGCTGGGGACATGACTTCTTTTTCCCATGGAAAATGGCCTCCATTTGCAGCCATTTGCCCTGGCCAACAGGGCAGTGCCCAGTGAGAAATTTGCAAACTTTGCTGGATTCCTCCACAACGAAAGCTGCCAACAAGTAGGAGCTTTAAGTCCTTAGAGCCCCAAAGGCCACCTTTCATTGATACCCAGACCCTGGGGGCATGACTTCATTTTCCGGATGGAAAATCGGACCAGTATGAGGCCACTCGCCCTGGCCATCTGCATCGTTCCCGGTGTGAAATTTGCAAACTTGGCTGATTTTCACCAAAAGTAAAGCTGCTGGCAACGAGGACCCTGGAAGTCCTTGGAGCCCCATGGCCACCTTTCATCTGACACCCAGACCCTGTGGAAAGGACTTCTTTTTCCCATGCATAATAACCTCTCTTTGCAGCCATTTGCTCTGGCCAACAGGGCAGTGAGCAGTGAGAAATTTGCAAAAATTGCTGGATTCCTCCACAACTAAAGCTAACAGCAAGTAGGAGATTGCAAGTCCTTAGAGCCCTAAAGTCCACCTTTCATCTGACACCCAGACGCTGGGGACATGATTTCATTTTCCCCAGGGAAATTGGCGTCAGTTTGAGGCCACTCGCCCTTGTCGTCTGCATCGTTCCCTGTGTGAAATTTGCAAACTTGGCTGATTTTCTCCAAAAGTAAAGCTGCTTGCAATGAGGACCCTGGAAGTCCTTGGAGCCCCATGGCCACCTTTCATCTGATACGCAGACTCTGGGGAAAGGACTTCTTTTTCCCATGGGAAATGGACTCCGTTTGCAGCCACTCACCCTGGCCGAAAGAGGGGAGACAAGGTAGAATTACCAAATTTTTGCTTCATTTTTCCAAAAGTAAAGCTGGCAGCAAGTAGGATCCTGTAAGTACTTAGAAGCTCAAAGGCCACCTTGAACATATTACTGAGACCCTGGGAAAAGGACATTTTTCCCATGGAAAATGGCCTTCATTTGTGGCCCCTTGGCCTAGCAGGCAGGGCAGTGCCAAGCGAGCAATTTGCAAACTCAGCTGGATTCTTCCAAAACAAAAGCTGCCAGCAACTAGGACACTGCAAGTCCTTAGAGCCCCAGATGCCAACTTCCAGCTGATACCCAGACCCTGGGGAAAGGACTTCTTTTCCCCATGCAAAATGGCCTCTCTTTGCAGCCATTTGCCCTGGCCAACAGCGCAGTTCCCAGTGAGAAATTTTTTAACATTGCGGGATTCCTGCTGAACTAACGCTGTTGGCAACAAGGAGCTTGCAAGTCCATTGAGCCCCAAAGGCCACCTTTCATCTGATACCCAGACCCTGGAGACATGACTTCATTTTCCCCATGGAAAATGGCCTCCATTTGTGGCCTCTCGCCTTGACTAATAGGGTGGTGTCCAGCAAGAAACATGCAATCTTTGCTGGATTTCTCCAAATCTAAAGCTGCCAATAAGTAGTACCCTGCAAGTCCTTAGAGCCCCAAAGGCCACCTTTCATCTGACACCCAGACCCTGGGGAAAGGACTTCTTTTTCCCATGGGAAATGGCCTCCATTTGCACCCATTTGCCCTGGCCAACAGGGCAGTGCCCAGTGAGAAATTTTTACAATTTGCTGGATTCCTCCAAAACTAAAGCAATCGGCAACTAGGAGCTTGCAAGTCCTTAGAGCCCCAAAGGCCACCTTTCATCTGACACCCAGACCATGGGGATATGAATTAATTTTCCCCAGGGAAAATGGGGTCAGTTTGAGACCAATCGCCCTGGTAATCTGCATTGTTCCCGGTGTGAAATTTGCAAACTTGGCTGATTTTCTCCAAAATTAAAGCTGCTGGCAACGAGGACCCCGGAAGTCCTTGGAGCCCCAAAGTCCACCTTTCATTGATACCCAGACCCTGGGGGCATGACTTCATTTTCCGGATGGAAAATCGCATCAGTATGAGGCCACTCGCCCTGGCCATCTGCATCGTTCCCGGTGTGAAATTTGCAAACTTGGCTGATTTTCACCAAAAGTAAAGCTGCTGGCAACGAGGACCCTGGAAGTCCTTGGAGCCCCATGGCCACCTTTCATCTGACACCCAGACCCTGGGGAAAGGACTTCTTTTTCCCATGCATAATAACCTCTCTTTGCAGCCATTTGCCCTGGCCAACAGGGCAGTGCCCAGTGAGAAATTTTTAAACATTACTGGATCCCTCCACAGCTAAAGCTGTTGGCAACTAGGAGCTTGCAAGTCCTTAGAGCCCCAAAGGCCACCTTTCATCTGACACCCAGACGCTGGGGACATGACTTCTTTTCCCCATGAAAAATGGGGTCATTTTGAGGCCACTCACCCTGGCCATCTGCATCGTTCCCGGTGTGAAATTTGCAAACCTGGCTGATTTTCTCCAAAAGTAAAGCTGCTGGCAAGGAGGACCCTGCAACTCCTTAGGGCCCCAGATGCCACCTTTCATCTGATCCGCAGACCCTGGGCCAATGACTTCATTTTCCCCATGGAAAATGGCCTCCATTTCTGGCCTCTCGCCCTGACCAATAGGGTGGTGCCCAGCAAGAAATTTGCCAACTTTGCTGGATTTCTCCAAATCTAAAGCTGCCAATAAGTAGTACCCTGCAAGTCCTTAGAGCCCTAAAGTCCACCTTTCATCTGACACCCAGACCCTGGGGACATGAATTAATTTTCCCCATGGAAAATGGGGTCAGTTTGAGGCCAAATCACCCTGGCCATCTGCATCGTTCCCGGTGTGAAATTTGCAAACTTGGCTGATTTTCTCCAAAAGTAAAGCTGCTGGCAACGAGGACCCTGGAAGTCCTTGGAGCCCCAAAGACCACCTTTCATCTGACACCCAGACCCTGGGGAAAGGACTTCTTTTTGCCATGCAAAATGGCCTCCATTTGCAGCCATTTGCCCTGGCCAACAGCGCAGTTCCCAGTGAGAAATTTTTTAAACATTGCTGGATTCCTGCAGAACTAACGCTGTTGGCAACTAGGAGCTTGCAAGTCCTTAGAGCCCCAAAGGCCACCTTTCATCTGACACCCAGACGCTGGGGACATGACTTCTTTTCCCCATGGAAAATAGAGTCAGTTTGAGGCCACTCGCCCTGGCCATCTGCATCGTTCCCGGTGTGAAATTTGCGAACTTGGCTGATTTTCTCCAAAAGTAAAGCTGCTGGCAACGAGGACCCCGGAAGTCCTTGGAGCCCCAAAGTCCACCTTCCATTGATACCCAGACCCTGGGGGCATGACTTCATTTTCCGGATGGAAAATCGGACCAGTATGAGGCCACTCGCCCTGGCCATCTGCATCGTTCCCGGTGTGAAATTTGCAAACTTGGCTGATTTTCACCAAAAGTAAAGCTGCTGGCAACGAGGACCCTGGAAGTCCTTGGAGCCCCATGGCCACCTTTCATCTGACACCCAGACCCTGGGGAAAGGACTTCTTTTTCCCATGCATAATAACCTCTCTTTGCAGCCATTTGCCCTGGCCAACAGGGCAGTGCCCAGTGAGAAATTTTTAAACATTACTGGATCCCTCCACAGCTAAAGCTGTTGGCAACTAGGAGATTGCAAGTCCTTAGAGCCCCAAAGGCCACCTTTCATCTGACACCCAGACGCTGGGGACATGACTTCTTTTTCCCATGGAAAATGGCCTCCATTTGCAGCCATTTGCCCTGGCCAACAGGGCAGTGCCCAGTGAGAAATTTGCAAACTTTGCTGGATTCCTCCACAACGAAAGCTGCCAACAAGTAGGAGCTTTAAGTCCTTAGAGCCCCAAAGGCCACCTTTCATTGATACCCAGACCCTGGGGGCATGACTTCATTTTCCGGATGGAAAATCGGACCAGTATGAGGCCACTCGCCCTGGCCATCTGCATCGTTCCCGGTGTGAAATTTGCAAACTTGGCTGATTTTCACCAAAAGTAAAGCTGCTGGCAACGAGGACCCTGGAAGTCCTTGGAGCCCCATGGCCACCTTTCATCTGACACCCAGACCCTGGGGAAAGGACTTCTTTTTCCCATGCATAATAACCTCTCTTTGCAGCCATTTGCCCTGGCCAACAGGGCAGTGCCCAGTGAGAAATTTTTAAACATTACTGGATCCCTCCACAGCTAAAGCTGTTGGCAACTAGGAGCTTGCAAGTCCTTAGAGCCCCAAAGGCCACCATTCATCTGACACCCAGACGCTGGGGACATGACTTCTTTTTCCCATGGAAAATGGCCTCCATTTGCAGCCATTTGCCCTGGCCAACAGGGCAGTGCCCAGTGAGAAATTTGCAAACTTTGCTGGATTCCTCCACAACGAAAGCTGCCAACAAGTAGGAGCTTTAAGTCCTTAGAGCCCCAAAGGCCACCTTTCATTGATACCCAGACCCTGGGGGCATGACTTCATTTTCCGGATGGAAAATCGGACCAGTATGAGGCCACTCGCCCTGGCCATCTGCATCGTTCCCGGTGTGAAATTTGCAAACTTGGCTGATTTTCACCAAAAGTAAAGCTGCTGGCAACGAGGACCCTGGAAGTCCTTGGAGCCCCATGGCCACCTTTCATCTGACACCCAGACCCTGGGGAAAGGACTTCTTTTTCCCATGCATAATAACCTCTCTTTGCAGCCATTTGCTCTGGCCAACAGTGCAGTGAGCAGTGAGAAATTTGCAAAAATTGCTGGATTCCTCCACAACTAAAGCTAACAGCAAGTAGGAGATTGCAAGTCCTTAGAGCCCTAAAGTCCACCTTTCATCTGACACCCAGACGCTGGGGACATGATTTCATTTTCCCCAGGGAAATTGGCGTCAGTTTGAGGCCACTCGCCCTTGTCGTCTGCATCGTTCCCTGTGTGAAATTTGCAAACTTGGCTGATTTTCTCCAAAAGTAAAGCTGCTTGCAATGAGGACCCTGGAAGTCCTTGGAGCCCCATGGCCACCTTTCATCTGATACGCAGACTCTGGGGAAAGGACTTCTTTTTCCCATGGGAAATGGACTCCGTTTGCAGCCACTCACCCTGGCCGAAAGAGGGGAGACAAGGTAGAATTACCAAATTTTTGCTTCATTTTTCCAAAAGTAAAGCTGGCAGCAAGTAGGATCCTGTAAGTACTTAGAAGCTCAAAGGCCACCTTGAACATATTACTGAGACCCTGGGAAAAGGACATTTTTCCCATGGAAAATGGCCTTCATTTGTGGCCCCTTGGCCTAGCAGGCAGGGCAGTGCCAAGCGAGCAATTTGCAAACTCAGCTGGATTCTTCCAAAACAAAAGCTGCCAGCAACTAGGACACTGCAAGTCCTTAGAGCCCCAGATGCCAACTTCCAGCTGATACCCAGACCCTGGGGAAAGGACTTCTTTTCCCCATGCAAAATGGCCTCTCTTTGCAGCCATTTGCCCTGGCCAACAGCGCAGTTCCCAGTGAGAAATTTTTTAACATTGCGGGATTCCTGCTGAACTAACGCTGTTGGCAACAAGGAGCTTGCAAGTCCATTGAGCCCCAAAGGCCACCTTTCATCTGATACCCAGACCCTGGAGACATGACTTCATTTTCCCCATGGAAAATGGCCTCCATTTGTGGCCTCTCGCCTTGACTAATAGGGCGGTGTCCAGCAAGAAACATGCAATCTTTGCTGGATTTCTCCAAATCTAAAGCTGCCAATAAGTAGTACCCTGCAAGTCCTTAGAGCCCCAAAGGCCACCTTTCATCTGACACCCAGAACCTGGGGAAAGGACTTCTTTTTCCCATGCAAAATGGCCTCCATTTGCACCCATTTTCCCTGGCCAACAGGGCAGTGCCCAGTGAGAAATTTTTACAATTTGCTGGATTCCTCCAAAACTAAAGCAATCGGCAACTAGGAGCTTGCAAGTCCTTAGAGCCCCAAAGGCCACCTTTCATCTGACACCCAGACCATGGGGATATGAATTAATTTTCCCCAGGGAAAATGGGGTCAGTTTGAGACCAATCGCCCTGGTAATCTGCATTGTTCCCGGTGTGAAATTTGCAAACTTGGCTGATTTTCTCCAAAATTAAAGCTGCTGGCAACGAGGACCCCGGAAGTCCTTGGAGCCCCAAAGTCCACCTTTCATTGATACCCAGACCCTGGGGGCATGACTTCATTTTCCGGATGGAAAATCGCATCAGTATGAGGCCACTCGCCCTGGCCATCTGCATCGTTCCCGGTGTGAAATTTGCAAACTTGGCTGATTTTCACCAAAAGTAAAGCTGCTGGCAACGAGGACCCTGGAAGTCCTTGGAGCCCCATGGCCACCTTTCATCTGACACCCAGACCCTGGGGAAAGGACTTCTTTTTCCCATGCATAATAACCTCTCTTTGCAGCCATTTGCCCTGGCCAACAGGGCAGTGCCCAGTGAGAAATTTTTAAACATTACTGGATCCCTCCACAGCTAAAGCTGTTGGCAACTAGGAGCTTGCAAGTCCTTAGAGCCCCAAAGGCCACCTTTCATCTGACACCCAGACGCTGGGGACATGACTTCTTTTCCCCATGAAAAATGGGGTCATTTTGAGGCCACTCGCCCTGGCCATCTGCATCGTTCCCGGTGTGAAATTTGCAAACCTGGCTGATTTTCTCCAAAAGTAAAGCTGCTGGCAAGGAGGACCCTGCAACTCCTTAGGGCCCCAGATGCCACCTTTCATCTGATCCGCAGACCCTGGGCCAATGACTTCATTTTCCCCATGGAAAATGGCCTCCATTTCTGGCCTCTCGCCCTGACCAATAGGGTGGTGCCCAGCAAGAAATTTGCCAACTTTGCTGGATTTCTCCAAATCTAAAGCTGCCAATAAGTAGTACCCTGCAAGTCCTTAGAGCCCTAAAGTCCACCTTTCATCTGACACCCAGACCCTGGGGACATGAATTAATTTTCCCCATGGAAAATGGGGTCAGTTTGAGGCCAAATCACCCTGGCCATCTGCATCGTTCCCGGTGTGAAATTTGCAAACTTGGCTGATTTTCTCCAAAAGTAAAGCTGCTGGCAACGAGGACCCTGGAAGTCCTTGGAGCCCCAAAGACCACCTTTCATCTGACACCCAGACCCTGGGGAAAGGACTTCTTTTTCCCATGCAAAATGGCCTCCATTTGCAGCCATTTGCCCTGGCCAACAGCGCAGTTCCCAGTGAGAAATTTTTTAAACATTGCTGGATTCCTGCAGAACTAACGCTGTTGGCAACAAGGAGCTTGCAAGTCCTTAGAGCCCCAAAGGCCACCTTTCATCTGACACCCAGACGCTGGGGACATGACTTCTTTTCCCCATGGAAAATAGAGTCAGTTTGAGGCCACTCGCCCTGGCCATCTGCATCGTTCCCGGTGTGAAATTTGCGAACTTGGCTGATTTTCTCCAAAAGTAAAGCTGCTGGCAACGAGGACCCCGGAAGTCCTTGGAGCCCCAAAGTCCACCTTTCATTGATACCCAGACCCTGGGGGCATGACTTCATTTTCCGGATGGAAAATCGGACCAGTATGAGGCCACTCGCCCTGGCCATCTGCATCGTTCCCGGTGTGAAATTTGCAAACTTGGCTGATTTTCACCAAAAGTAAAGCTGCTGGCAACGAGGACCCTGGAAGTCCTTGGAGCCCCATGGCCACCTTTCATCTGACACCCAGACCCTGGGGAAAGGACTTCTTTTTCCCATGCATAATAACCTCTCTTTGCAGCCATTTGCCCTGGCCAACAGGGCAGTGCCCAGTGAGAAATTTTTAAACATTACTGGATCCCTCCACAGCTAAAGCTGTTGGCAACTAGGAGATTGCAAGTCCTTAGAGCCCCAAAGGCCACCTTTCATCTGACACCCAGACGCTGGGGACATGACTTCTTTTTCCCATGGAAAATGGCCTCCATTTGCAGCCATTTGCCCTGGCCAACAGGGCAGTGCCCAGTGAGAAATTTGCAAACTTTGCTGGATTCCTCCACAACGAAAGCTGCCAACAAGTAGGAGCTTTAAGTCCTTGGAGCCCCAAAGGCCACCTTTCATTGATACCCAGACCCTGGGGGCATGACTTCATTTTCCGGATGGAAAATCGGACCAGTATGAGGCCACTCGCCCTGGCCATCTGCATCGTTCCCGGTGTGAAATTTGCAAACTTGGCTGATTTTCACCAAAAGTAAAGCTGCTGGCAACGAGGACCCTGGAAGTCCTTGGAGCCCCATGGCCACCTTTCATCTGACACCCAGACCCTGGGGAAAGGACTTCTTTTTCCCATGCATAATAACCTCTCTTTGCAGCCATTTGCCCTGGCCAACAGGGCAGTGCCCAGTGAGAAATTTTTAAACATTACTGGATCCCTCCACAGCTAAAGCTGTTGGCAACTAGGAGCTTGCAAGTCCTTAGAGCCCCAAAGGCCACCATTCATCTGACACCCAGACGCTGGGGACATGACTTCTTTTTCCCATGGAAAATGGCCTCCATTTGCAGCCATTTGCCCTGGCCAACAGGGCAGTGCCCAGTGAGAAATTTGCAAACTTTGCTGGATTCCTCCACAACGAAAGCTGCCAACAAGTAGGAGCTTTAAGTCCTTAGAGCCCCAAAGGCCACCTTTCATTGATACCCAGACCCTGGGGGCATGACTTCATTTTCCGGATGGAAAATCGGACCAGTATGAGGCCACTCGCCCTGGCCATCTGCATCGTTCCCGGTGTGAAATTTGCAAACTTGGCTGATTTTCACCAAAAGTAAAGCTGCTGGCAACGAGGACCCTGGAAGTCCTTGGAGCCCCATGGCCACCTTTCATCTGACACCCAGACCCTGGGGAAAGGACTTCTTTTTCCCATGCATAATAACCTCTCTTTGCAGCCATTTGCTCTGGCCAACAGTGCAGTGAGCAGTGAGAAATTTGCAAAAATTGCTGGATTCCTCCACAACTAAAGCTAACAGCAAGTAGGAGATTGCAAGTCCTTAGAGCCCTAAAGTCCACCTTTCATCTGACACCCAGACGCTGGGGACATGATTTCATTTTCCCCAGGGAAATTGGCGTCAGTTTGAGGCCACTCGCCCTTGTCGTCTGCATCGTTCCCTGTGTGAAATTTGCAAACTTGGCTGATTTTCTCCAAAAGTAAAGCTGCTTGCAATGAGGACCCTGGAAGTCCTTGGAGCCCCATGGCCACCTTTCATCTGATACGCAGACTCTGGGGAAAGGACTTCTTTTTCCCATGGGAAATGGACTCCGTTTGCAGCCACTCACCCTGGCCGAAAGAGGGGAGACAAGGTAGAATTACCAAATTTTTGCTTCATTTTTCCAAAAGTAAAGCTGGCAGCAAGTAGGATCCTGTAAGTACTTAGAAGCTCAAAGGCCACCTTGAACATATTACTGAGACCCTGGGAAAAGGACATTTTTCCCATGGAAAATGGCCTTCATTTGTGGCCCCTTGGCCTAGCAGGCAGGGCAGTGCCAAGCGAGCAATTTGCAAACTCAGCTGGATTCTTCCAAAACAAAAGCTGCCAGCAACTAGGACACTGCAAGTCCTTAGAGCCCCAGATGCCAACTTCCAGCTGATACCCAGACCCTGGGGAAAGGACTTCTTTTCCCCATGCAAAATGGCCTCTCTTTGCAGCCATTTGCCCTGGCCAACAGCGCAGTTCCCAGTGAGAAATTTTTTAACATTGCGGGATTCCTGCTGAACTAACGCTGTTGGCAACAAGGAGCTTGCAAGTCCATTGAGCCCCAAAGGCCACCTTTCATCTGATACCCAGACCCTGGAGACATGACTTCATTTTCCCCATGGAAAATGGCCTCCATTTGTGGCCTCTCGCCTTGACTAATAGGGCGGTGTCCAGCAAGAAACATGCAATCTTTGCTGGATTTCTCCAAATCTAAAGCTGCCAATAAGTAGTACCCTGCAAGTCCTTAGAGCCCCAAAGGCCACCTTTCATCTGACACCCAGAACCTGGGGAAAGGACTTCTTTTTCCCATGCAAAATGGCCTCCATTTGCACCCATTTTCCCTGGCCAACAGGGCAGTGCCCAGTGAGAAATTTTTACAATTTGCTGGATTCCTCCAAAACTAAAGCAATCGGCAACTAGGAGCTTGCAAGTCCTTAGAGCCCCAAAGGCCACCTTTCATCTGACACCCAGACCATGGGGATATGAATTAATTTTCCCCAGGGAAAATGGGGTCAGTTTGAGACCAATCGCCCTGGTAATCTGCATTGTTCCCGGTGTGAAATTTGCAAACTTGGCTGATTTTCTCCAAAATTAAAGCTGCTGGCAACGAGGACCCCGGAAGTCCTTGGAGCCCCAAAGTCCACCTTTCATTGATACCCAGACCCTGGGGGCATGACTTCATTTTCCGGATGGAAAATCGCATCAGTATGAGGCCACTCGCCCTGGCCATCTGCATCGTTCCCGGTGTGAAATTTGCAAACTTGGCTGATTTTCACCAAAAGTAAAGCTGCTGGCAACGAGGACCCTGGAAGTCCTTGGAGCCCCATGGCCACCTTTCATCTGACACCCAGACCCTGGGGAAAGGACTTCTTTTTCCCATGCATAATAACCTCTCTTTGCAGCCATTTGCCCTGGCCAACAGGGCAGTGCCCAGTGAGAAATTTTTAAACATTACTGGATCCCTCCACAGCTAAAGCTGTTGGCAACTAGGAGCTTGCAAGTCCTTAGAGCCCCAAAGGCCACCTTTCATCTGACACCCAGACGCTGGGGACATGACTTCTTTTCCCCATGAAAAATGGGGTCATTTTGAGGCCACTCGCCCTGGCCATCTGCATCGTTCCCGGTGTGAAATTTGCAAACCTGGCTGATTTTCTCCAAAAGTAAAGCTGCTGGCAAGGAGGACCCTGCAACTCCTTAGGGCCCCAGATGCCACCTTTCATCTGATCCGCAGACCCTGGGCCAATGACTTCATTTTCCCCATGGAAAATGGCCTCCATTTCTGGCCTCTCGCCCTGACCAATAGGGTGGTGCCCAGCAAGAAATTTGCCAACTTTGCTGGATTTCTCCAAATCTAAAGCTGCCAATAAGTAGTACCCTGCAAGTCCTTAGAGCCCTAAAGTCCACCTTTCATCTGACACCCAGACCCTGGGGACATGAATTAATTTTCCCCATGGAAAATGGGGTCAGTTTGAGGCCAAATCACCCTGGCCATCTGCATCGTTCCCGGTGTGAAATTTGCAAACTTGGCTGATTTTCTCCAAAAGTAAAGCTGCTGGCAACGAGGACCCTGGAAGTCCTTGGAGCCCCAAAGACCACCTTTCATCTGACACCCAGACCCTGGGGAAAGGACTTCTTTTTCCCATGCAAAATGGCCTCCATTTGCAGCCATTTGCCCTGGCCAACAGCGCAGTTCCCAGTGAGAAATTTTTTAAACATTGCTGGATTCCTGCAGAACTAACGCTGTTGGCAACAAGGAGCTTGCAAGTCCTTAGAGCCCCAAAGGCCACCTTTCATCTGACACCCAGACGCTGGGGACATGACTTCTTTTCCCCATGGAAAATAGAGTCAGTTTGAGGCCACTCGCCCTGGCCATCTGCATCGTTCCCGGTGTGAAATTTGCGAACTTGGCTGATTTTCTCCAAAAGTAAAGCTGCTGGCAACGAGGACCCCGGAAGTCCTTGGAGCCCCAAAGTCCACCTTTCATTGATACCCAGACCCTGGGGGCATGACTTCATTTTCCGGATGGAAAATCGGACCAGTATGAGGCCACTCGCCCTGGCCATCTGCATCGTTCCCGGTGTGAAATTTGCAAACTTGGCTGATTTTCACCAAAAGTAAAGCTGCTGGCAACGAGGACCCTGGAAGTCCTTGGAGCCCCATGGCCACCTTTCATCTGACACCCAGACCCTGGGGAAAGGACTTCTTTTTCCCATGCATAATAACCTCTCTTTGCAGCCATTTGCCCTGGCCAACAGGGCAGTGCCCAGTGAGAAATTTTTAAACATTACTGGATCCCTCCACAGCTAAAGCTGTTGGCAACTAGGAGATTGCAAGTCCTTAGAGCCCCAAAGGCCACCTTTCATCTGACACCCAGACGCTGGGGACATGACTTCTTTTTCCCATGGAAAATGGCCTCCATTTGCAGCCATTTGCCCTGGCCAACAGGGCAGTGCCCAGTGAGAAATTTGCAAACTTTGCTGGATTCCTCCACAACGAAAGCTGCCAACAAGTAGGAGCTTTAAGTCCTTGGAGCCCCAAAGGCCACCTTTCATTGATACCCAGACCCTGGGGGCATGACTTCATTTTCCGGATGGAAAATCGGACCAGTATGAGGCCACTCGCCCTGGCCATCTGCATCGTTCCCGGTGTGAAATTTGCAAACTTGGCTGATTTTCACCAAAAGTAAAGCTGCTGGCAACGAGGACCCTGGAAGTCCTTGGAGCCCCATGGCCACCTTTCATCTGACACCCAGACCCTGGGGAAAGGACTTCTTTTTCCCATGCATAATAACCTCTCTTTGCAGCCATTTGCCCTGGCCAACAGGGCAGTGCCCAGTGAGAAATTTTTAAACATTACTGGATCCCTCCACAGCTAAAGCTGTTGGCAACTAGGAGCTTGCAAGTCCTTAGAGCCCCAAAGGCCACCATTCATCTGACACCCAGACGCTGGGGACATGACTTCTTTTTCCCATGGAAAATGGCCTCCATTTGCAGCCATTTGCCCTGGCCAACAGGGCAGTGCCCAGTGAGAAATTTGCAAACTTTGCTGGATTCCTCCACAACGAAAGCTGCCAACAAGTAGGAGCTTTAAGTCCTTAGAGCCCCAAAGGCCACCTTTCATTGATACCCAGACCCTGGGGGCATGACTTCATTTTCCGGATGGAAAATCGGACCAGTATGAGGCCACTCGCCCTGGCCATCTGCATCGTTCCCGGTGTGAAATTTGCAAACTTGGCTGATTTTCACCAAAAGTAAAGCTGCTGGCAACGAGGACCCTGGAAGTCCTTGGAGCCCCATGGCCACCTTTCATCTGACACCCAGACCCTGGGGAAAGGACTTCTTTTTCCCATGCATAATAACCTCTCTTTGCAGCCATTTGCTCTGGCCAACAGTGCAGTGAGCAGTGAGAAATTTGCAAAAATTGCTGGATTCCTCCACAACTAAAGCTAACAGCAAGTAGGAGATTGCAAGTCCTTAGAGCCCTAAAGTCCACCTTTCATCTGACACCCAGACGCTGGGGACATGATTTCATTTTCCCCAGGGAAATTGGCGTCAGTTTGAGGCCACTCGCCCTTGTCGTCTGCATCGTTCCCTGTGTGAAATTTGCAAACTTGGCTGATTTTCTCCAAAAGTAAAGCTGCTTGCAATGAGGACCCTGGAAGTCCTTGGAGCCCCATGGCCACCTTTCATCTGATACGCAGACTCTGGGGAAAGGACTTCTTTTTCCCATGGGAAATGGACTCCGTTTGCAGCCACTCACCCTGGCCGAAAGAGGGGAGACAAGGTAGAATTACCAAATTTTTGCTTCATTTTTCCAAAAGTAAAGCTGGCAGCAAGTAGGATCCTGTAAGTACTTAGAAGCTCAAAGGCCACCTTGAACATATTACTGAGACCCTGGGAAAAGGACATTTTTCCCATGGAAAATGGCCTTCATTTGTGGCCCCTTGGCCTAGCAGGCAGGGCAGTGCCAAGCGAGCAATTTGCAAACTCAGCTGGATTCTTCCAAAACAAAAGCTGCCAGCAACTAGGACACTGCAAGTCCTTAGAGCCCCAGATGCCAACTTCCAGCTGATACCCAGACCCTGGGGAAAGGACTTCTTTTCCCCATGCAAAATGGCCTCTCTTTGCAGCCATTTGCCCTGGCCAACAGCGCAGTTCCCAGTGAGAAATTTTTTAACATTGCGGGATTCCTGCTGAACTAACGCTGTTGGCAACAAGGAGCTTGCAAGTCCATTGAGCCCCAAAGGCCACCTTTCATCTGATACCCAGACCCTGGAGACATGACTTCATTTTCCCCATGGAAAATGGCCTCCATTTGTGGCCTCTCGCCTTGACTAATAGGGCGGTGTCCAGCAAGAAACATGCAATCTTTGCTGGATTTCTCCAAATCTAAAGCTGCCAATAAGTAGTACCCTGCAAGTCCTTAGAGCCCCAAAGGCCACCTTTCATCTGACACCCAGAACCTGGGGAAAGGACTTCTTTTTCCCATGCAAAATGGCCTCCATTTGCACCCATTTTCCCTGGCCAACAGGGCAGTGCCCAGTGAGAAATTTTTACAATTTGCTGGATTCCTCCAAAACTAAAGCAATCGGCAACTAGGAGCTTGCAAGTCCTTAGAGCCCCAAAGGCCACCTTTCATCTGACACCCAGACCATGGGGATATGAATTAATTTTCCCCAGGGAAAATGGGGTCAGTTTGAGACCAATCGCCCTGGTAATCTGCATTGTTCCCGGTGTGAAATTTGCAAACTTGGCTGATTTTCTCCAAAATTAAAGCTGCTGGCAACGAGGACCCCGGAAGTCCTTGGAGCCCCAAAGTCCACCTTTCATTGATACCCAGACCCTGGGGGCATGACTTCATTTTCCGGATGGAAAATCGCATCAGTATGAGGCCACTCGCCCTGGCCATCTGCATCGTTCCCGGTGTGAAATTTGCAAACTTGGCTGATTTTCACCAAAAGTAAAGCTGCTGGCAACGAGGACCCTGGAAGTCCTTGGAGCCCCATGGCCACCTTTCATCTGACACCCAGACCCTGGGGAAAGGACTTCTTTTTCCCATGCATAATAACCTCTCTTTGCAGCCATTTGCCCTGGCCAACAGGGCAGTGCCCAGTGAGAAATTTTTAAACATTACTGGATCCCTCCACAGCTAAAGCTGTTGGCAACTAGGAGCTTGCAAGTCCTTAGAGCCCCAAAGGCCACCTTTCATCTGACACCCAGACGCTGGGGACATGACTTCTTTTCCCCATGAAAAATGGGGTCATTTTGAGGCCACTCGCCCTGGCCATCTGCATCGTTCCCGGTGTGAAATTTGCAAACCTGGCTGATTTTCTCCAAAAGTAAAGCTGCTGGCAAGGAGGACCCTGCAACTCCTTAGGGCCCCAGATGCCACCTTTCATCTGATCCGCAGACCCTGGGCCAATGACTTCATTTTCCCCATGGAAAATGGCCTCCATTTCTGGCCTCTCGCCCTGACCAATAGGGTGGTGCCCAGCAAGAAATTTGCCAACTTTGCTGGATTTCTCCAAATCTAAAGCTGCCAATAAGTAGTACCCTGCAAGTCCTTAGAGCCCTAAAGTCCACCTTTCATCTGACACCCAGACCCTGGGGACATGAATTAATTTTCCCCATGGAAAATGGGGTCAGTTTGAGGCCAAATCACCCTGGCCATCTGCATCGTTCCCGGTGTGAAATTTGCAAACTTGGCTGATTTTCTCCAAAAGTAAAGCTGCTGGCAACGAGGACCCTGGAAGTCCTTGGAGCCCCAAAGACCACCTTTCATCTGACACCCAGACCCTGGGGAAAGGACTTCTTTTTCCCATGCAAAATGGCCTCCATTTGCAGCCATTTGCCCTGGCCAACAGCGCAGTTCCCAGTGAGAAATTTTTTAAACATTGCTGGATTCCTGCAGAACTAACGCTGTTGGCAACAAGGAGCTTGCAAGTCCTTAGAGCCCCAAAGGCCACCTTTCATCTGACACCCAGACGCTGGGGACATGACTTCTTTTCCCCATGGAAAATAGAGTCAGTTTGAGGCCACTCGCCCTGGCCATCTGCATCGTTCCCGGTGTGAAATTTGCGAACTTGGCTGATTTTCTCCAAAAGTAAAGCTGCTGGCAACGAGGACCCCGGAAGTCCTTGGAGCCCCAAAGTCCACCTTCCATTGATACCCAGACCCTGGGGGCATGACTTCATTTTCCGGATGGAAAATCGGACCAGTATGAGGCCACTCGCCCTGGCCATCTGCATCGTTCCCGGTGTGAAATTTGCAAACTTGGCTGATTTTCACCAAAAGTAAAGCTGCTGGCAACGAGGACCCTGGAAGTCCTTGGAGCCCCATGGCCACCTTTCATCTGACACCCAGACCCTGGGGAAAGGACTTCTTTTTCCCATGCATAATAACCTCTCTTTGCAGCCATTTGCCCTGGCCAACAGGGCAGTGCCCAGTGAGAAATTTGCAAAAATTGCTGGATTCCTCCACAACTAAAGCTAACAGCAAGTAGGAGATTGCAAGTCCTTAGAGCCCCAAAGGCCACCTTTCATCTGACACCCAGACGCTGGGGACATGACTTCTTTTTCCCATGGAAAATGGCCTCCATTTGCAGCCATTTGCCCTGGCCAACAGGGCAGTGCCCAGTGAGAAATTTGCAAACTTTGCTGGATTCCTCCACAACGAAAGCTGCCAACAAGTAGGAGCTTTAAGTCCTTGGAGCCCCAAAGGCCACCTTTCATTGATACCCAGACCCTGGGGGCATGACTTCATTTTCCGGATGGAAAATCGGACCAGTATGAGGCCACTCGCCCTGGCCATCTGCATCGTTCCCGGTGTGAAATTTGCAAACTTGGCTGATTTTCACCAAAAGTAAAGCTGCTGGCAACGAGGACCCTGGAAGTCCTTGGAGCCCCATGGCCACCTTTCATCTGACACCCAGACCCTGGGGAAAGGACTTCTTTTTCCCATGCATAATAACCTCTCTTTGCAGCCATTTGCCCTGGCCAACAGGGCAGTGCCCAGTGAGAAATTTTTAAACATTACTGGATCCCTCCACAGCTAAAGCTGTTGGCAACTAGGAGCTTGCAAGTCCTTAGAGCCCCAAAGGCCACCATTCATCTGACACCCAGACGCTGGGGACATGACTTCTTTTTCCCATGGAAAATGGCCTCCATTTGCAGCCATTTGCCCTGGCCAACAGGGCAGTGCCCAGTGAGAAATTTGCAAACTTTGCTGGATTCCTCCACAACGAAAGCTGCCAACAAGTAGGAGCTTTAAGTCCTTAGAGCCCCAAAGGCCACCTTTCATTGATACCCAGACCCTGGGGGCATGACTTCATTTTCCGGATGGAAAATCGGACCAGTATGAGGCCACTCGCCCTGGCCATCTGCATCGTTCCCGGTGTGAAATTTGCAAACTTGGCTGATTTTCACCAAAAGTAAAGCTGCTGGCAACGAGGACCCTGGAAGTCCTTGGAGCCCCATGGCCACCTTTCATCTGACACCCAGACCCTGGGGAAAGGACTTCTTTTTCCCATGCATAATAACCTCTCTTTGCAGCCATTTGCTCTGGCCAACAGTGCAGTGAGCAGTGAGAAATTTGCAAAAATTGCTGGATTCCTCCACAACTAAAGCTAACAGCAAGTAGGAGATTGCAAGTCCTTAGAGCCCTAAAGTCCACCTTTCATCTGACACCCAGACGCTGGGGACATGATTTCATTTTCCCCAGGGAAATTGGCGTCAGTTTGAGGCCACTCGCCCTTGTCGTCTGCATCGTTCCCTGTGTGAAATTTGCAAACTTGGCTGATTTTCTCCAAAAGTAAAGCTGCTTGCAATGAGGACCCTGGAAGTCCTTGGAGCCCCATGGCCACCTTTCATCTGATACGCAGACTCTGGGGAAAGGACTTCTTTTTCCCATGGGAAATGGACTCCGTTTGCAGCCACTCACCCTGGCCGAAAGAGGGGAGACAAGGTAGAATTACCAAATTTTTGCTTCATTTTTCCAAAAGTAAAGCTGGCAGCAAGTAGGATCCTGTAAGTACTTAGAAGCTCAAAGGCCACCTTGAACATATTACTGAGACCCTGGGAAAAGGACATTTTTCCCATGGAAAATGGCCTTCATTTGTGGCCCCTTGGCCTAGCAGGCAGGGCAGTGCCAAGCGAGCAATTTGCAAACTCAGCTGGATTCTTCCAAAACAAAAGCTGCCAGCAACTAGGACACTGCAAGTCCTTAGAGCCCCAGATGCCAACTTCCAGCTGATACCCAGACCCTGGGGAAAGGACTTCTTTTCCCCATGCAAAATGGCCTCTCTTTGCAGCCATTTGCCCTGGCCAACAGCGCAGTTCCCAGTGAGAAATTTTTTAACATTGCGGGATTCCTGCTGAACTAACGCTGTTGGCAACAAGGAGCTTGCAAGTCCATTGAGCCCCAAAGGCCACCTTTCATCTGATACCCAGACCCTGGAGACATGACTTCATTTTCCCCATGGAAAATGGCCTCCATTTGTGGCCTCTCGCCTTGACTAATAGGGCGGTGTCCAGCAAGAAACATGCAATCTTTGCTGGATTTCTCCAAATCTAAAGCTGCCAATAAGTAGTACCCTGCAAGTCCTTAGAGCCCCAAAGGCCACCTTTCATCTGACACCCAGAACCTGGGGAAAGGACTTCTTTTTCCCATGCAAAATGGCCTCCATTTGCACCCATTTTCCCTGGCCAACAGGGCAGTGCCCAGTGAGAAATTTTTACAATTTGCTGGATTCCTCCAAAACTAAAGCAATCGGCAACTAGGAGCTTGCAAGTCCTTAGAGCCCCAAAGGCCACCTTTCATCTGACACCCAGACCATGGGGATATGAATTAATTTTCCCCAGGGAAAATGGGGTCAGTTTGAGACCAATCGCCCTGGTAATCTGCATTGTTCCCGGTGTGAAATTTGCAAACTTGGCTGATTTTCTCCAAAATTAAAGCTGCTGGCAACGAGGACCCCGGAAGTCCTTGGAGCCCCAAAGTCCACCTTTCATTGATACCCAGACCCTGGGGGCATGACTTCATTTTCCGGATGGAAAATCGCATCAGTATGAGGCCACTCGCCCTGGCCATCTGCATCGTTCCCGGTGTGAAATTTGCAAACTTGGCTGATTTTCACCAAAAGTAAAGCTGCTGGCAACGAGGACCCTGGAAGTCCTTGGAGCCCCATGGCCACCTTTCATCTGACACCCAGACCCTGGGGAAAGGACTTCTTTTTCCCATGCATAATAACCTCTCTTTGCAGCCATTTGCCCTGGCCAACAGGGCAGTGCCCAGTGAGAAATTTTTAAACATTACTGGATCCCTCCACAGCTAAAGCTGTTGGCAACTAGGAGCTTGCAAGTCCTTAGAGCCCCAAAGGCCACCTTTCATCTGACACCCAGACGCTGGGGACATGACTTCTTTTCCCCATGAAAAATGGGGTCATTTTGAGGCCACTCGCCCTGGCCATCTGCATCGTTCCCGGTGTGAAATTTGCAAACCTGGCTGATTTTCTCCAAAAGTAAAGCTGCTGGCAAGGAGGACCCTGCAACTCCTTAGGGCCCCAGATGCCACCTTTCATCTGATCCGCAGACCCTGGGCCAATGACTTCATTTTCCCCATGGAAAATGGCCTCCATTTCTGGCCTCTCGCCCTGACCAATAGGGTGGTGCCCAGCAAGAAATTTGCCAACTTTGCTGGATTTCTCCAAATCTAAAGCTGCCAATAAGTAGTACCCTGCAAGTCCTTAGAGCCCTAAAGTCCACCTTTCATCTGACACCCAGACCCTGGGGACATGAATTAATTTTCCCCATGGAAAATGGGGTCAGTTTGAGGCCAAATCACCCTGGCCATCTGCATCGTTCCCGGTGTGAAATTTGCAAACTTGGCTGATTTTCTCCAAAAGTAAAGCTGCTGGCAACGAGGACCCTGGAAGTCCTTGGAGCCCCAAAGACCACCTTTCATCTGACACCCAGACCCTGGGGAAAGGACTTCTTTTTCCCATGCAAAATGGCCTCCATTTGCAGCCATTTGCCCTGGCCAACAGCGCAGTTCCCAGTGAGAAATTTTTTAAACATTGCTGGATTCCTGCAGAACTAACGCTGTTGGCAACAAGGAGCTTGCAAGTCCTTAGAGCCCCAAAGGCCACCTTTCATCTGACACCCAGACGCTGGGGACATGACTTCTTTTCCCCATGGAAAATAGAGTCAGTTTGAGGCCACTCGCCCTGGCCATCTGCATCGTTCCCGGTGTGAAATTTGCGAACTTGGCTGATTTTCTCCAAAAGTAAAGCTGCTGGCAACGAGGACCCCGGAAGTCCTTGGAGCCCCAAAGTCCACCTTTCATTGATACCCAGACCCTGGGGGCATGACTTCATTTTCCGGATGGAAAATCGGACCAGTATGAGGCCACTCGCCCTGGCCATCTGCATCGTTCCCGGTGTGAAATTTGCAAACTTGGCTGATTTTCACCAAAAGTAAAGCTGCTGGCAACGAGGACCCTGGAAGTCCTTGGAGCCCCATGGCCACCTTTCATCTGACACCCAGACCCTGGGGAAAGGACTTCTTTTTCCCATGCATAATAACCTCTCTTTGCAGCCATTTGCCCTGGCCAACAGGGCAGTGCCCAGTGAGAAATTTTTAAACATTACTGGATCCCTCCACAGCTAAAGCTGTTGGCAACTAGGAGCTTGCAAGTCCTTAGAGCCCCAAAGGCCACCTTTCATCTGACACCCAGACGCTGGGGACATGACTTCTTTTTCCCATGGAAAATGGCCTCCATTTGCAGCCATTTGCCCTGGCCAACAGGGCAGTGCCCAGTGAGAAATTTGCAAACTTTGCTGGATTCCTCCACAACGAAAGCTGCCAACAAGTAGGAGCTTTAAGTCCTTGGAGCCCCAAAGGCCACCTTTCATTGATACCCAGACCCTGGGGGCATGACTTCATTTTCCGGATGGAAAATCGGACCAGTATGAGGCCACTCGCCCTGGCCATCTGCATCGTTCCCGGTGTGAAATTTGCAAACTTGGCTGATTTTCACCAAAAGTAAAGCTGCTGGCAACGAGGACCCTGGAAGTCCTTGGAGCCCCATGGCCACCTTTCATCTGACACCCAGACCCTGGGGAAAGGACTTCTTTTTCCCATGCATAATAACCTCTCTTTGCAGCCATTTGCCCTGGCCAACAGGGCAGTGCCCAGTGAGAAATTTTTAAACATTACTGGATCCCTCCACAGCTAAAGCTGTTGGCAACTAGGAGCTTGCAAGTCCTTAGAGCCCCAAAGGCCACCATTCATCTGACACCCAGACGCTGGGGACATGACTTCTTTTTCCCATGGAAAATGGCCTCCATTTGCAGCCATTTGCCCTGGCCAACAGGGCAGTGCCCAGTGAGAAATTTGCAAACTTTGCTGGATTCCTCCACAACGAAAGCTGCCAACAAGTAGGAGCTTTAAGTCCTTAGAGCCCCAAAGGCCACCTTTCATTGATACCCAGACCCTGGGGGCATGACTTCATTTTCCGGATGGAAAATCGGACCAGTATGAGGCCACTCGCCCTGGCCATCTGCATCGTTCCCGGTGTGAAATTTGCAAACTTGGCTGATTTTCACCAAAAGTAAAGCTGCTGGCAACGAGGACCCTGGAAGTCCTTGGAGCCCCATGGCCACCTTTCATCTGACACCCAGACCCTGGGGAAAGGACTTCTTTTTCCCATGCATAATAACCTCTCTTTGCAGCCATTTGCTCTGGCCAACAGTGCAGTGAGCAGTGAGAAATTTGCAAAAATTGCTGGATTCCTCCACAACTAAAGCTAACAGCAAGTAGGAGATTGCAAGTCCTTAGAGCCCTAAAGTCCACCTTTCATCTGACACCCAGACGCTGGGGACATGATTTCATTTTCCCCAGGGAAATTGGCGTCAGTTTGAGGCCACTCGCCCTTGTCGTCTGCATCGTTCCCTGTGTGAAATTTGCAAACTTGGCTGATTTTCTCCAAAAGTAAAGCTGCTTGCAATGAGGACCCTGGAAGTCCTTGGAGCCCCATGGCCACCTTTCATCTGATACGCAGACTCTGGGGAAAGGACTTCTTTTTCCCATGGGAAATGGACTCCGTTTGCAGCCACTCACCCTGGCCGAAAGAGGGGAGACAAGGTAGAATTACCAAATTTTTGCTTCATTTTTCCAAAAGTAAAGCTGGCAGCAAGTAGGATCCTGTAAGTACTTAGAAGCTCAAAGGCCACCTTGAACATATTACTGAGACCCTGGGAAAAGGACATTTTTCCCATGGAAAATGGCCTTCATTTGTGGCCCCTTGGCCTAGCAGGCAGGGCAGTGCCAAGCGAGCAATTTGCAAACTCAGCTGGATTCTTCCAAAACAAAAGCTGCCAGCAACTAGGACACTGCAAGTCCTTAGAGCCCCAGATGCCAACTTCCAGCTGATACCCAGACCCTGGGGAAAGGACTTCTTTTCCCCATGCAAAATGGCCTCTCTTTGCAGCCATTTGCCCTGGCCAACAGCGCAGTTCCCAGTGAGAAATTTTTTAACATTGCGGGATTCCTGCTGAACTAACGCTGTTGGCAACAAGGAGCTTGCAAGTCCATTGAGCCCCAAAGGCCACCTTTCATCTGATACCCAGACCCTGGAGACATGACTTCATTTTCCCCATGGAAAATGGCCTCCATTTGTGGCCTCTCGCCTTGACTAATAGGGCGGTGTCCAGCAAGAAACATGCAATCTTTGCTGGATTTCTCCAAATCTAAAGCTGCCAATAAGTAGTACCCTGCAAGTCCTTAGAGCCCCAAAGGCCACCTTTCATCTGACACCCAGAACCTGGGGAAAGGACTTCTTTTTCCCATGCAAAATGGCCTCCATTTGCACCCATTTTCCCTGGCCAACAGGGCAGTGCCCAGTGAGAAATTTTTACAATTTGCTGGATTCCTCCAAAACTAAAGCAATCGGCAACTAGGAGCTTGCAAGTCCTTAGAGCCCCAAAGGCCACCTTTCATCTGACACCCAGACCATGGGGATATGAATTAATTTTCCCCAGGGAAAATGGGGTCAGTTTGAGACCAATCGCCCTGGTAATCTGCATTGTTCCCGGTGTGAAATTTGCAAACTTGGCTGATTTTCTCCAAAATTAAAGCTGCTGGCAACGAGGACCCCGGAAGTCCTTGGAGCCCCAAAGTCCACCTTTCATTGATACCCAGACCCTGGGGGCATGACTTCATTTTCCGGATGGAAAATCGCATCAGTATGAGGCCACTCGCCCTGGCCATCTGCATCGTTCCCGGTGTGAAATTTGCAAACTTGGCTGATTTTCACCAAAAGTAAAGCTGCTGGCAACGAGGACCCTGGAAGTCCTTGGAGCCCCATGGCCACCTTTCATCTGACACCCAGACCCTGGGGAAAGGACTTCTTTTTCCCATGCATAATAACCTCTCTTTGCAGCCATTTGCCCTGGCCAACAGGGCAGTGCCCAGTGAGAAATTTTTAAACATTACTGGATCCCTCCACAGCTAAAGCTGTTGGCAACTAGGAGCTTGCAAGTCCTTAGAGCCCCAAAGGCCACCTTTCATCTGACACCCAGACGCTGGGGACATGACTTCTTTTCCCCATGAAAAATGGGGTCATTTTGAGGCCACTCGCCCTGGCCATCTGCATCGTTCCCGGTGTGAAATTTGCAAACCTGGCTGATTTTCTCCAAAAGTAAAGCTGCTGGCAAGGAGGACCCTGCAACTCCTTAGGGCCCCAGATGCCACCTTTCATCTGATCCGCAGACCCTGGGCCAATGACTTCATTTTCCCCATGGAAAATGGCCTCCATTTCTGGCCTCTCGCCCTGACCAATAGGGTGGTGCCCAGCAAGAAATTTGCCAACTTTGCTGGATTTCTCCAAATCTAAAGCTGCCAATAAGTAGTACCCTGCAAGTCCTTAGAGCCCTAAAGTCCACCTTTCATCTGACACCCAGACCCTGGGGATATGAATTAATTTTCCCCATGGAAAATGGGGTCAGTTTGAGGCCAAATCACCCTGGCCATCTGCATCGTTCCCGGTGTGAAATTTGCAAACTTGGCTGATTTTCTCCAAAAGTAAAGCTGCTGGCAACGAGGACCCTGGAAGTCCTTGGAGCCCCAAAGACCACCTTTCATCTGACACCCAGACCCTGGGGAAAGGACTTCTTTTTCCCATGCAAAATGGCCTCCATTTGCAGCCATTTGCCCTGGCCAACAGCGCAGTTCCCAGTGAGAAATTTTTTAAACATTGCTGGATTCCTGCAGAACTAACGCTGTTGGCAACTAGGAGCTTGCAAGTCCTTAGAGCCCCAAAGGCCACCTTTCATCTGACACCCAGACGCTGGGGACATGACTTCTTTTCCCCATGGAAAATAGAGTCAGTTTGAGGCCACTCGCCCTGGCCATCTGCATCGTTCCCGGTGTGAAATTTGCGAACTTGGCTGATTTTCTCCAAAAGTAAAGCTGCTGGCAACGAGGACCCCGGAAGTCCTTGGAGCCCCAAAGTCCACCTTCCATTGATACCCAGACCCTGGGGGCATGACTTCATTTTCCGGATGGAAAATCGGACCAGTATGAGGCCACTCGCCCTGGCCATCTGCATCGTTCCCGGTGTGAAATTTGCAAACTTGGCTGATTTTCACCAAAAGTAAAGCTGCTGGCAACGAGGACCCTGGAAGTCCTTGGAGCCCCATGGCCACCTTTCATCTGACACCCAGACCCTGGGGAAAGGACTTCTTTTTCCCATGCATAATAACCTCTCTTTGCAGCCATTTGCCCTGGCCAACAGGGCAGTGCCCAGTGAGAAATTTTTAAACATTACTGGATCCCTCCACAGCTAAAGCTGTTGGCAACTAGGAGCTTGCAAGTCCTTAGAGCCCCAAAGGCCACCATTCATCTGACACCCAGACGCTGGGGACATGACTTCTTTTTCCCATGGAAAATGGCCTCCATTTGCAGCCATTTGCCCTGGCCAACAGGGCAGTGCCCAGTGAGAAATTTGCAAACTTTGCTGGATTCCTCCACAACGAAAGCTGCCAACAAGTAGGAGCTTTAAGTCCTTAGAGCCCCAAAGGCCACCTTTCATTGATACCCAGACCCTGGGGGCATGACTTCATTTTCCGGATGGAAAATCGGACCAGTATGAGGCCACTCGCCCTGGCCATCTGCATCGTTCCCGGTGTGAAATTTGCAAACTTGGCTGATTTTCACCAAAAGTAAAGCTGCTGGCAACGAGGACCCTGGAAGTCCTTGGAGCCCCATGGCCACCTTTCATCTGACACCCAGACCCTGGGGAAAGGACTTCTTTTTCCCATGCATAATAACCTCTCTTTGCAGCCATTTGCTCTGGCCAACAGTGCAGTGAGCAGTGAGAAATTTGCAAAAATTGCTGGATTCCTCCACAACTAAAGCTAACAGCAAGTAGGAGATTGCAAGTCCTTAGAGCCCTAAAGTCCACCTTTCATCTGACACCCAGACGCTGGGGACATGATTTCATTTTCCCCAGGGAAATTGGCGTCAGTTTGAGGCCACTCGCCCTTGTCGTCTGCATCGTTCCCTGTGTGAAATTTGCAAACTTGGCTGATTTTCTCCAAAAGTAAAGCTGCTTGCAATGAGGACCCTGGAAGTCCTTGGAGCCCCATGGCCACCTTTCATCTGATACGCAGACTCTGGGGAAAGGACTTCTTTTTCCCATGGGAAATGGACTCCGTTTGCAGCCACTCACCCTGGCCGAAAGAGGGGAGACAAGGTAGAATTACCAAATTTTTGCTTCATTTTTCCAAAAGTAAAGCTGGCAGCAAGTAGGATCCTGTAAGTACTTAGAAGCTCAAAGGCCACCTTGAACATATTACTGAGACCCTGGGAAAAGGACATTTTTCCCATGGAAAATGGCCTTCATTTGTGGCCCCTTGGCCTAGCAGGCAGGGCAGTGCCAAGCGAGCAATTTGCAAACTCAGCTGGATTCTTCCAAAACAAAAGCTGCCAGCAACTAGGACACTGCAAGTCCTTAGAGCCCCAGATGCCAACTTCCAGCTGATACCCAGACCCTGGGGAAAGGACTTCTTTTCCCCATGCAAAATGGCCTCTCTTTGCAGCCATTTGCCCTGGCCAACAGCGCAGTTCCCAGTGAGAAATTTTTTAACATTGCGGGATTCCTGCTGAACTAACGCTGTTGGCAACAAGGAGCTTGCAAGTCCATTGAGCCCCAAAGGCCACCTTTCATCTGATACCCAGACCCTGGAGACATGACTTCATTTTCCCCATGGAAAATGGCCTCCATTTGTGGCCTCTCGCCTTGACTAATAGGGCGGTGTCCAGCAAGAAACATGCAATCTTTGCTGGATTTCTCCAAATCTAAAGCTGCCAATAAGTAGTACCCTGCAAGTCCTTAGAGCCCCAAAGGCCACCTTTCATCTGACACCCAGAACCTGGGGAAAGGACTTCTTTTTCCCATGCAAAATGGCCTCCATTTGCACCCATTTTCCCTGGCCAACAGGGCAGTGCCCAGTGAGAAATTTTTACAATTTGCTGGATTCCTCCAAAACTAAAGCAATCGGCAACTAGGAGCTTGCAAGTCCTTAGAGCCCCAAAGGCCACCTTTCATCTGACACCCAGACCATGGGGATATGAATTAATTTTCCCCAGGGAAAATGGGGTCAGTTTGAGACCAATCGCCCTGGTAATCTGCATTGTTCCCGGTGTGAAATTTGCAAACTTGGCTGATTTTCTCCAAAATTAAAGCTGCTGGCAACGAGGACCCCGGAAGTCCTTGGAGCCCCAAAGTCCACCTTTCATTGATACCCAGACCCTGGGGGCATGACTTCATTTTCCGGATGGAAAATCGCATCAGTATGAGGCCACTCGCCCTGGCCATCTGCATCGTTCCCGGTGTGAAATTTGCAAACTTGGCTGATTTTCACCAAAAGTAAAGCTGCTGGCAACGAGGACCCTGGAAGTCCTTGGAGCCCCATGGCCACCTTTCATCTGACACCCAGACCCTGGGGAAAGGACTTCTTTTTCCCATGCATAATAACCTCTCTTTGCAGCCATTTGCCCTGGCCAACAGGGCAGTGCCCAGTGAGAAATTTTTAAACATTACTGGATCCCTCCACAGCTAAAGCTGTTGGCAACTAGGAGCTTGCAAGTCCTTAGAGCCCCAAAGGCCACCTTTCATCTGACACCCAGACGCTGGGGACATGACTTCTTTTCCCCATGAAAAATGGGGTCATTTTGAGGCCACTCGCCCTGGCCATCTGCATCGTTCCCGGTGTGAAATTTGCAAACCTGGCTGATTTTCTCCAAAAGTAAAGCTGCTGGCAAGGAGGACCCTGCAACTCCTTAGGGCCCCAGATGCCACCTTTCATCTGATCCGCAGACCCTGGGCCAATGACTTCATTTTCCCCATGGAAAATGGCCTCCATTTCTGGCCTCTCGCCCTGACCAATAGGGTGGTGCCCAGCAAGAAATTTGCCAACTTTGCTGGATTTCTCCAAATCTAAAGCTGCCAATAAGTAGTACCCTGCAAGTCCTTAGAGCCCTAAAGTCCACCTTTCATCTGACACCCAGACCCTGGGGACATGAATTAATTTTCCCCATGGAAAATGGGGTCAGTTTGAGGCCAAATCACCCTGGCCATCTGCATCGTTCCCGGTGTGAAATTTGCAAACTTGGCTGATTTTCTCCAAAAGTAAAGCTGCTGGCAACGAGGACCCTGGAAGTCCTTGGAGCCCCAAAGACCACCTTTCATCTGACACCCAGACCCTGGGGAAAGGACTTCTTTTTCCCATGCAAAATGGCCTCCATTTGCAGCCATTTGCCCTGGCCAACAGCGCAGTTCCCAGTGAGAAATTTTTTAAACATTGCTGGATTCCTGCAGAACTAACGCTGTTGGCAACAAGGAGCTTGCAAGTCCTTAGAGCCCCAAAGGCCACCTTTCATCTGACACCCAGACGCTGGGGACATGACTTCTTTTCCCCATGGAAAATAGAGTCAGTTTGAGGCCACTCGCCCTGGCCATCTGCATCGTTCCCGGTGTGAAATTTGCGAACTTGGCTGATTTTCTCCAAAAGTAAAGCTGCTGGCAACGAGGACCCCGGAAGTCCTTGGAGCCCCAAAGTCCACCTTCCATTGATACCCAGACCCTGGGGGCATGACTTCATTTTCCGGATGGAAAATCGGACCAGTATGAGGCCACTCGCCCTGGCCATCTGCATCGTTCCCGGTGTGAAATTTGCAAACTTGGCTGATTTTCACCAAAAGTAAAGCTGCTGGCAACGAGGACCCTGGAAGTCCTTGGAGCCCCATGGCCACCTTTCATCTGACACCCAGACCCTGGGGAAAGGACTTCTTTTTCCCATGCATAATAACCTCTCTTTGCAGCCATTTGCCCTGGCCAACAGGGCAGTGCCCAGTGAGAAATTTTTAAACATTACTGGATCCCTCCACAGCTAAAGCTGTTGGCAACTAGGAGATTGCAAGTCCTTAGAGCCCCAAAGGCCACCTTTCATCTGACACCCAGACGCTGGGGACATGACTTCTTTTTCCCATGGAAAATGGCCTCCATTTGCAGCCATTTGCCCTGGCCAACAGGGCAGTGCCCAGTGAGAAATTTGCAAACTTTGCTGGATTCCTCCACAACGAAAGCTGCCAACAAGTAGGAGCTTTAAGTCCTTGGAGCCCCAAAGGCCACCTTTCATTGATACCCAGACCCTGGGGGCATGACTTCATTTTCCGGATGGAAAATCGGACCAGTATGAGGCCACTCGCCCTGGCCATCTGCATCGTTCCCGGTGTGAAATTTGCAAACTTGGCTGATTTTCACCAAAAGTAAAGCTGCTGGCAACGAGGACCCTGGAAGTCCTTGGAGCCCCATGGCCACCTTTCATCTGACACCCAGACCCTGGGGAAAGGACTTCTTTTTCCCATGCATAATAACCTCTCTTTGCAGCCATTTGCCCTGGCCAACAGGGCAGTGCCCAGTGAGAAATTTTTAAACATTACTGGATCCCTCCACAGCTAAAGCTGTTGGCAACTAGGAGCTTGCAAGTCCTTAGAGCCCCAAAGGCCACCATTCATCTGACACCCAGACGCTGGGGACATGACTTCTTTTTCCCATGGAAAATGGCCTCCATTTGCAGCCATTTGCCCTGGCCAACAGGGCAGTGCCCAGTGAGAAATTTGCAAACTTTGCTGGATTCCTCCACAACGAAAGCTGCCAACAAGTAGGAGCTTTAAGTCCTTAGAGCCCCAAAGGCCACCTTTCATTGATACCCAGACCCTGGGGGCATGACTTCATTTTCCGGATGGAAAATCGGACCAGTATGAGGCCACTCGCCCTGGCCATCTGCATCGTTCCCGGTGTGAAATTTGCAAACTTGGCTGATTTTCACCAAAAGTAAAGCTGCTGGCAACGAGGACCCTGGAAGTCCTTGGAGCCCCATGGCCACCTTTCATCTGACACCCAGACCCTGGGGAAAGGACTTCTTTTTCCCATGCATAATAACCTCTCTTTGCAGCCATTTGCTCTGGCCAACAGTGCAGTGAGCAGTGAGAAATTTGCAAAAATTGCTGGATTCCTCCACAACTAAAGCTAACAGCAAGTAGGAGATTGCAAGTCCTTAGAGCCCTAAAGTCCACCTTTCATCTGACACCCAGACGCTGGGGACATGATTTCATTTTCCCCAGGGAAATTGGCGTCAGTTTGAGGCCACTCGCCCTTGTCGTCTGCATCGTTCCCTGTGTGAAATTTGCAAACTTGGCTGATTTTCTCCAAAAGTAAAGCTGCTTGCAATGAGGACCCTGGAAGTCCTTGGAGCCCCATGGCCACCTTTCATCTGATACGCAGACTCTGGGGAAAGGACTTCTTTTTCCCATGGGAAATGGACTCCGTTTGCAGCCACTCACCCTGGCCGAAAGAGGGGAGACAAGGTAGAATTACCAAATTTTTGCTTCATTTTTCCAAAAGTAAAGCTGGCAGCAAGTAGGATCCTGTAAGTACTTAGAAGCTCAAAGGCCACCTTGAACATATTACTGAGACCCTGGGAAAAGGACATTTTTCCCATGGAAAATGGCCTTCATTTGTGGCCCCTTGGCCTAGCAGGCAGGGCAGTGCCAAGCGAGCAATTTGCAAACTCAGCTGGATTCTTCCAAAACAAAAGCTGCCAGCAACTAGGACACTGCAAGTCCTTAGAGCCCCAGATGCCAACTTCCAGCTGATACCCAGACCCTGGGGAAAGGACTTCTTTTCCCCATGCAAAATGGCCTCTCTTTGCAGCCATTTGCCCTGGCCAACAGCGCAGTTCCCAGTGAGAAATTTTTTAACATTGCGGGATTCCTGCTGAACTAACGCTGTTGGCAACTAGGAGCTTGCAAGTCCATTGAGCCCCAAAGGCCACCTTTCATCTGATACCCAGACCCTGGAGACATGACTTCATTTTCCCCATGGAAAATGGCCTCCATTTGTGGCCTCTCGCCTTGACTAATAGGGCGGTGTCCAGCAAGAAACATGCAATCTTTGCTGGATTTCTCCAAATCTAAAGCTGCCAATAAGTAGTACCCTGCAAGTCCTTAGAGCCCCAAAGGCCACCTTTCATCTGACACCCAGAACCTGGGGAAAGGACTTCTTTTTGCCATGGGAAATGGCCTCCATTTGCACCCATTTTCCCTGGCCAACAGGGCAGTGCCCAGTGAGAAATTTTTACAATTTGCTGGATTCCTCCAAAACTAAAGCAATCGGCAACTAGGAGCTTGCAAGTCCTTAGAGCCCCAAAGGCCACCTTTCATCTGACACCCAGACCATGGGGATATGAATTAATTTTCCCCAGGGAAAATGGGGTCAGTTTGAGACCAATCGCCCTGGTAATCTGCATTGTTCCCGGTGTGAAATTTGCAAACTTGGCTGATTTTCTCCAAAATTAAAGCTGCTGGCAACGAGGACCCCGGAAGTCCTTGGAGCCCCAAAGTCCACCTTTCATTGATACCCAGACCCTGGGGGCATGACTTCATTTTCCGGATGGAAAATCGCATCAGTATGAGGCCACTCGCCCTGGCCATCTGCATCGTTCCCGGTGTGAAATTTGCAAACTTGGCTGATTTTCACCAAAAGTAAAGCTGCTGGCAACGAGGACCCTGGAAGTCCTTGGAGCCCCATGGCCACCTTTCATCTGACACCCAGACCCTGGGGAAAGGACTTCTTTTTCCCATGCATAATAACCTCTCTTTGCAGCCATTTGCCCTGGCCAACAGGGCAGTGCCCAGTGAGAAATTTTTAAACATTACTGGATCCCTCCACAGCTAAAGCTGTTGGCAACTAGGAGCTTGCAAGTCCTAAGAGCCCCAAAGGCCACCTTTCATCTGACACCCAGACGCTGGGGACATGACTTCTTTTCCCCATGAAAAATGGGGTCATTTTGAGGCCACTCGCCCTGGCCATCTGCATCGTTCCCGGTGTGAAATTTGCAAACCTGGCTGATTTTCTCCAAAAGTAAAGCTGCTGGCAAGGAGGACCCTGCAACTCCTTAGGGCCCCAGATGCCACCTTTCATCTGATCCGCAGACCCTGGGCCAATGACTTCATTTTCCCCATGGAAAATGGCCTCCATTTCTGGCCTCTCGCCCTGACCAATAGGGTGGTGCCCAGCAAGAAATTTGCCAACTTTGCTGGATTTCTCCAAATCTAAAGCTGCCAATAAGTAGTACCCTGCAAGTCCTTAGAGCCCTAAAGTCCACCTTTCATCTGACACCCAGACCCTGGGGACATGAATTAATTTTCCCCATGGAAAATGGGGTCAGTTTGAGGCCAAATCACCCTGGCCATCTGCATCGTTCCCGGTGTGAAATTTGCAAACTTGGCTGATTTTCTCCAAAAGTAAAGCTGCTGGCAACGAGGACCCTGGAAGTCCTTGGAGCCCCAAAGACCACCTTTCATCTGACACCCAGACCCTGGGGAAAGGACTTCTTTTTCCCATGCAAAATGGCCTCCATTTGCAGCCATTTGCCCTGGCCAACAGCGCAGTTCCCAGTGAGAAATTTTTTAAACATTGCTGGATTCCTGCAGAACTAACGCTGTTGGCAACTAGGAGCTTGCAAGTCCTTAGAGCCCCAAAGGCCACCTTTCATCTGACACCCAGACGCTGGGGACATGACTTCTTTTCCCCATGGAAAATAGAGTCAGTTTGAGGCCACTCGCCCTGGCCATCTGCATCGTTCCCGGTGTGAAATTTGCGAACTTGGCTGATTTTCTCCAAAAGTAAAGCTGCTGGCAACGAGGACCCCGGAAGTCCTTGGAGCCCCAAAGTCCACCTTCCATTGATACCCAGACCCTGGGGGCATGACTTCATTTTCCGGATGGAAAATCGGACCAGTATGAGGCCACTCGCCCTGGCCATCTGCATCGTTCCCGGTGTGAAATTTGCAAACTTGGCTGATTTTCACCAAAAGTAAAGCTGCTGGCAACGAGGACCCTGGAAGTCCTTGGAGCCCCATGGCCACCTTTCATCTGACACCCAGACCCTGGGGAAAGGACTTCTTTTTCCCATGCATAATAACCTCTCTTTGCAGCCATTTGCCCTGGCCAACAGGGCAGTGCCCAGTGAGAAATTTTTAAACATTACTGGATCCCTCCACAGCTAAAGCTGTTGGCAACTAGGAGCTTGCAAGTCCTTAGAGCCCCAAAGGCCACCATTCATCTGACACCCAGACGCTGGGGACATGACTTCTTTTTCCCATGGAAAATGGCCTCCATTTGCAGCCATTTGCCCTGGCCAACAGGGCAGTGCCCAGTGAGAAATTTGCAAACTTTGCTGGATTCCTCCACAACGAAAGCTGCCAACAAGTAGGAGCTTTAAGTCCTTAGAGCCCCAAAGGCCACCTTTCATTGATACCCAGACCCTGGGGGCATGACTTCATTTTCCGGATGGAAAATCGGACCAGTATGAGGCCACTCGCCCTGGCCATCTGCATCGTTCCCGGTGTGAAATTTGCAAACTTGGCTGATTTTCACCAAAAGTAAAGCTGCTGGCAACGAGGACCCTGGAAGTCCTTGGAGCCCCATGGCCACCTTTCATCTGACACCCAGACCCTGGGGAAAGGACTTCTTTTTCCCATGCATAATAACCTCTCTTTGCAGCCATTTGCTCTGGCCAACAGTGCAGTGAGCAGTGAGAAATTTGCAAAAATTGCTGGATTCCTCCACAACTAAAGCTAACAGCAAGTAGGAGATTGCAAGTCCTTAGAGCCCTAAAGTCCACCTTTCATCTGACACCCAGACGCTGGGGACATGATTTCATTTTCCCCAGGGAAATTGGCGTCAGTTTGAGGCCACTCGCCCTTGTCGTCTGCATCGTTCCCTGTGTGAAATTTGCAAACTTGGCTGATTTTCTCCAAAAGTAAAGCTGCTTGCAATGAGGACCCTGGAAGTCCTTGGAGCCCCATGGCCACCTTTCATCTGATACGCAGACTCTGGGGAAAGGACTTCTTTTTCCCATGGGAAATGGACTCCGTTTGCAGCCACTCACCCTGGCCGAAAGAGGGGAGACAAGGTAGAATTACCAAATTTTTGCTTCATTTTTCCAAAAGTAAAGCTGGCAGCAAGTAGGATCCTGTAAGTACTTAGAAGCTCAAAGGCCACCTTGAACATATTACTGAGACCCTGGGAAAAGGACATTTTTCCCATGGAAAATGGCCTTCATTTGTGGCCCCTTGGCCTAGCAGGCAGGGCAGTGCCAAGCGAGCAATTTGCAAACTCAGCTGGATTCTTCCAAAACAAAAGCTGCCAGCAACTAGGACACTGCAAGTCCTTAGAGCCCCAGATGCCAACTTCCAGCTGATACCCAGACCCTGGGGAAAGGACTTCTTTTCCCCATGCAAAATGGCCTCTCTTTGCAGCCATTTGCCCTGGCCAACAGCGCAGTTCCCAGTGAGAAATTTTTTAACATTGCGGGATTCCTGCTGAACTAACGCTGTTGGCAACAAGGAGCTTGCAAGTCCATTGAGCCCCAAAGGCCACCTTTCATCTGATACCCAGACCCTGGAGACATGACTTCATTTTCCCCATGGAAAATGGCCTCCATTTGTGGCCTCTCGCCTTGACTAATAGGGCGGTGTCCAGCAAGAAACATGCAATCTTTGCTGGATTTCTCCAAATCTAAAGCTGCCAATAAGTAGTACCCTGCAAGTCCTTAGAGCCCCAAAGGCCACCTTTCATCTGACACCCAGAACCTGGGGAAAGGACTTCTTTTTCCCATGCAAAATGGCCTCCATTTGCACCCATTTTCCCTGGCCAACAGGGCAGTGCCCAGTGAGAAATTTTTACAATTTGCTGGATTCCTCCAAAACTAAAGCAATCGGCAACTAGGAGCTTGCAAGTCCTTAGAGCCCCAAAGGCCACCTTTCATCTGACACCCAGACCATGGGGATATGAATTAATTTTCCCCAGGGAAAATGGGGTCAGTTTGAGACCAATCGCCCTGGTAATCTGCATTGTTCCCGGTGTGAAATTTGCAAACTTGGCTGATTTTCTCCAAAATTAAAGCTGCTGGCAACGAGGACCCCGGAAGTCCTTGGAGCCCCAAAGTCCACCTTTCATTGATACCCAGACCCTGGGGGCATGACTTCATTTTCCGGATGGAAAATCGCATCAGTATGAGGCCACTCGCCCTGGCCATCTGCATCGTTCCCGGTGTGAAATTTGCAAACTTGGCTGATTTTCACCAAAAGTAAAGCTGCTGGGAACGAGGACCCTGGAAGTCCTTGGAGCCCCATGGCCACCTTTCATCTGACACCCAGACCCTGGGGAAAGGACTTCTTTTTCCCATGCATAATAACCTCTCTTTGCAGCCATTTGCCCTGGCCAACAGGGCAGTGCCCAGTGAGAAATTTTTAAACATTACTGGATCCCTCCACAGCTAAAGCTGTTGGCAACTAGGAGCTTGCAAGTCCTTAGAGCCCCAAAGGCCACCTTTCATCTGACACCCAGACGCTGGGGACATGACTTCTTTTCCCCATGAAAAATGGGGTCATTTTGAGGCCACTCGCCCTGGCCATCTGCATCGTTCCCGGTGTGAAATTTGCAAACCTGGCTGATTTTCTCCAAAAGTAAAGCTGCTGGCAAGGAGGACCCTGCAACTCCTTAGGGCCCCAGATGCCACCTTTCATCTGATCCGCAGACCCTGGGCCAATGACTTCATTTTCCCCATGGAAAATGGCCTCCATTTCTGGCCTCTCGCCCTGACCAATAGGGTGGTGCCCAGCAAGAAATTTGCCAACTTTGCTGGATTTCTCCAAATCTAAAGCTGCCAATAAGTAGTACCCTGCAAGTCCTTAGAGCCCTAAAGTCCACCTTTCATCTGACACCCAGACCCTGGGGATATGAATTAATTTTCCCCATGGAAAATGGGGTCAGTTTGAGGCCAAATCACCCTGGCCATCTGCATCGTTCCCGGTGTGAAATTTGCAAACTTGGCTGATTTTCTCCAAAAGTAAAGCTGCTGGCAACGAGGACCCTGGAAGTCCTTGGAGCCCCAAAGACCACCTTTCATCTGACACCCAGACCCTGGGGAAAGGACTTCTTTTTCCCATGCAAAATGGCCTCCATTTGCAGCCATTTGCCCTGGCCAACAGCGCAGTTCCCAGTGAGAAATTTTTTAAACATTGCTGGATTCCTGCAGAACTAACGCTGTTGGCAACTAGGAGCTTGCAAGTCCTTAGAGCCCCAAAGGCCACCTTTCATCTGACACCCAGACGCTGGGGACATGACTTCTTTTCCCCATGGAAAATAGAGTCAGTTTGAGGCCACTCGCCCTGGCCATCTGCATCGTTCCCGGTGTGAAATTTGCGAACTTGGCTGATTTTCTCCAAAAGTAAAGCTGCTGGCAACGAGGACCCCGGAAGTCCTTGGAGCCCCAAAGTCCACCTTCCATTGATACCCAGACCCTGGGGGCATGACTTCATTTTCCGGATGGAAAATCGGACCAGTATGAGGCCACTCGCCCTGGCCATCTGCATCGTTCCCGGTGTGAAATTTGCAAACTTGGCTGATTTTCACCAAAAGTAAAGCTGCTGGCAACGAGGACCCTGGAAGTCCTTGGAGCCCCATGGCCACCTTTCATCTGACACCCAGACCCTGGGGAAAGGACTTCTTTTTCCCATGCATAATAACCTCTCTTTGCAGCCATTTGCCCTGGCCAACAGGGCAGTGCCCAGTGAGAAATTTTTAAACATTACTGGATCCCTCCACAGCTAAAGCTGTTGGCAACTAGGAGATTGCAAGTCCTTAGAGCCCCAAAGGCCACCTTTCATCTGACACCCAGACGCTGGGGACATGACTTCTTTTTCCCATGGAAAATGGCCTCCATTTGCAGCCATTTGCCCTGGCCAACAGGGCAGTGCCCAGTGAGAAATTTGCAAACTTTGCTGGATTCCTCCACAACGAAAGCTGCCAACAAGTAGGAGCTTTAAGTCCTTAGAGCCCCAAAGGCCACCTTTCATTGATACCCAGACCCTGGGGGCATGACTTCATTTTCCGGATGGAAAATCGGACCAGTATGAGGCCACTCGCCCTGGCCATCTGCATCGTTCCCGGTGTGAAATTTGCAAACTTGGCTGATTTTCACCAAAAGTAAAGCTGCTGGCAACGAGGACCCTGGAAGTCCTTGGAGCCCCATGGCCACCTTTCATCTGACACCCAGACCCTGGGGAAAGGACTTCTTTTTCCCATGCATAATAACCTCTCTTTGCAGCCATTTGCTCTGGCCAACAGGGCAGTGAGCAGTGAGAAATTTGCAAAAATTGCTGGATTCCTCCACAACTAAAGCTAACAGCAAGTAGGAGATTGCAAGTCCTTAGAGCCCTAAAGTCCACCTTTCATCTGACACCCAGACGCTGGGGACATGATTTCATTTTCCCCAGGGAAATTGGCGTCAGTTTGAGGCCACTCGCCCTTGTCGTCTGCATCGTTCCCGGTGTGAAATTTGCAAACTTGGCTGATTTTCTCCAAAAGTAAAGCTGCTTGCAATGAGGACCCTGGAAGTCCTTGGAGCCCCATGGCCACCTTTCATCTGATACGCAGACTCTGGGGAAAGGACTTCTTTTTCCCATGGGAAATGGACTCCGTTTGCAGCCACTCACCCTGGCCGAAAGAGGGGAGACAAGGTAGAATTACCAAATTTTTGCTTCATTTTTCCAAAAGTAAAGCTGGCAGCAAGTAGGATCCTGTAAGTACTTAGAAGCTCAAAGGCCACCTTGAACATATTACTGAGACCCTGGGAAAAGGACATTTTTCCCATGGAAAATGGCCTTCATTTGTGGCCCCTTGGCCTAGCAGGCAGGGCAGTGCCAAGCGAGCAATTTGCAAACTCAGCTGGATTCTTCCAAAACAAAAGCTGCCAGCAACTAGGACACTGCAAGTCCTTAGAGCCCCAGATGCCAACTTCCAGCTGATACCCAGACCCTGGGGAAAGGACTTCTTTTCCCCATGCAAAATGGCCTCTCTTTGCAGCCATTTGCCCTGGCCAACAGCGCAGTTCCCAGTGAGAAATTTTTTAACATTGCGGGATTCCTGCTGAACTAACGCTGTTGGCAACTAGGAGCTTGCAAGTCCATTGAGCCCCAAAGGCCACCTTTCATCTGATACCCAGACCCTGGAGACATGACTTCATTTTCCCCATGGAAAATGGCCTCCATTTGTGGCCTCTCGCCTTGACTAATAGGGCGGTGTCCAGCAAGAAACATGCAATCTTTGCTGGATTTCTCCAAATCTAAAGCTGCCAATAAGTAGTACCCTGCAAGTCCTTAGAGCCCCAAAGGCCACCTTTCATCTGACACCCAGAACCTGGGGAAAGGACTTCTTTTTGCCATGGGAAATGGCCTCCATTTGCACCCATTTTCCCTGGCCAACAGGGCAGTGCCCAGTGAGAAATTTTTACAATTTGCTGGATTCCTCCAAAACTAAAGCAATCGGCAACTAGGAGCTTGCAAGTCCTTAGAGCCCCAAAGGCCACCTTTCATCTGACACCCAGACCATGGGGATATGAATTAATTTTCCCCAGGGAAAATGGGGTCAGTTTGAGACCAATCGCCCTGGTAATCTGCATTGTTCCCGGTGTGAAATTTGCAAACTTGGCTGATTTTCTCCAAAAGTAAAGCTGCTGGCAACGAGGACCCCGGAAGTCCTTGGAGCCCCAAAGTCCACCTTTCATTGATACCCAGACCCTGGGGGCATGACTTCATTTTCCGGATGGAAAATCGCATCAGTATGAGGCCACTCGCCCTGGCCATCTGCATCGTTCCCGGTGTGAAATTTGCAAACTTGGCTGATTTTCACCAAAAGTAAAGCTGCTGGCAACGAGGACCCTGGAAGTCCTTGGAGCCCCATGGCCACCTTTCATCTGACACCCAGACCCTGGGGAAAGGACTTCTTTTTCCCATGCATAATAACCTCTCTTTGCAGCCATTTGCCCTGGCCAACAGGGCAGTGCCCAGTGAGAAATTTTTAAACATTACTGGATCCCTCCACAGCTAAAGCTGTTGGCAACTAGGAGCTTGCAAGTCCTTAGAGCCCCAAAGGCCAGCTTTCATCTGACACCCAGACGCTGGGGACATGACTTCTTTTCCCCATGAAAAATGGGGTCATTTTGAGGCCACTCGCCCTGGCCATCTGCATCGTTCCCGGTGTGAAATTTGCAAACTTGGCTGATTTTCTCCAAAAGTAAAGCTGCTGGCAAGGAGGACCCTGCAACTCCTTAGGGCCCCAGATGCCACCTTTCATCTGATCCGCAGACCCTGGGCCAATGACTTCATTTTTCCCATGGAAAATGGCCTCCATTTCTGGCCTCTCGCCCTGACCAATAGGGTGGTGCCCAGCAAGAAATTTGCCAACTTTGCTGGATTTCTCCAAATCTAAAGCTGCCAATAAGTAGTACCCTGCAAGTCCTTAGAGCCCTAAAGTCCACCTTTCATCTGACACCCAGACCCTGGGGACATGAATTAATTTTCCCCATGGAAAATGGGGTCAGTTTGAGGCCAAATCACCCTGGCCATCTGCATCGTTCCCGGTGTGAAATTTGCAAACTTGGCTGATTTTCTCCAAAAGTAAAGCTGCTGGCAACGAGGACCCTGGAAGTCCTTGGAGCCCCAAAGACCACCTTTCATCTGACACCCAGACCCTGGGGAAAGGACTTCTTTTTCCCATGCAAAATGGCCTCCATTTGCAGCCATTTGCCCTGGCCAACAGCGCAGTTCCCAGTGAGAAATTTTTTAAACATTGCTGGATTCCTGCAGAACTAACGCTGTTGGCAACTAGGAGCTTGCAAGTCCTTAGAGCCCCAAAGGCCACCTTTCATCTGACACCCAGACGCTGGGGACATGACTTCTTTTCCCCATGGAAAATAGAGTCAGTTTGAGGCCACTCGCCCTGGCCATCTGCATCGTTCCCGGTGTGAAATTTGCGAACTTGGCTGATTTTCTCCAAAAGTAAAGCTGCTGGCAACGAGGACCCCGGAAGTCCTTGGAGCCCCAAAGTCCACCTTCCATTGATACCCAGACCCTGGGGGCATGACTTCATTTTCCGGATGGAAAATCGGACCAGTATGAGGCCACTCGCCCTGGCCATCTGCATCGTTCCCGGTGTGAAATTTGCAAACTTGGCTGATTTTCACCAAAAGTAAAGCTGCTGGCAACGAGGACCCTGGAAGTCCTTGGAGCCCCATGGCCACCTTTCATCTGACACCCAGACCCTGGGGAAAGGACTTCTTTTTCCCATGCATAATAACCTCTCTTTGCAGCCATTTGCCCTGGCCAACAGGGCAGTGCCCAGTGAGAAATTTTTAAACATTACTGGATCCCTCCACAGCTAAAGCTGTTGGCAACTAGGAGATTGCAAGTCCTTAGAGCCCCAAAGGCCACCTTTCATCTGACACCCAGACGCTGGGGACATGACTTCTTTTTCCCATGGAAAATGGCCTCCATTTGCAGCCATTTGCCCTGGCCAACAGGGCAGTGCCCAGTGAGAAATTTGCAAACTTTGCTGGATTCCTCCACAACGAAAGCTGCCAACAAGTAGGAGCTTTAAGTCCTTAGAGCCCCAAAGGCCACCTTTCATTGATACCCAGACCCTGGGGGCATGACTTCATTTTCCGGATGGAAAATCGGACCAGTATGAGGCCACTCACCCTGGCCATCTGCATCGTTCCCGGTGTGAAATTTGCAAACTTGGCTGATTTTCACCAAAAGTAAAGCTGCTGGCAACGAGGACCCTGGAAGTCCTTGGAGCCCCATGGCCACCTTTCATCTGACACCCAGACCCTGGGGAAAGGACTTCTTTTTCCCATGCATAATAACCTCTCTTTGCAGCCATTTGCTCTGGCCAACAGGGCAGTGAGCAGTGAGAAATTTGCAAAAATTGCTGGATTCCTCCACAACTAAAGCTAACAGCAAGTAGGAGATTGCAAGTCCTTAGAGCCCTAAAGTCCACCTTTCATCTGACACCCAGACGCTGGGGACATGATTTCATTTTCCCCAGGGAAATTGGCGTCAGTTTGAGGCCACTCGCCCTTGTCGTCTGCATCGTTCCCGGTGTGAAATTTGCAAACTTGGCTGATTTTCTCCAAAAGTAAAGCTGCTTGCAATGAGGACCCTGGAAGTCCTTGGAGCCCCATGGCCACCTTTCATCTGATACGCAGACTCTGGGGAAAGGACTTCTTTTTCCCATGGGAAATGGACTCCGTTTGCAGCCACTCACCCTGGCCGAAAGAGGGGAGACAAGGTAGAATTACCAAATTTTTGCTTCATTTTTCCAAAAGTAAAGCTGGCAGCAAGTAGGATCCTGTAAGTACTTAGAAGCTCAAAGGCCACCTTGAACATATTACTGAGACCCTGGGAAAAGGACATTTTTCCCATGGAAAATGGCCTTCATTTGTGGCCCCTTGGCCTAGCAGGCAGGGCAGTGCCAAGCGAGCAATTTGCAAACTCAGCTGGATTCTTCCAAAACAAAAGCTGCCAGCAACTAGGACACTGCAAGTCCTTAGAGCCCCAGATGCCAACTTCCAGCTGATACCCAGACCCTGGGGAAAGGACTTCTTTTCCCCATGCAAAATGGCCTCTCTTTGCAGCCATTTGCCCTGGCCAACAGCGCAGTTCCCAGTGAGAAATTTTTTAACATTGCGGGATTCCTGCTGAACTAACGCTGTTGGCAACTAGGAGCTTGCAAGTCCATTGAGCCCCAAAGGCCACCTTTCATCTGATACCCAGACCCTGGAGACATGACTTCATTTTCCCCATGGAAAATGGCCTCCATTTGTGGCCTCTCGCCTTGACTAATAGGGCGGTGTCCAGCAAGAAACATGCAATCTTTGCTGGATTTCTCCAAATCTAAAGCTGCCAATAAGTAGTACCCTGCAAGTCCTTAGAGCCCCAAAGGCCACCTTTCATCTGACACCCAGAACCTGGGGAAAGGACTTCTTTTTCCCATGCAAAATGGCCTCCATTTGCACCCATTTGCCCTGGCCAACAGGGCAGTGCCCAGTGAGAAATTTTTACAATTTGCTGGATTCCTCCAAAACTAAAGCAATCGGCAACTAGGAGCTTGCAAGTCCTTAGAGCCCCAAAGGCCACCTTTCATCTGACACCCAGACCATGGGGATATGAATTAATTTTCCCCAGGGAAAATGGGGTCAGTTTGAGACCAATCGCCCTGGTAATCTGCATTGTTCCCGGTGTGAAATTTGCAAACTTGGCTGATTTTCTCCAAAATTAAAGCTGCTGGCAACGAGGACCCCGGAAGTCCTTGGAGCCCCAAAGTCCACCTTTCATTGATACCCAGACCCTGGGGGCATGACTTCATTTTCCGGATGGAAAATCGCATCAGTATGAGGCCACTCGCCCTGGCCATCTGCATCGTTCCCGGTGTGAAATTTGCAAACTTGGCTGATTTTCACCAAAAGTAAAGCTGCTGGCAACGAGGACCCTGGAAGTCCTTGGAGCCCCATGGCCACCTTTCATCTGACACCCAGACCCTGGGGAAAGGACTTCTTTTTCCCATGCATAATAACCTCTCTTTGCAGCCATTTGCCCTGGCCAACAGGGCAGTGCCCAGTGAGAAATTTTTAAACATTACTGGATCCCTCCACAGCTAAAGCTGTTGGCAACTAGGAGCTTGCAAGTCCTTAGAGCCCCAAAGGCCAGCTTTCATCTGACACCCAGACGCTGGGGACATGACTTCTTTTCCCCATGAAAAATGGGGTCATTTTGAGGCCACTCGCCCTGGCCATCTGCATCGTTCCCGGTGTGAAATTTGCAAACTTGGCTGATTTTCTCCAAAAGTAAAGCTGCTGGCAAGGAGGACCCTGCAACTCCTTAGGGCCCCAGATGCCACCTTTCATCTGATCCGCAGACCCTGGGCCAATGACTTCATTTTTCCCATGGAAAATGGCCTCCATTTCTGGCCTCTCGCCCTGACCAATAGGGTGGTGCCCAGCAAGAAATTTGCCAACTTTGCTGGATTTCTCCAAATCTAAAGCTGCCAATAAGTAGTACCCTGCAAGTCCTTAGAGCCCTAAAGTCCACCTTTCATCTGACACCAAGACCCTGGGGACATGAATTAATTTTCCGGATGGAAAATGGGGTCAGTTTGAGGCCAATTGCCCTGGCCATCTGCATCGTTCCCGGTGTGAAATTTGCAAACTTGGCTGATTTTCTCCAAAAGTAAAGCTGCTGGCAACGAGGACCCTGGAAGTCCTTGGAGCCCCAAAGACCACCTTTCATCTGACACCCAGACCCTGGGGAAAGGACTTCTTTTTGCCATGCAAAATGGCCTCCATTTGCAGCCATTTGCCCTGGCCAACAGCGCAGTTCCCAGTGAGAAATTTTTTAAACATTGCTGGATTCCTGCAGAACTAACGCTGTTGGCAACTAGGAGCTTGCAAGTCCTTAGAGCCCCAAAGGCCACCTTTCATCTGACACCCAGACGCTGGGGACATGACTTCTTTTCCCCATGGAAAATAGAGTCAGTTTGAGGCCACTCGCCCTGGCCATCTGCATCATTCCCGGTGTGAAACTTGCGAACTTGGCTGATTTTCTCCAAAAGTAAAGCTGCTGGCAACGAGGACCCCGGAAGTCCTTGGAGCCCCAAAGTCCACCTTTCATTGATACCCAGACCCTGGGGGCATGACTTCATTTTCCGGATGGAAAATCGGACCAGTATGAGGCCACTCGCCCTGGCCATCTGCATCGTTCCCGGTGTGAAATTTGCAAACTTGGCTGATTTTCACCAAAAGTAAAGCTGCTGGCAACGAGGACCCTGGAAGTCCTTGGAGCCCCATGGCCACCTTTCATCTGATACGCAGACTCTGGGGAAAGGACTTCTTTTTCCCATGGGAAATGGACTCCGTTTGCAGCCACTCACCCTGGCCGAAAGAGGGGAGACAAGGTAGAATTACCAAATTTTTGCTTCATTTTTCCAAAAGTAAAGCTGGCAGCAAGTAGGATCCTGTAAGTACTTAGAAGCTCAAAGGCCACCTTGAACATATTACTGAGACCCTGGGAAAAGGACATTTTTCCCATGGAAAATGGCCTTCATTTGTGGCCCCTTGGCCTAGCAGGCAGGGCAGTGCCAAGCGAGCAATTTGCAAACTCAGCTGGATTCTTCCAAAACAAAAGCTGCCAGCAACTAGGACACTGCAAGTCCTTAGAGCCCCAGATGCCAACTTCCAGCTGATACCCAGACCCTGGGGAAAGGACTTCTTTTCCCCATGCAAAATGGCCTCTCTTTGCAGCCATTTGCCCTGGCCAACAGCGCAGTTCCCAGTGAGAAATTTTTTAACATTGCGGGATTCCTGCTGAACTAACGCTGTTGGCAACAAGGAGCTTGCAAGTCCATTGAGCCCCAAAGGCCACCTTTCATCTGATACCCAGACCCTGGAGACATGACTTCATTTTCCCCATGGAAAATGGCCTCCATTTGTGGCCTCTCGCCTTGACTAATAGGGCGGTGTCCAGCAAGAAACATGCAATCTTTGCTGGATTTCTCCAAATCTAAAGCTGCCAATAAGTAGTACCCTGCAAGTCCTTAGAGCCCCAAAGGCCACCTTTCATCTGACACCCAGAACCTGGGGAAAGGACTTCTTTTTCCCATGCAAAATGGCCTCCATTTGCACCCATTTTCCCTGGCCAACAGGGCAGTGCCCAGTGAGAAATTTTTACAATTTGCTGGATTCCTCCAAAACTAAAGCAATCGGCAACTAGGAGCTTGCAAGTCCTTAGAGCCCCAAAGGCCACCTTTCATCTGACACCCAGACCATGGGGATATGAATTAATTTTCCCCAGGGAAAATGGGGTCAGTTTGAGACCAATCGCCCTGGTAATCTGCATTGTTCCCGGTGTGAAATTTGCAAACTTGGCTGATTTTCTCCAAAATTAAAGCTGCTGGCAACGAGGACCCCGGAAGTCCTTGGAGCCCCAAAGTCCACCTTTCATTGATACCCAGACCCTGGGGGCATGACTTCATTTTCCGGATGGAAAATCGCATCAGTATGAGGCCACTCGCCCTGGCCATCTGCATCGTTCCCGGTGTGAAATTTGCAAACTTGGCTGATTTTCACCAAAAGTAAAGCTGCTGGCAACGAGGACCCTGGAAGTCCTTGGAGCCCCATGGCCACCTTTCATCTGACACCCAGACCCTGGGGAAAGGACTTCTTTTTCCCATGCATAATAACCTCTCTTTGCAGCCATTTGCCCTGGCCAACAGGGCAGTGCCCAGTGAGAAATTTTTAAACATTACTGGATCCCTCCACAGCTAAAGCTGTTGGCAACTAGGAGCTTGCAAGTCCTTAGAGCCCCAAAGGCCAGCTTTCATCTGACACCCAGACGCTGGGGACATGACTTCTTTTCCCCATGAAAAATGGGGTAATTTTGAGGCCACTCGCCCTGGCCATCTGCATCGTTCCCGGTGTGAAATTTGCAAACCTGGCTGATTTTCTCCAAAAGTAAAGCTGCTGGCAAGGAGGACCCTGCAACTCCTTAGGGCCCCAGATGCCACCTTTCATCTGATCCGCAGACCCTGGGCCAATGACTTCATTTTCCCCATGGAAAATGGCCTCCATTTCTGGCCTCTCGCCCTGACCAATAGGGTGGTGCCCAGCAAGAAATTTGCCAACTTTGCTGGATTTCTCCAAATCTAAAGCTGCCAATAAGTAGTACCCTGCAAGTCCTTAGAGCCCTAAAGTCCACCTTTCATCTGACACCCAGACCCTGGGGACATGAATTAATTTTCCCCATGGAAAATGGGGTCAGTTTGAGGCCAATCGCCCTGGCCATCTGCATCGTTCCCGGTGTGAAATTTGCAAACTTGGCTGATTTTCTCCAAAAGTAAAGCTGCTGGCAACGAGGACCCTGGAAGTCCTTGGAGCCCCAAAGACCACCTTTCATCTGACACCCAGACCCTGGGGAAAGGACTTCTTTTTCCCATGCAAAATGGCCTCCATTTGCAGCCATTTGCCCTGGCCAACAGCGCAGTTCCCAGTGAGAAATTTTTTAACATTGCTGGATTCCTGCAGAACTAACGCTGTTGGCAACTAGGAGCTTGCAAGTCCTTAGAGCCCCAAAGGCCACCTTTCATCTGACACCCAGACGCTGGGGACATGACTTCTTTTCCCCATGGAAAATAGAGTCAGTTTGAGGCCACTCGCCCTGGCCATCTGCATCGTTCCCGGTGTGAAATTTGCGAACTTGGCTGATTTTCTCCAAAAGTAAAGCTGCTGGCAACGAGGACCCCGGAAGTCCTTGGAGCCCCAAAGTCCACCTTTCATTGATACCCAGACCCTGGGGGCATGACTTCATTTTCCGGATGGAAAATCGGACCAGTATGAGGCCACTCACCCTGGCCATCTGCATCGTTCCCGGTGTGAAATTTGCAAACTTGGCTGATTTTCACCAAAAGTAAAGCTGCTGGCAACGAGGACCCTGGAAGTCCTTGGAGCCCCATGGCCACCTTTCATCTGACACCCAGACCCTGGGGAAAGGACTTCTTTTTCCCATGCATAATAACCTCTCTTTGCAGCCATTTGCCCTGGCCAACAGGGCAGTGCCCAGTGAGAAATTTTTAAACATTACTGGATCCCTCCACAGCTAAAGCTGTTGGCAACTAGGAGCTTGCAAGTCCTTAGAGCCCCAAAGGCCAGCTTTCATCTGACACCCAGACGCTGGGGACATGACTTCTTTTCCCCATGAAAAATGGGGTAATTTTGAGGCCACTCGCCCTGGCCATCTGCATCGTTCCCGGTGTGAAATTTGCAAACCTGGCTGATTTTCTCCAAAAGTAAAGCTGCTGGCAAGGAGGACCCTGCAACTCCTTAGGGCCCCAGATGCCACCTTTCATCTGATCCGCAGACCCTGGGCCAATGACTTCATTTTCCCCATGGAAAATGGCCTCCATTTCTGGCCTCTCGCCCTGACCAATAGGGTGGTGCCCAGCAAGAAATTTGCCAACTTTGCTGGATTTCTCCAAATCTAAAGCTGCCAATAAGTAGTACCCTGCAAGTCCTTAGAGCCCTAAAGTCCACCTTTCATCTGACACCCAGACCCTGGGGACATGAATTAATTTTCCCCATGGAAAATGGGGTCAGTTTGAGGCCAATCGCCCTGGCCATCTGCATCGTTCCCGGTGTGAAATTTGCAAACTTGGCTGATTTTCTCCAAAAGTAAAGCTGCTGGCAACGAGGACCCTGGAAGTCCTTGGAGCCCCAAAGACCACCTTTCATCTGACACCCAGACCCTGGGGAAAGGACTTCTTTTTCCCATGCAAAATGGCCTCCATTTGCAGCCATTTGCCCTGGCCAACAGCGCAGTTCCCAGTGAGAAATTTTTTAACATTGCTGGATTCCTGCAGAACTAACGCTGTTGGCAACTAGGAGCTTGCAAGTCCTAAGAGCCCCAAAGGCCACCTTTCATCTGACACCCAGACGCTGGGGACATGACTTCTTTTCCCCATGGAAAATAGAGTCAGTTTGAGGCCACTCGCCCTGGCCATCTGCATCGTTCCCGGTGTGAAATTTGCGAACTTGGCTGATTTTCTCCAAAAGTAAAGCTGCTGGCAACGAGGACCCCGGAAGTCCTTGGAGCCCCAAAGTCCACCTTTCATTGATACCCAGACCCTGGGGGCATGACTTCATTTTCCGGATGGAAAATCGGACCAGTATGAGGCCACTCACCCTGGCCATCTGCATCGTTCCCGGTGTGAAATTTGCAAACTTGGCTGATTTTCACCAAAAGTAAAGCTGCTGGCAACGAGGACCCTGGAAGTCCTTGGAGCCCCATGGCCACCTTTCATCTGACACCCAGACCCTGGGGAAAGGACTTCTTTTTCCCATGCATAATAACCTCTCTTTGCAGCCATTTGCCCTGGCCAACAGGGCAGTGCCCAGTGAGAAATTTTTAAACATTACTGGATCCCTCCACAGCTAAAGCTGTTGGCAACTAGGAGATTGCAAGTCCTTAGAGCCCCAAAGGCCACCTTTCATCTGACACCCAGACGCTGGGGACATGACTTCTTTTTCCCATGGAAAATGGCCTCCATTTGCAGCCATTTGCCCTGGCCAACAGGGCAGTGCCCAGTGAGAAATTTGCAAACTTTGCTGGATTCCTCCACAACGAAAGCTGCCAACAAGTAGGAGCTTTAAGTCCTTAGAGCCCTAAAGTCCACCTTTCATCTGACACCCAGACGCTGGGGACATGATTTCATTTTCCCCAGGGAAATTGGCGTCAGTTTGAGGCCACTCGCCCTTGTCGTCTGCATCGTTCCCTGTGTGAAATTTGCAAACTTGGCTGATTTTCTCCAAAAGTAAAGCTGCTTGCAATGAGGACCCTGGAAGTCCTTGGAGCCCCATGGCCACCTTTCATCTGATACGCAGACTCTGGGGAAAGGACTTCTTTTTCCCATGGGAAATGGACTCCGTTTGCAGCCACTCACCCTGGCCGAAAGAGGGGAGACAAGGTAGAATTACCAAATTTTTGCTTCATTTTTCCAAAAGTAAAGCTGGCAGCAAGTAGGATCCTGTAAGTACTTAGAAGCTCAAAGGCCACCTTGAACATATTACTGAGACCCTGGGAAAAGGACATTTTTCCCATGGAAAATGGCCTTCATTTGTGGCCCCTTGGCCTAGCAGGCAGGGCAGTGCCAAGCGAGCAATTTGCAAACTCAGCTGGATTCTTCCAAAACAAAAGCTGCCAGCAACTAGGACACTGCAAGTCCTTAGAGCCCCAGATGCCAACTTCCAGCTGATACCCAGACCCTGGGGAAAGGACTTCTTTTCCCCATGCAAAATGGCCTCTCTTTGCAGCCATTTGCCCTGGCCAACAGCGCAGTTCCCAGTGAGAAATTTTTTAACATTGCGGGATTCCTGCTGAACTAACGCTGTTGGCAACAAGGAGCTTGCAAGTCCATTGAGCCCCAAAGGCCACCTTTCATCTGATACCCAGACCCTGGAGACATGACTTCATTTTCCCCATGGAAAATGGCCTCCATTTGTGGCCTCTCGCCTTGACTAATAGGGCGGTGTCCAGCAAGAAACATGCAATCTTTGCTGGATTTCTCCAAATCTAAAGCTGCCAATAAGTAGTACCCTGCAAGTCCTTAGAGCCCCAAAGGCCACCTTTCATCTGACACCCAGACCATGGGGATATGAATTAATTTTCCCCAGGGAAAATGGGGTCAGTTTGAGACCAATCGCCCTGGTAATCTGCATTGTTCCCGGTGTGAAATTTGCAAACTTGGCTGATTTTCTCCAAAATTAAAGCTGCTGGCAACGAGGACCCCGGAAGTCCTTGGAGCCCCAAAGTCCACCTTTCATTGATACCCAGACCCTGGGGGCATGACTTCATTTTCCGGATGGAAAATCGCATCAGTATGAGGCCACTCGCCCTGGCCATCTGCATCGTTCCCGGTGTGAAATTTGCAAACTTGGCTGATTTTCACCAAAAGTAAAGCTGCTGGCAACGAGGACCCTGGAAGTCCTTGGAGCCCCATGGCCACCTTTCATCTGACACCCAGACCCTGGGGAAAGGACTTCTTTTTCCCATGCATAATAACCTCTCTTTGCAGCCATTTGCCCTGGCCAACAGGGCAGTGCCCAGTGAGAAATTTTTAAACATTACTGGATCCCTCCACAGCTAAAGCTGTTGGCAACTAGGAGCTTGCAAGTCCTTAGAGCCCCAAAGGCCAGCTTTCATCTGACACCCAGACGCTGGGGACATGACTTCTTTTCCCCATGAAAAATGGGGTCATTTTGAGGCCACTCGCCCTGGCCATCTGCATCGTTCCCGGTGTGAAATTTGCAAACCTGGTTGATTTTCTCCAAAAGTAAAGCTGCTGGCAAGGAGGACCCTGCAACTCCTTAGGGCCCCAGATGCCACCTTTCATCTGATCCGCAGACCCTGGGCCAATGACTTCATTTTCCCCATGGAAAATGGCCTCCATTTCTGGCCTCTCGCCCTGACCAATAGGGTGGTGCCCAGCAAGAAATTTGCCAACTTTGCTGGATTTCTCCAAATCTAAAGCTGCCAATAAGTAGTACCCTGCAAGTCCTTAGAGCCCTAAAGTCCACCTTTCATCTGACACCAAGACCCTGGGGACATGAATTAATTTTCCCCATGGAAAATGGGGTCAGTTTGAGGCCAATCGCCCTGGCCATCTGCATCGTTCCCGGTGTGAAATTTGCAAACTTGGCTGATTTTCTCCAAAAGTAAAGCTGCTGGCAACGAGGACCCTGGAAGTCCTTGGAGCCCCAAAGACCACCTTTCATCTGACACCCAGACCCTGGGGAAAGGACTTCTTTTTGCCATGCAAAATGGCCTCCATTTGCAGCCATTTGCCCTGGCCAACAGCGCAGTTCCCAGTGAGAAATTTTTTAACATTGCTGGATTCCTGCAGAACTAACGCTGTTGGCAACTAGGAGCTTGCAAGTCCTTAGAGCCCCAAAGGCCACCTTTCATCTGACACCCAGACGCTGGGGACATGACTTCTTTTCCCCATGGAAAATAGAGTCAGTTTGAGGCCACTCGCCCTGGCCATCTGCATCGTTCCCGGTGTGAAACTTGCGAACTTGGCTGATTTTCTCCAAAAGTAAAGCTGCTGGCAACGAGGACCCCGGAAGTCCTTGGAGCCCCAAAGTCCACCTTTCATTGATACCCAGACCCTGGGGGCATGACTTCATTTTCCGGATGGAAAATCGGACCAGTATGAGGCCACTCGCCCTGGCCATCTGCATCGTTCCCGGTGTGAAATTTGCAAACTTGGCTGATTTTCACCAAAAGTAAAGCTGCTGGGAACGAGGACCCTGGAAGTCCTTGGAGCCCCATGGCCACCTTTCATCTGATACGCAGACTCTGGGGAAAGGACTTCTTTTTCCCATGGGAAATGGACTCCGTTTGCAGCCACTCACCCTGGCCGAAAGAGGGGAGACAAGGTAGAATTACCAAATTTTTGCTTCATTTTTCCAAAAGTAAAGCTGGCAGCAAGTAGGATCCTGTAAGTACTTAGAAGCTCAAAGGCCACCTTGAACATATTACTGAGACCCTGGGAAAAGGACATTTTTCCCATGGAAAATGGCCTTCATTTGTGGCCCCTTGGCCTAGCAGGCAGGGCAGTGCCAAGCGAGCAATTTGCAAACTCAGCTGGATTCTTCCAAAACAAAAGCTGCCAGCAACTAGGACACTGCAAGTCCTTAGAGCCCCAGATGCCAACTTCCAGCTGATACCCAGACCCTGGGGAAAGGACTTCTTTTCCCCATGCAAAATGGCCTCTCTTTGCAGCCATTTGCCCTGGCCAACAGCGCAGTTCCCAGTGAGAAATTTTTTAACATTGCGGGATTCCTGCTGAACTAACGCTGTTGGCAACAAGGAGCTTGCAAGTCCATTGAGCCCCAAAGGCCACCTTTCATCTGATACCCAGACCCTGGAGACATGACTTCATTTTCCCCATGGAAAATGGCCTCCATTTGTGGCCTCTCGCCTTGACTAATAGGGCGGTGTCCAGCAAGAAACATGCAATCTTTGCTGGATTTCTCCAAATCTAAAGCTGCCAATAAGTAGTACCCTGCAAGTCCTTAGAGCCCCAAAGGCCACCTTTCATCTGACACCCAGAACCTGGGGAAAGGACTTCTTTTTGCCATGGGAAATGGCCTCCATTTGCACCCATTTTCCCTGGCCAACAGGGCAGTGCCCAGTGAGAAATTTTTACAATTTGCTGGATTCCTCCAAAACTAAAGCAATCGGCAACTAGGAGCTTGCAAGTCCTTAGAGCCCCAAAGGCCACCTTTCATCTGACACCCAGACCATGGGGATATGAATTAATTTTCCCCAGGGAAAATGGGGTCAGTTTGAGACCAATCGCCCTGGTAATCTGCATTGTTCCCGGTGTGAAATTTGCAAACTTGGCTGATTTTCTCCAAAAGTAAAGCTGCTGGCAACGAGGACCCCGGAAGTCCTTGGAGCCCCAAAGTCCACCTTTCATTGATACCCAGACCCTGGGGGCATGACTTCATTTTCCGGATGGAAAATCGCATCAGTATGAGGCCACTCGCCCTGGCCATCTGCATCGTTCCCGGTGTGAAATTTGCAAACTTGGCTGATTTTCACCAAAAGTAAAGCTGCTGGCAACGAGGACCCTGGAAGTCCTTGGAGCCCCATGGCCACCTTTCATCTGACACCCAGACCCTGGGGAAAGGACTTCTTTTTCCCATGCATAATAACCTCTCTTTGCAGCCATTTGCCCTGGCCAACAGGGCAGTGCCCAGTGAGAAATTTTTAAACATTACTGGATCCCTCCACAGCTAAAGCTGTTGGCAACTAGGAGATTGCAAGTCCTTAGAGCCCCAAAGGCCACCTTTCATCTGACACCCAGACGCTGGGGACATGACTTCTTTTCCCCATGAAAAATGGGGTCATTTTGAGGCCACTCGCCCTGGCCATCTGCATCGTTCCCGGTGTGAAATTTGCAAACCTGGCTGATTTTCTCCAAAAGTAAAGCTGCTGGCAAGGAGGACCCTGCAACTCCTTAGGGCCCCAGATGCCACCTTTCATCTGATCCGCAGACCCTGGGCCAATGACTTCATTTTCCCCATGGAAAATGGCCTCCATTTCTGGCCTCTCGCCCTGACCAATAGGGTGGTGCCCAGCAAGAAATTTGCCAACTTTGCTGGATTTCTCCAAATCTAAAGCTGCCAATAAGTAGTACCCTGCAAGTCCTTAGAGCCCTAAAGTCCACCTTTCATCTGACACCCAGACCCTGGGGACATGAATTAATTTTCCCCATGGAAAATGGGGTCAGTTTGAGGCCAATTGCCCTGGCCATCTGCATCGTTCCCGGTGTGAAATTTGCAAACTTGGCTGATTTTCTCCAAAAGTAAAGCTGCTGGCAACGAGGACCCTGGAAGTCCTTGGAGCCCCAAAGACCACCTTTCATCTGACACCCAGACCCTGGGGAAAGGACTTCTTTTTGCCATGCAAAATGGCCTCCATTTGCAGCCATTTGCCCTGGCCAACAGCGCAGTTCCCAGTGAGAAATTTTTTAACATTGCTGGATTCCTGCAGAACTAACGCTGTTGGCAACTAGGAGCTTGCAAGTCCTTAGAGCCCCAAAGGCCACCTTTCATCTGACACCCAGACGCTGGGGACATGACTTCTTTTCCCCATGGAAAATAGAGTCAGTTTGAGGCCACTCGCCCTGGCCATCTGCATCGTTCCCGGTGTGAAATTTGCAAACTTGGCTGATTTTCTCCAAAAGTAAAGCTGCTGGCAACGAGGACCCCGGAAGTCCTTGGAGCCCCAAAGTCCACCTTTCATTGATACCCAGACCCTGGGGGCATGACTTCATTTTCCGGATGGAAAATCGGACCAGTATGAGGCCACTCGCCCTGGCCATCTGCATCGTTCCCGGTGTGAAATTTGCAAACTTGGCTGATTTTCACCAAAAGTAAAGCTGCTGGCAACGAGGACCCTGGAAGTCCTTGGAGCCCCATGGCCACCTTTCATCTGACACCCAGACCCTGGGGAAAGGACTTCTTTTTCCCATGCATAATAACCTCTCTTTGCAGCCATTTGCCCTGGCCAACAGGGCAGTGCCCAGTGAGAAATTTTTAAACATTACTGGATCCCTCCACAGCTAAAGCTGTTGGCAACTAGGAGATTGCAAGTCCTTAGAGCCCCAAAGGCCACCTTTCATCTGACACCCAGACGCTGGGGACATGACTTCTTTTTCCCATGGAAAATGGCCTCCATTTGCAGCCATTTGCCCTGGCCAACAGGGCAGTGCCCAGTGAGAAATTTGCAAACTTTGCTGGATTCCTCCACAACGAAAGCTGCCAACAAGTAGGAGCTTTAAGTCCTTAGAGCCCCAAAGTCCACCTTTCATTGATACCCAGACCCTGGGGGCATGACTTCATTTTCCGGATGGAAAATCGGACCAGTATGAGGCCACTCGCCCTGGCCATCTGCATCGTTCCCGGTGTGAAATTTGCAAACTTGGCTGATTTTCACCAAAAGTAAAGCTGCTGGCAACGAGGACCCTGGAAGTCCTTGGAGCCCCATGGCCACCTTTCATCTGACACCCAGACCCTGGGGAAAGGACTTCTTTTTCCCATGCATAATAACCTCTCTTTGCAGCCATTTGCTCTGGCCAACAGGGCAGTGAGCAGTGAGAAATTTGCAAAAATTGCTGGATTCCTCCACAACTAAAGCTAACAGCAAGTAGGAGATTGCAAGTCCTTAGAGCCCTAAAGTCCACCTTTCATCTGACACCCAGACGCTGGGGACATGATTTCATTTTCCCCAGGGAAATTGGCGTCAGTTTGAGGCCACTCGCCCTTGTCGTCTGCATCGTTCCCTGTGTGAAATTTGCAAACTTGGCTGATTTTCTCCAAAAGTAAAGCTGCTTGCAATGAGGACCCTGGAAGTCCTTGGAGCCCCATGGCCACCTTTCATCTGATACGCAGACTCTGGGGAAAGGACTTCTTTTTCCCATGGGAAATGGACTCCGTTTGCAGCCACTCACCCTGGCCGAAAGAGGGGAGACAAGGTAGAATTACCAAATTTTTGCTTCATTTTTCCAAAAGTAAAGCTGGCAGCAAGTAGGATCCTGTAAGTACTTAGAAGCTCAAAGGCCACCTTGAACATATTACTGAGACCCTGGGAAAAGGACATTTTTCCCATGGAAAATGGCCTTCATTTGTGGCCCCTTGGCCTAGCAGGCAGGGCAGTGCCAAGCGAGCAATTTGCAAACTCAGCTGGATTCTTCCAAAACAAAAGCTGCCAGCAACTAGGACACTGCAAGTCCTTAGAGCCCCAGATGCCAACTTCCAGCTGATACCCAGACCCTGGGGAAAGGACTTCTTTTCCCCATGCAAAATGGCCTCTCTTTGCAGCCATTTGCCCTGGCCAACAGCGCAGTTCCCAGTGAGAAATTTTTTAACATTGCGGGATTCCTGCTGAACTAACGCTGTTGGCAACAAGGAGCTTGCAAGTCCATTGAGCCCCAAAGGCCACCTTTCATCTGATACCCAGACCCTGGAGACATGACTTCATTTTCCCCATGGAAAATGGCCTCCATTTGTGGCCTCTCGCCTTGACTAATAGGGCGGTGTCCAGCAAGAAACATGCAATCTTTGCTGGATTTCTCCAAATCTAAAGCTGCCAATAAGTAGTACCCTGCAAGTCCTTAGAGCCCCAAAGGCCACCTTTCATCTGACACCCAGACCATGGGGATATGAATTAATTTTCCCCAGGGAAAATGGGGTCAGTTTGAGACCAATCGCCCTGGTAATCTGCATTGTTCCCGGTGTGAAATTTGCAAACTTGGCTGATTTTCTCCAAAATTAAAGCTGCTGGCAACGAGGACCCCGGAAGTCCTTGGAGCCCCAAAGTCCACCTTTCATTGATACCCAGACCCTGGGGGCATGACTTCATTTTCCGGATGGAAAATCGCATCAGTATGAGGCCACTCGCCCTGGCCATCTGCATCGTTCCCGGTGTGAAATTTGCAAACTTGGCTGATTTTCACCAAAAGTAAAGCTGCTGGCAACGAGGACCCTGGAAGTCCTTGGAGCCCCATGGCCACCTTTCATCTGACACCCAGACCCTGGGGAAAGGACTTCTTTTTCCCATGCATAATAACCTCTCTTTGCAGCCATTTGCCCTGGCCAACAGGGCAGTGCCCAGTGAGAAATTTTTAAACATTACTGGATCCCTCCACAGCTAAAGCTGTTGGCAACTAGGAGCTTGCAAGTCCTTAGAGCCCCAAAGGCCAGCTTTCATCTGACACCCAGACGCTGGGGACATGACTTCTTTTCCCCATGAAAAATGGGGTCATTTTGAGGCCACTCGCCCTGGCCATCTGCATCGTTCCCGGTGTGAAATTTGCAAACCTGGTTGATTTTCTCCAAAAGTAAAGCTGCTGGCAAGGAGGACCCTGCAACTCCTTAGGGCCCCAGATGCCACCTTTCATCTGATCCGCAGACCCTGGGCCAATGACTTCATTTTCCCCATGGAAAATGGCCTCCATTTCTGGCCTCTCGCCCTGACCAATAGGGTGGTGCCCAGCAAGAAATTTGCCAACTTTGCTGGATTTCTCCAAATCTAAAGCTGCCAATAAGTAGTACCCTGCAAGTCCTTAGAGCCCTAAAGTCCACCTTTCATCTGACACCAAGACCCTGGGGACATGAATTAATTTTCCCCATGGAAAATGGGGTCAGTTTGAGGCCAATCGCCCTGGCCATCTGCATCGTTCCCGGTGTGAAATTTGCAAACTTGGCTGATTTTCTCCAAAAGTAAAGCTGCTGGCAACGAGGACCCTGGAAGTCCTTGGAGCCCCAAAGACCACCTTTCATCTGACACCCAGACCCTGGGGAAAGGACTTCTTTTTGCCATGCAAAATGGCCTCCATTTGCAGCCATTTGCCCTGGCCAACAGCGCAGTTCCCAGTGAGAAATTTTTTAACATTGCTGGATTCCTGCAGAACTAACGCTGTTGGCAACTAGGAGCTTGCAAGTCCTTAGAGCCCCAAAGGCCACCTTTCATCTGACACCCAGACGCTGGGGACATGACTTCTTTTCCCCATGGAAAATAGAGTCAGTTTGAGGCCACTCGCCCTGGCCATCTGCATCGTTCCCGGTGTGAAACTTGCGAACTTGGCTGATTTTCTCCAAAAGTAAAGCTGCTGGCAACGAGGACCCCGGAAGTCCTTGGAGCCCCAAAGTCCACCTTTCATTGATACCCAGACCCTGGGGGCATGACTTCATTTTCCGGATGGAAAATCGGACCAGTATGAGGCCACTCGCCCTGGCCATCTGCATCGTTCCCGGTGTGAAATTTGCAAACTTGGCTGATTTTCACCAAAAGTAAAGCTGCTGGGAACGAGGACCCTGGAAGTCCTTGGAGCCCCATGGCCACCTTTCATCTGATACGCAGACTCTGGGGAAAGGACTTCTTTTTCCCATGGGAAATGGACTCCGTTTGCAGCCACTCACCCTGGCCGAAAGAGGGGAGACAAGGTAGAATTACCAAATTTTTGCTTCATTTTTCCAAAAGTAAAGCTGGCAGCAAGTAGGATCCTGTAAGTACTTAGAAGCTCAAAGGCCACCTTGAACATATTACTGAGACCCTGGGAAAAGGACATTTTTCCCATGGAAAATGGCCTTCATTTGTGGCCCCTTGGCCTAGCAGGCAGGGCAGTGCCAAGCGAGCAATTTGCAAACTCAGCTGGATTCTTCCAAAACAAAAGCTGCCAGCAACTAGGACACTGCAAGTCCTTAGAGCCCCAGATGCCAACTTCCAGCTGATACCCAGACCCTGGGGAAAGGACTTCTTTTCCCCATGCAAAATGGCCTCTCTTTGCAGCCATTTGCCCTGGCCAACAGCGCAGTTCCCAGTGAGAAATTTTTTAACATTGCGGGATTCCTGCTGAACTAACGCTGTTGGCAACAAGGAGCTTGCAAGTCCATTGAGCCCCAAAGGCCACCTTTCATCTGATACCCAGACCCTGGAGACATGACTTCATTTTCCCCATGGAAAATGGCCTCCATTTGTGGCCTCTCGCCTTGACTAATAGGGCGGTGTCCAGCAAGAAACATGCAATCTTTGCTGGATTTCTCCAAATCTAAAGCTGCCAATAAGTAGTACCCTGCAAGTCCTTAGAGCCCCAAAGGCCACCTTTCATCTGACACCCAGAACCTGGGGAAAGGACTTCTTTTTGCCATGGGAAATGGCCTCCATTTGCACCCATTTTCCCTGGCCAACAGGGCAGTGCCCAGTGAGAAATTTTTACAATTTGCTGGATTCCTCCAAAACTAAAGCAATCGGCAACTAGGAGCTTGCAAGTCCTTAGAGCCCCAAAGGCCACCTTTCATCTGACACCCAGACCATGGGGATATGAATTAATTTTCCCCAGGGAAAATGGGGTCAGTTTGAGACCAATCGCCCTGGTAATCTGCATTGTTCCCGGTGTGAAATTTGCAAACTTGGCTGATTTTCTCCAAAATTAAAGCTGCTGGCAACGAGGACCCCGGAAGTCCTTGGAGCCCCAAAGTCCACCTTTCATTGATACCCAGACCCTGGGGGCATGACTTCATTTTCCGGATGGAAAATCGCATCAGTATGAGGCCACTCGCCCTGGCCATCTGCATCGTTCCCGGTGTGAAATTTGCAAACTTGGCTGATTTTCTCCAAAAGTAAAGCTGCTGGCAACGAGGACCCTGGAAGTCCTTGGAGCCCCAAAGACCACCTTTCATCTGACACCCAGACCCTGGGGAAAGGACTTCTTTTTCCCATGCAAAATGGCCTCCATTTGCAGCCATTTGCCCTGGCCAACAGCGCAGTTCCCAGTGAGAAATTTTTTAAACATTGCTGGATTCCTGCAGAACTAACGCTGTTGGCAACTAGGAGCTTGCAAGTCCTTAGAGCCCCAAAGGCCACCTTTCATCTGACACCCAGACGCTGGGGACATGACTTCTTTTCCCCATGGAAAATAGAGTCAGTTTGAGGCCACTCGCCCTGGCCATCTGCATCGTTCCCGGTGTGAAATTTGCGAACTTGGCTGATTTTCTCCAAAAGTAAAGCTGCTGGCAACGAGGACCCCGGAAGTCCTTGGAGCCCCAAAGTCCACCTTTCATTGATACCCAGACCCTGGGGGCATGACTTCATTTTCCGGATGGAAAATCGGACCAGTATGAGGCCACTCGCCCTGGCCATCTGCATCGTTCCCGGTGTGAAATTTGCAAACTTGGCTGATTTTCACCAAAAGTAAAGCTGCTGGCAACGAGGACCCTGGAAGTCCTTGGAGCCCCATGGCCACCTTTCATCTGACACCCAGACCCTGGGGAAAGGACTTCTTTTTCCCATGCATAATAACCTCTCTTTGCAGCCATTTGCCCTGGCCAACAGGGCAGTGCCCAGTGAGAAATTTTTAAACATTACTGGATCCCTCCACAGCTAAAGCTGTTGGCAACTAGGAGATTGCAAGTCCTTAGAGCCCCAAAGGCCACCTTTCATCTGACACCCAGACGCTGGGGACATGACTTCTTTTTCCCATGGAAAATGGCCTCCATTTGCAGCCATTTGCCCTGGCCAACAGGGCAGTGCCCAGTGAGAAATTTGCAAACTTTGCTGGATTCCTCCACAACGAAAGCTGCCAACAAGTAGGAGCTTTAAGTCCTTAGAGCCCCAAAGGCCACCTTTCATTGATACCCAGACCCTGGGGGCATGACTTCATTTTCCGGATGGAAAATCGGACCAGTATGAGGCCACTCGCCCTGGCCATCTGCATCGTTCCCGGTGTGAAATTTGCAAACTTGGCTGATTTTCACCAAAAGTAAAGCTGCTGGCAACGAGGACCCTGGAAGTCCTTGGAGCCCCATGGCCACCTTTCATCTGACACCCAGACCCTGGGGAAAGGACTTCTTTTTCCCATGCATAATAACCTCTCTTTGCAGCCATTTGCTCTGGCCAACAGGGCAGTGAGCAGTGAGAAATTTGCAAAAATTGCTGGATTCCTCCACAACTAAAGCTAACAGCAAGTAGGAGATTGCAAGTCCTTAGAGCCCTAAAGTCCACCTTTCATCTGACACCCAGACGCTGGGGACATGATTTCATTTTCCCCAGGGAAATTGGCGTCAGTTTGAGGCCACTCGCCCTTGTCGTCTGCATCGTTCCCTGTGTGAAATTTGCAAACTTGGCTGATTTTCTCCAAAAGTAAAGCTGCTTGCAATGAGGACCCTGGAAGTCCTTGGAGCCCCATGGCCACCTTTCATCTGATACGCAGACTCTGGGGAAAGGACTTCTTTTTCCCATGGGAAATGGACTCCGTTTGCAGCCACTCACCCTGGCCGAAAGAGGGGAGACAAGGTAGAATTACCAAATTTTTGCTTCATTTTTCCAAAAGTAAAGCTGGCAGCAAGTAGGATCCTGTAAGTACTTAGAAGCTCAAAGGCCACCTTGAACATATTACTGAGACCCTGGGAAAAGGACATTTTTCCCATGGAAAATGGCCTTCATTTGTGGCCCCTTGGCCTAGCAGGCAGGGCAGTGCCAAGCGAGCAATTTGCAAACTCAGCTGGATTCTTCCAAAACAAAAGCTGCCAGCAACTAGGACACTGCAAGTCCTTAGAGCCCCAGATGCCAACTTCCAGCTGATACCCAGACCCTGGGGAAAGGACTTCTTTTCCCCATGCAAAATGGCCTCTCTTTGCAGCCATTTGCCCTGGCCAACAGCGCAGTTCCCAGTGAGAAATTTTTTAACATTGCGGGATTCCTGCTGAACTAACGCTGTTGGCAACAAGGAGCTTGCAAGTCCATTGAGCCCCAAAGGCCACCTTTCATCTGATACCCAGACCCTGGAGACATGACTTCATTTTCCCCATGGAAAATGGCCTCCATTTGTGGCCTCTCGCCTTGACTAATAGGGCGGTGTCCAGCAAGAAACATGCAATCTTTGCTGGATTTCTCCAAATCTAAAGCTGCCAATAAGTAGTACCCTGCAAGTCCTTAGAGCCCCAAAGGCCACCTTTCATCTGACACCCAGACCATGGGGATATGAATTAATTTTCCCCAGGGAAAATGGGGTCAGTTTGAGACCAATCGCCCTGGTAATCTGCATTGTTCCCGGTGTGAAATTTGCAAACTTGGCTGATTTTCTCCAAAATTAAAGCTGCTGGCAACGAGGACCCCGGAAGTCCTTGGAGCCCCAAAGTCCACCTTTCATTGATACCCAGACCCTGGGGGCATGACTTCATTTTCCGGATGGAAAATCGCATCAGTATGAGGCCACTCGCCCTGGCCATCTGCATCGTTCCCGGTGTGAAATTTGCAAACTTGGCTGATTTTCACCAAAAGTAAAGCTGCTGGCAACGAGGACCCTGGAAGTCCTTGGAGCCCCATGGCCACCTTTCATCTGACACCCAGACCCTGGGGAAAGGACTTCTTTTTCCCATGCATAATAACCTCTCTTTGCAGCCATTTGCCCTGGCCAACAGGGCAGTGCCCAGTGAGAAATTTTTAAACATTACTGGATCCCTCCACAGCTAAAGCTGTTGGCAACTAGGAGCTTGCAAGTCCTTAGAGCCCCAAAGGCCAGCTTTCATCTGACACCCAGACGCTGGGGACATGACTTCTTTTCCCCATGAAAAATGGGGTCATTTTGAGGCCACTCGCCCTGGCCATCTGCATCGTTCCCGGTGTGAAATTTGCAAACCTGGTTGATTTTCTCCAAAAGTAAAGCTGCTGGCAAGGAGGACCCTGCAACTCCTTAGGGCCCCAGATGCCACCTTTCATCTGATCCGCAGACCCTGGGCCAATGACTTCATTTTCCCCATGGAAAATGGCCTCCATTTCTGGCCTCTCGCCCTGACCAATAGGGTGGTGCCCAGCAAGAAATTTGCCAACTTTGCTGGATTTCTCCAAATCTAAAGCTGCCAATAAGTAGTACCCTGCAAGTCCTTAGAGCCCTAAAGTCCACCTTTCATCTGACACCAAGACCCTGGGGACATGAATTAATTTTCCCCATGGAAAATGGGGTCAGTTTGAGGCCAATCGCCCTGGCCATCTGCATCGTTCCCGGTGTGAAATTTGCAAACTTGGCTGATTTTCTCCAAAAGTAAAGCTGCTGGCAACGAGGACCCTGGAAGTCCTTGGAGCCCCAAAGACCACCTTTCATCTGACACCCAGACCCTGGGGAAAGGACTTCTTTTTGCCATGCAAAATGGCCTCCATTTGCAGCCATTTGCCCTGGCCAACAGCGCAGTTCCCAGTGAGAAATTTTTTAACATTGCTGGATTCCTGCAGAACTAACGCTGTTGGCAACTAGGAGCTTGCAAGTCCTTAGAGCCCCAAAGGCCACCTTTCATCTGACACCCAGACGCTGGGGACATGACTTCTTTTCCCCATGGAAAATAGAGTCAGTTTGAGGCCACTCGCCCTGGCCATCTGCATCGTTCCCGGTGTGAAACTTGCGAACTTGGCTGATTTTCTCCAAAAGTAAAGCTGCTGGCAACGAGGACCCCGGAAGTCCTTGGAGCCCCAAAGTCCACCTTTCATTGATACCCAGACCCTGGGGGCATGACTTCATTTTCCGGATGGAAAATCGGACCAGTATGAGGCCACTCGCCCTGGCCATCTGCATCGTTCCCGGTGTGAAATTTGCAAACTTGGCTGATTTTCACCAAAAGTAAAGCTGCTGGGAACGAGGACCCTGGAAGTCCTTGGAGCCCCATGGCCACCTTTCATCTGATACGCAGACTCTGGGGAAAGGACTTCTTTTTCCCATGGGAAATGGACTCCGTTTGCAGCCACTCACCCTGGCCGAAAGAGGGGAGACAAGGTAGAATTACCAAATTTTTGCTTCATTTTTCCAAAAGTAAAGCTGGCAGCAAGTAGGATCCTGTAAGTACTTAGAAGCTCAAAGGCCACCTTGAACATATTACTGAGACCCTGGGAAAAGGACATTTTTCCCATGGAAAATGGCCTTCATTTGTGGCCCCTTGGCCTAGCAGGCAGGGCAGTGCCAAGCGAGCAATTTGCAAACTCAGCTGGATTCTTCCAAAACAAAAGCTGCCAGCAACTAGGACACTGCAAGTCCTTAGAGCCCCAGATGCCAACTTCCAGCTGATACCCAGACCCTGGGGAAAGGACTTCTTTTCCCCATGCAAAATGGCCTCTCTTTGCAGCCATTTGCCCTGGCCAACAGCGCAGTTCCCAGTGAGAAATTTTTTAACATTGCGGGATTCCTGCTGAACTAACGCTGTTGGCAACAAGGAGCTTGCAAGTCCATTGAGCCCCAAAGGCCACCTTTCATCTGATACCCAGACCCTGGAGACATGACTTCATTTTCCCCATGGAAAATGGCCTCCATTTGTGGCCTCTCGCCTTGACTAATAGGGCGGTGTCCAGCAAGAAACATGCAATCTTTGCTGGATTTCTCCAAATCTAAAGCTGCCAATAAGTAGTACCCTGCAAGTCCTTAGAGCCCCAAAGGCCACCTTTCATCTGACACCCAGAACCTGGGGAAAGGACTTCTTTTTGCCATGGGAAATGGCCTCCATTTGCACCCATTTTCCCTGGCCAACAGGGCAGTGCCCAGTGAGAAATTTTTACAATTTGCTGGATTCCTCCAAAACTAAAGCAATCGGCAACTAGGAGCTTGCAAGTCCTTAGAGCCCCAAAGGCCACCTTTCATCTGACACCCAGACCATGGGGATATGAATTAATTTTCCCCAGGGAAAATGGGGTCAGTTTGAGACCAATCGCCCTGGTAATCTGCATTGTTCCCGGTGTGAAATTTGCAAACTTGGCTGATTTTCTCCAAAATTAAAGCTGCTGGCAACGAGGACCCCGGAAGTCCTTGGAGCCCCAAAGTCCACCTTTCATTGATACCCAGACCCTGGGGGCATGACTTCATTTTCCGGATGGAAAATCGCATCAGTATGAGGCCACTCGCCCTGGCCATCTGCATCGTTCCCGGTGTGAAATTTGCAAACTTGGCTGATTTTCTCCAAAAGTAAAGCTGCTGGCAACGAGGACCCTGGAAGTCCTTGGAGCCCCAAAGACCACCTTTCATCTGACACCCAGACCCTGGGGAAAGGACTTCTTTTTCCCATGCAAAATGGCCTCCATTTGCAGCCATTTGCCCTGGCCAACAGCGCAGTTCCCAGTGAGAAATTTTTTAAACATTGCTGGATTCCTGCAGAACTAACGCTGTTGGCAACTAGGAGCTTGCAAGTCCTTAGAGCCCCAAAGGCCACCTTTCATCTGACACCCAGACGCTGGGGACATGACTTCTTTTCCCCATGGAAAATAGAGTCAGTTTGAGGCCACTCGCCCTGGCCATCTGCATCGTTCCCGGTGTGAAATTTGCGAACTTGGCTGATTTTCTCCAAAAGTAAAGCTGCTGGCAACGAGGACCCCGGAAGTCCTTGGAGCCCCAAAGTCCACCTTTCATTGATACCCAGACCCTGGGGGCATGACTTCATTTTCCGGATGGAAAATCGGACCAGTATGAGGCCACTCGCCCTGGCCATCTGCATCGTTCCCGGTGTGAAATTTGCAAACTTGGCTGATTTTCACCAAAAGTAAAGCTGCTGGCAACGAGGACCCTGGAAGTCCTTGGAGCCCCATGGCCACCTTTCATCTGACACCCAGACCCTGGGGAAAGGACTTCTTTTTCCCATGCATAATAACCTCTCTTTGCAGCCATTTGCCCTGGCCAACAGGGCAGTGCCCAGTGAGAAATTTTTAAACATTACTGGATCCCTCCACAGCTAAAGCTGTTGGCAACTAGGAGATTGCAAGTCCTTAGAGCCCCAAAGGCCACCTTTCATCTGACACCCAGACGCTGGGGACATGACTTCTTTTTCCCATGGAAAATGGCCTCCATTTGCAGCCATTTGCCCTGGCCAACAGGGCAGTGCCCAGTGAGAAATTTGCAAACTTTGCTGGATTCCTCCACAACGAAAGCTGCCAACAAGTAGGAGCTTTAAGTCCTTAGAGCCCCAAAGGCCACCTTTCATTGATACCCAGACCCTGGGGGCATGACTTCATTTTCCGGATGGAAAATCGGACCAGTATGAGGCCACTCGCCCTGGCCATCTGCATCGTTCCCGGTGTGAAATTTGCAAACTTGGCTGATTTTCACCAAAAGTAAAGCTGCTGGCAACGAGGACCCTGGAAGTCCTTGGAGCCCCATGGCCACCTTTCATCTGACACCCAGACCCTGGGGAAAGGACTTCTTTTTCCCATGCATAATAACCTCTCTTTGCAGCCATTTGCTCTGGCCAACAGGGCAGTGAGCAGTGAGAAATTTGCAAAAATTGCTGGATTCCTCCACAACTAAAGCTAACAGCAAGTAGGAGATTGCAAGTCCTTAGAGCCCTAAAGTCCACCTTTCATCTGACACCCAGACGCTGGGGACATGATTTCATTTTCCCCAGGGAAATTGGCGTCACTTTGAGGCCACTCGCCCTTGTCGTCTGCATCGTTCCCGGTGTGAAATTTGCAAACTTGGCTGATTTTCTCCAAAAGTAAAGCTGCTTGCAATGAGGACCCTGGAAGTCCTTGGAGCCCCATGGCCACCTTTCATCTGATACGCAGACTCTGGGGAAAGGACTTCTTTTTCCCATGGGAAATGGACTCCGTTTGCAGCCACTCACCCTGGCCGAAAGAGGGGAGACAAGGTAGAATTACCAAATTTTTGCTTCATTTTTCCAAAAGTAAAGCTGGCAGCAAGTAGGATCCTGTAAGTACTTAGAAGCTCAAAGGCCACCTTGAACATATTACTGAGACCCTGGGAAAAGGACATTTTTCCCATGGAAAATGGCCTTCATTTGTGGCCCCTTGGCCTAGCAGGCAGGGCAGTGCCAAGCGAGCAATTTGCAAACTCAGCTGGATTCTTCCAAAACAAAAGCTGCCAGCAACTAGGACACTGCAAGTCCTTAGAGCCCCAGATGCCAACTTCCAGCTGATACCCAGACCCTGGGGAAAGGACTTCTTTTCCCCATGCAAAATGGCCTCTCTTTGCAGCCATTTGCCCTGGCCAACAGCGCAGTTCCCAGTGAGAAATTTTTTAACATTGCGGGATTCCTGCTGAACTAACGCTGTTGGCAACAAGGAGCTTGCAAGTCCATTGAGCCCCAAAGGCCACCTTTCATCTGATACCCAGACCCTGGAGACATGACTTCATTTTCCCCATGGAAAATGGCCTCCATTTGTGGCCTCTCGCCTTGACTAATAGGGCGGTGTCCAGCAAGAAACATGCAATCTTTGCTGGATTTCTCCAAATCTAAAGCTGCCAATAAGTAGTACCCTGCAAGTCCTTAGAGCCCCAAAGGCCACCTTTCATCTGACACCCAGAACCTGGGGAAAGGACTTCTTTTTGCCATGGGAAATGGCCTCCATTTGCACCCATTTTCCCTGGCCAACAGGGCAGTGCCCAGTGAGAAATTTTTACAATTTGCTGGATTCCTCCAAAACTAAAGCAATCGGCAACTAGGAGCTTGCAAGTCCTTAGAGCCCCAAAGGCCACCTTTCATCTGACACCCAGACCATGGGGATATGAATTAATTTTCCCCAGGGAAAATGGGGTCAGTTTGAGACCAATCGCCCTGGTAATCTGCATTGTTCCCGGTGTGAAATTTGCAAACTTGGCTGATTTTCTCCAAAAGTAAAGCTGCTGGCAACGAGGACCCCGGAAGTCCTTGGAGCCCCAAAGTCCACCTTTCATTGATACCCAGACCCTGGGGGCATGACTTCATTTTCCGGATGGAAAATCGCATCAGTATGAGGCCACTCGCCCTGGCCATCTGCATCGTTCCCGGTGTGAAATTTGCAAACTTGGCTGATTTTCACCAAAAGTAAAGCTGCTGGCAACGAGGACCCTGGAAGTCCTTGGAGCCCCATGGCCACCTTTCATCTGACACCCAGACCCTGGGGAAAGGACTTCTTTTTCCCATGCATAATAACCTCTCTTTGCAGCCATTTGCCCTGGCCAACAGGGCAGTGCCCAGTGAGAAATTTTTAAACATTACTGGATCCCTCCACAGCTAAAGCTGTTGGCAACTAGGAGCTTGCAAGTCCTTAGAGCCCCAAAGGCCACCTTTCATCTGACACCCAGACGCTGGGGACATGACTTCTTTTCCCCATGAAAAATGGGGTCATTTTGAGGCCACTCGCCCTGGCCATCTGCATCGTTCCCGGTGTGAAATTTGCAAACCTGGCTGATTTTCTCCAAAAGTAAAGCTGCTGGCAAGGAGGACCCTGCAACTCCTTAGGGCCCCAGATGCCACCTTTCATCTGATCCGCAGACCCTGGGCCAATGACTTCATTTTCCCCATGGAAAATGGCCTCCATTTCTGGCCTCTCGCCCTGACCAATAGGGTGGTGCCCAGCAAGAAATTTGCCAACTTTGCTGGATTTCTCCAAATCTAAAGCTGCCAATAAGTAGTACCCTGCAAGTCCTTAGAGCCCTAAAGTCCACCTTTCATCTGACACCCAGACCCTGGGGACATGAATTAATTTTCCCCATGGAAAATGGGGTCAGTTTGAGGCCAATTGCCCTGGCCATCTGCATCGTTCCCGGTGTGAAATTTGCAAACTTGGCTGATTTTCTCCAAAAGTAAAGCTGCTGGCAACGAGGACCCTGGAAGTCCTTGGAGCCCCAAAGACCACCTTTCATCTGACACCCAGACCCTGGGGAAAGGACTTCTTTTTCCCATGCAAAATGGCCTCCATTTGCAGCCATTTGCCCTGGCCAACAGCGCAGTTCCCAGTGAGAAATTTTTTAACATTGCTGGATTCCTGCAGAACTAACGCTGTTGGCAACTAGGAGCTTGCAAGTCCTTAGAGCCCCAAAGGCCACCTTTCATCTGACACCCAGACGCTGGGGACATGACTTCTTTTCCCCATGGAAAATAGAGTCAGTTTGAGGCCACTCGCCCTGGCCATCTGCATCGTTCCCGGTGTGAAATTTGCGAACTTGGCTGATTTTCTCCAAAAGTAAAGCTGCTGGCAACGAGGACCCCGGAAGTCCTTGGAGCCCCAAAGTCCACCTTTCATTGATACCCAGACCCTGGGGGCATGACTTCATTTTCCGGATGGAAAATCGGACCAGTATGAGGCCACTCGCCCTGGCCATCTGCATCGTTCCCGGTGTGAAATTTGCAAACTTGGCTGATTTTCACCAAAAGTAAAGCTGCTGGCAACGAGGACCCTGGAAGTCCTTGGAGCCCCATGGCCACCTTTCATCTGACACCCAGACCCTGGGGAAAGGACTTCTTTTTCCCATGCATAATAACCTCTCTTTGCAGCCATTTGCCCTGGCCAACAGGGCAGTGCCCAGTGAGAAATTTTTAAACATTACTGGATCCCTCCACAGCTAAAGCTGTTGGCAACTAGGAGATTGCAAGTCCTTAGAGCCCCAAAGGCCACCTTTCATCTGACACCCAGACGCTGGGGACATGACTTCTTTTTCCCATGGAAAATGGCCTCCATTTGCAGCCATTTGCCCTGGCCAACAGGGCAGTGCCCAGTGAGAAATTTGCAAACTTTGCTGGATTCCTCCACAACGAAAGCTGCCAACAAGTAGGAGCTTTAAGTCCTTAGAGCCCCAAAGTCCACCTTTCATTGATACCCAGACCCTGGGGGCATGACTTCATTTTCCGGATGGAAAATCGGACCAGTATGAGGCCACTCGCCCTGGCCATCTGCATCGTTCCCGGTGTGAAATTTGCAAACTTGGCTGATTTTCACCAAAAGTAAAGCTGCTGGCAACGAGGACCCTGGAAGTCCTTGGAGCCCCATGGCCACCTTTCATCTGACACCCAGACCCTGGGGAAAGGACTTCTTTTTCCCATGCATAATAACCTCTCTTTGCAGCCATTTGCTCTGGCCAACAGGGCAGTGAGCAGTGAGAAATTTGCAAAAATTGCTGGATTCCTCCACAACTAAAGCTAACAGCAAGTAGGAGATTGCAAGTCCTTAGAGCCCTAAAGTCCACCTTTCATCTGACACCCAGACGCTGGGGACATGATTTCATTTTCCCCAGGGAAATTGGCGTCAGTTTGAGGCCACTCGCCCTTGTCGTCTGCATCGTTCCCTGTGTGAAATTTGCAAACTTGGCTGATTTTCTCCAAAAGTAAAGCTGCTTGCAATGAGGACCCTGGAAGTCCTTGGAGCCCCATGGCCACCTTTCATCTGATACGCAGACTCTGGGGAAAGGACTTCTTTTTCCCATGGGAAATGGACTCCGTTTGCAGCCACTCACCCTGGCCGAAAGAGGGGAGACAAGGTAGAATTACCAAATTTTTGCTTCATTTTTCCAAAAGTAAAGCTGGCAGCAAGTAGGATCCTGTAAGTACTTAGAAGCTCAAAGGCCACCTTGAACATATTACTGAGACCCTGGGAAAAGGACATTTTTCCCATGGAAAATGGCCTTCATTTGTGGCCCCTTGGCCTAGCAGGCAGGGCAGTGCCAAGCGAGCAATTTGCAAACTCAGCTGGATTCTTCCAAAACAAAAGCTGCCAGCAACTAGGACACTGCAAGTCCTTAGAGCCCCAGATGCCAACTTCCAGCTGATACCCAGACCCTGGGGAAAGGACTTCTTTTCCCCATGCAAAATGGCCTCTCTTTGCAGCCATTTGCCCTGGCCAACAGCGCAGTTCCCAGTGAGAAATTTTTTAACATTGCGGGATTCCTGCTGAACTAACGCTGTTGGCAACAAGGAGCTTGCAAGTCCATTGAGCCCCAAAGGCCACCTTTCATCTGATACCCAGACCCTGGAGACATGACTTCATTTTCCCCATGGAAAATGGCCTCCATTTGTGGCCTCTCGCCTTGACTAATAGGGCGGTGTCCAGCAAGAAACATGCAATCTTTGCTGGATTTCTCCAAATCTAAAGCTGCCAATAAGTAGTACCCTGCAAGTCCTTAGAGCCCCAAAGGCCACCTTTCATCTGACACCCAGACCATGGGGATATGAATTAATTTTCCCCAGGGAAAATGGGGTCAGTTTGAGACCAATCGCCCTGGTAATCTGCATTGTTCCCGGTGTGAAATTTGCAAACTTGGCTGATTTTCTCCAAAATTAAAGCTGCTGGCAACGAGGACCCCGGAAGTCCTTGGAGCCCCAAAGTCCACCTTTCATTGATACCCAGACCCTGGGGGCATGACTTCATTTTCCGGATGGAAAATCGCATCAGTATGAGGCCACTCGCCCTGGCCATCTGCATCGTTCCCGGTGTGAAATTTGCAAACTTGGCTGATTTTCACCAAAAGTAAAGCTGCTGGCAACGAGGACCCTGGAAGTCCTTGGAGCCCCATGGCCACCTTTCATCTGACACCCAGACCCTGGGGAAAGGACTTCTTTTTCCCATGCATAATAACCTCTCTTTGCAGCCATTTGCCCTGGCCAACAGGGCAGTGCCCAGTGAGAAATTTTTAAACATTACTGGATCCCTCCACAGCTAAAGCTGTTGGCAACTAGGAGCTTGCAAGTCCTTAGAGCCCCAAAGGCCAGCTTTCATCTGACACCCAGACGCTGGGGACATGACTTCTTTTCCCCATGAAAAATGGGGTCATTTTGAGGCCACTCGCCCTGGCCATCTGCATCGTTCCCGGTGTGAAATTTGCAAACCTGGTTGATTTTCTCCAAAAGTAAAGCTGCTGGCAAGGAGGACCCTGCAACTCCTTAGGGCCCCAGATGCCACCTTTCATCTGATCCGCAGACCCTGGGCCAATGACTTCATTTTCCCCATGGAAAATGGCCTCCATTTCTGGCCTCTCGCCCTGACCAATAGGGTGGTGCCCAGCAAGAAATTTGCCAACTTTGCTGGATTTCTCCAAATCTAAAGCTGCCAATAAGTAGTACCCTGCAAGTCCTTAGAGCCCTAAAGTCCACCTTTCATCTGACACCAAGACCCTGGGGACATGAATTAATTTTCCCCATGGAAAATGGGGTCAGTTTGAGGCCAATCGCCCTGGCCATCTGCATCGTTCCCGGTGTGAAATTTGCAAACTTGGCTGATTTTCTCCAAAAGTAAAGCTGCTGGCAACGAGGACCCTGGAAGTCCTTGGAGCCCCAAAGACCACCTTTCATCTGACACCCAGACCCTGGGGAAAGGACTTCTTTTTGCCATGCAAAATGGCCTCCATTTGCAGCCATTTGCCCTGGCCAACAGCGCAGTTCCCAGTGAGAAATTTTTTAACATTGCTGGATTCCTGCAGAACTAACGCTGTTGGCAACTAGGAGCTTGCAAGTCCTTAGAGCCCCAAAGGCCACCTTTCATCTGACACCCAGACGCTGGGGACATGACTTCTTTTCCCCATGGAAAATAGAGTCAGTTCGAGGCCACTCGCCCTGGCCATCTGCATCGTTCCCGGTGTGAAACTTGCGAACTTGGCTGATTTTCTCCAAAAGTAAAGCTGCTGGCAACGAGGACCCCGGAAGTCCTTGGAGCCCCAAAGTCCACCTTTCATTGATACCCAGACCCTGGGGGCATGACTTCATTTTCCGGATGGAAAATCGGACCAGTATGAGGCCACTCGCCCTGGCCATCTGCATCGTTCCCGGTGTGAAATTTGCAAACTTGGCTGATTTTCACCAAAAGTAAAGCTGCTGGGAACGAGGACCCTGGAAGTCCTTGGAGCCCCATGGCCACCTTTCATCTGATACGCAGACTCTGGGGAAAGGACTTCTTTTTCCCATGGGAAATGGACTCCGTTTGCAGCCACTCACCCTGGCCGAAAGAGGGGAGACAAGGTAGAATTACCAAATTTTTGCTTCATTTTTCCAAAAGTAAAGCTGGCAGCAAGTAGGATCCTGTAAGTACTTAGAAGCTCAAAGGCCACCTTGAACATATTACTGAGACCCTGGGAAAAGGACATTTTTCCCATGGAAAATGGCCTTCATTTGTGGCCCCTTGGCCTAGCAGGCAGGGCAGTGCCAAGCGAGCAATTTGCAAACTCAGCTGGATTCTTCCAAAACAAAAGCTGCCAGCAACTAGGACACTGCAAGTCCTTAGAGCCCCAGATGCCAACTTCCAGCTGATACCCAGACCCTGGGGAAAGGACTTCTTTTCCCCATGCAAAATGGCCTCTCTTTGCAGCCATTTGCCCTGGCCAACAGCGCAGTTCCCAGTGAGAAATTTTTTAACATTGCGGGATTCCTGCTGAACTAACGCTGTTGGCAACAAGGAGCTTGCAAGTCCATTGAGCCCCAAAGGCCACCTTTCATCTGATACCCAGACCCTGGAGACATGACTTCATTTTCCCCATGGAAAATGGCCTCCATTTGTGGCCTCTCGCCTTGACTAATAGGGCGGTGTCCAGCAAGAAACATGCAATCTTTGCTGGATTTCTCCAAATCTAAAGCTGCCAATAAGTAGTACCCTGCAAGTCCTTAGAGCCCCAAAGGCCACCTTTCATCTGACACCCAGACCATGGGGATATGAATTAATTTTCCCCAGGGAAAATGGGGTCAGTTTGAGACCAATCGCCCTGGTAATCTGCATTGTTCCCGGTGTGAAATTTGCAAACTTGGCTGATTTTCTCCAAAATTAAAGCTGCTGGCAACGAGGACCCCGGAAGTCCTTGGAGCCCCAAAGTCCACCTTTCATTGATACCCAGACCCTGGGGGCATGACTTCATTTTCCGGATGGAAAATCGCATCAGTATGAGGCCACTCGCCCTGGCCATCTGCATCGTTCCCGGTGTGAAATTTGCAAACTTGGCTGATTTTCACCAAAAGTAAAGCTGCTGGCAACGAGGACCCTGGAAGTCCTTGGAGCCCCATGGCCACCTTTCATCTGACACCCAGACCCTGGGGAAAGGACTTCTTTTTCCCATGCATAATAACCTCTCTTTGCAGCCATTTGCCCTGGCCAACAGGGCAGTGCCCAGTGAGAAATTTTTAAACATTACTGGATCCCTCCACAGCTAAAGCTGTTGGCAACTAGGAGCTTGCAAGTCCTTAGAGCCCCAAAGGCCAGCTTTCATCTGACACCCAGACGCTGGGGACATGACTTCTTTTCCCCATGAAAAATGGGGTCATTTTGAGGCCACTCGCCCTGGCCATCTGCATCGTTCCCGGTGTGAAATTTGCAAACCTGGTTGATTTTCTCCAAAAGTAAAGCTGCTGGCAAGGAGGACCCTGCAACTCCTTAGGGCCCCAGATGCCACCTTTCATCTGATCCGCAGACCCTGGGCCAATGACTTCATTTTCCCCATGGAAAATGGCCTCCATTTCTGGCCTCTCGCCCTGACCAATAGGGTGGTGCCCAGCAAGAAATTTGCCAACTTTGCTGGATTTCTCCAAATCTAAAGCTGCCAATAAGTAGTACCCTGCAAGTCCTTAGAGCCCTAAAGTCCACCTTTCATCTGACACCAAGACCCTGGGGACATGAATTAATTTTCCCCATGGAAAATGGGGTCAGTTTGAGGCCAATCGCCCTGGCCATCTGCATCGTTCCCGGTGTGAAATTTGCAAACTTGGCTGATTTTCTCCAAAAGTAAAGCTGCTGGCAACGAGGACCCTGGAAGTCCTTGGAGCCCCAAAGACCACCTTTCATCTGACACCCAGACCCTGGGGAAAGGACTTCTTTTTGCCATGCAAAATGGCCTCCATTTGCAGCCATTTGCCCTGGCCAACAGCGCAGTTCCCAGTGAGAAATTTTTTAACATTGCTGGATTCCTGCAGAACTAACGCTGTTGGCAACTAGGAGCTTGCAAGTCCTTAGAGCCCCAAAGGCCACCTTTCATCTGACACCCAGACGCTGGGGACATGACTTCTTTTCCCCATGGAAAATAGAGTCAGTTTGAGGCCACTCGCCCTGGCCATCTGCATCGTTCCCGGTGTGAAACTTGCGAACTTGGCTGATTTTCTCCAAAAGTAAAGCTGCTGGCAACGAGGACCCCGGAAGTCCTTGGAGCCCCAAAGTCCACCTTTCATTGATACCCAGACCCTGGGGGCATGACTTCATTTTCCGGATGGAAAATCGGACCAGTATGAGGCCACTCGCCCTGGCCATCTGCATCGTTCCCGGTGTGAAATTTGCAAACTTGGCTGATTTTCACCAAAAGTAAAGCTGCTGGGAACGAGGACCCTGGAAGTCCTTGGAGCCCCATGGCCACCTTTCATCTGATACGCAGACTCTGGGGAAAGGACTTCTTTTTCCCATGGGAAATGGACTCCGTTTGCAGCCACTCACCCTGGCCGAAAGAGGGGAGACAAGGTAGAATTACCAAATTTTTGCTTCATTTTTCCAAAAGTAAAGCTGGCAGCAAGTAGGATCCTGTAAGTACTTAGAAGCTCAAAGGCCACCTTGAACATATTACTGAGACCCTGGGAAAAGGACATTTTTCCCATGGAAAATGGCCTTCATTTGTGGCCCCTTGGCCTAGCAGGCAGGGCAGTGCCAAGCGAGCAATTTGCAAACTCAGCTGGATTCTTCCAAAACAAAAGCTGCCAGCAACTAGGACACTGCAAGTCCTTAGAGCCCCAGATGCCAACTTCCAGCTGATACCCAGACCCTGGGGAAAGGACTTCTTTTCCCCATGCAAAATGGCCTCTCTTTGCAGCCATTTGCCCTGGCCAACAGCGCAGTTCCCAGTGAGAAATTTTTTAACATTGCGGGATTCCTGCTGAACTAACGCTGTTGGCAACAAGGAGCTTGCAAGTCCATTGAGCCCCAAAGGCCACCTTTCATCTGATACCCAGACCCTGGAGACATGACTTCATTTTCCCCATGGAAAATGGCCTCCATTTGTGGCCTCTCGCCTTGACTAATAGGGCGGTGTCCAGCAAGAAACATGCAATCTTTGCTGGATTTCTCCAAATCTAAAGCTGCCAATAAGTAGTACCCTGCAAGTCCTTAGAGCCCCAAAGGCCACCTTTCATCTGACACCCAGAACCTGGGGAAAGGACTTCTTTTTCCCATGGGAAATGGCCTCCATTTGCACCCATTTGCCCTGGCCAACAGGGCAGTGCCCAGTGAGAAATTTTTACAATTTGCTGGATTCCTCCAAAACTAAAGCAATCGGCAACTAGGAGCTTGCAAGTCCTTAGAGCCCCAAAGGCCACCTTTCATCTGACACCCAGACCATGGGGATATGAATTAATTTTCCCCAGGGAAAATGGGGTCAGTTTGAGACCAATCGCCCTGGTAATCTGCATTGTTCCCGGTGTGAAATTTGCAAACTTGGCTGATTTTCTCCAAAATTAAAGCTGCTGGCAATGAGGACCCCGGAAGTCCTTGGAGCCCCAAAGTCCACCTTTCATTGATACCCAGACCCTGGGGGCATGACTTCATTTTCCGGATGGAAAATCGCATCAGTATGAGGCCACTCGCCCTGGCCATCTGCATCGTTCCCGGTGTGAAATTTGCAAACTTGGCTGATTTTCTCCAAAAGTAAAGCTGCTGGCAACGAGGACCCTGGAAGTCCTTGGAGCCCCAAAGACCACCTTTCATCTGACACCCAGACCCTGGGGAAAGGACTTCTTTTTCCCATGCAAAATGGCCTCCATTTGCAGCCATTTGCCCTGGCCAACAGCGCAGTTCCCAGTGAGAAATTTTTTAAACATTGCTGGATTCCTGCAGAACTAACGCTGTTGGCAACTAGGAGCTTGCAAGTCCTTAGAGCCCCAAAGGCCACCTTTCATCTGACACCCAGACGCTGGGGACATGACTTCTTTTCCCCATGGAAAATAGAGTCAGTTTGAGGCCACTCGCCCTGGCCATCTGCATCGTTCCCGGTGTGAAATTTGCGAACTTGGCTGATTTTCTCCAAAAGTAAAGCTGCTGGCAACGAGGACCCCGGAAGTCCTTGGAGCCCCAAAGTCCACCTTTCATTGATACCCAGACCCTGGGGGCATGACTTCATTTTCCGGATGGAAAATCGGACCAGTATGAGGCCACTCGCCCTGGCCATCTGCATCGTTCCCGGTGTGAAATTTGCAAACTTGGCTGATTTTCACCAAAAGTAAAGCTGCTGGCAACGAGGACCCTGGAAGTCCTTGGAGCCCCATGGCCACCTTTCATCTGACACCCAGACCCTGGGGAAAGGACTTCTTTTTCCCATGCATAATAACCTCTCTTTGCAGCCATTTGCCCTGGCCAACAGGGCAGTGCCCAGTGAGAAATTTTTAAACATTACTGGATCCCTCCACAGCTAAAGCTGTTGGCAACTAGGAGATTGCAAGTCCTTAGAGCCCCAAAGGCCACCTTTCATCTGACACCCAGACGCTGGGGACATGACTTCTTTTTCCCATGGAAAATGGCCTCCATTTGCAGCCATTTGCCCTGGCCAACAGGGCAGTGCCCAGTGAGAAATTTGCAAACTTTGCTGGATTCCTCCACAACGAAAGCTGCCAACAAGTAGGAGCTTTAAGTCCTTAGAGCCCCAAAGGCCACCTTTCATTGATACCCAGACCCTGGGGGCATGACTTCATTTTCCGGATGGAAAATCGGACCAGTATGAGGCCACTCGCCCTGGCCATCTGCATCGTTCCCGGTGTGAAATTTGCAAACTTGGCTGATTTTCACCAAAAGTAAAGCTGCTGGCAACGAGGACCCTGGAAGTCCTTGGAGCCCCATGGCCACCTTTCATCTGACACCCAGACCCTGGGGAAAGGACTTCTTTTTCCCATGCATAATAACCTCTCTTTGCAGCCATTTGCTCTGGCCAACAGGGCAGTGAGCAGTGAGAAATTTGCAAAAATTGCTGGATTCCTCCACAACTAAAGCTAACAGCAAGTAGGAGATTGCAAGTCCTTAGAGCCCTAAAGTCCACCTTTCATCTGACACCCAGACGCTGGGGACATGATTTCATTTTCCCCAGGGAAATTGGCGTCAGTTTGAGGCCACTCGCCCTTGTCGTCTGCATCGTTCCCGGTGTGAAATTTGCAAACTTGGCTGATTTTCTCCAAAAGTAAAGCTGCTTGCAATGAGGACCCTGGAAGTCCTTGGAGCCCCATGGCCACCTTTCATCTGATACGCAGACTCTGGGGAAAGGACTTCTTTTTCCCATGGGAAATGGACTCCGTTTGCAGCCACTCACCCTGGCCGAAAGAGGGGAGACAAGGTAGAATTACCAAATTTTTGCTTCATTTTTCCAAAAGTAAAGCTGGCAGCAAGTAGGATCCTGTAAGTACTTAGAAGCTCAAAGGCCACCTTGAACATATTACTGAGACCCTGGGAAAAGGACATTTTTCCCATGGAAAATGGCCTTCATTTGTGGCCCCTTGGCCTAGCAGGCAGGGCAGTGCCAAGCGAGCAATTTGCAAACTCAGCTGGATTCTTCCAAAACAAAAGCTGCCAGCAACTAGGACACTGCAAGTCCTTAGAGCCCCAGATGCCAACTTCCAGCTGATACCCAGACCCTGGGGAAAGGACTTCTTTTCCCCATGCAAAATGGCCTCTCTTTGCAGCCATTTGCCCTGGCCAACAGCGCAGTTCCCAGTGAGAAATTTTTTAACATTGCGGGATTCCTGCTGAACTAACGCTGTTGGCAACTAGGAGCTTGCAAGTCCATTGAGCCCCAAAGGCCACCTTTCATCTGATACCCAGACCCTGGAGACATGACTTCATTTTCCCCATGGAAAATGGCCTCCATTTGTGGCCTCTCGCCTTGACTAATAGGGCGGTGTCCAGCAAGAAACATGCAATCTTTGCTGGATTTCTCCAAATCTAAAGCTGCCAATAAGTAGTACCCTGCAAGTCCTTAGAGCCCCAAAGGCCACCTTTCATCTGACACCCAGAACCTGGGGAAAGGACTTCTTTTTCCCATGCAAAATGGCCTCCATTTGCACCCATTTTCCCTGGCCAACAGGGCAGTGCCCAGTGAGAAATTTTTACAATTTGCTGGATTCCTCCAAAACTAAAGCAATCGGCAACTAGGAGCTTGCAAGTCCTTAGAGCCCCAAAGGCCACCTTTCATCTGACACCCAGACCATGGGGATATGAATTAATTTTCCCCAGGGAAAATGGGGTCAGTTTGAGACCAATCGCCCTGGTAATCTGCATTGTTCCCGGTGTGAAATTTGCAAACTTGGCTGATTTTCTCCAAAATTAAAGCTGCTGGCAACGAGGACCCCGGAAGTCCTTGGAGCCCCAAAGTCCACCTTTCATTGATACCCAGACCCTGGGGGCATGACTTCATTTTCCGGATGGAAAATCGCATCAGTATGAGGCCACTCGCCCTGGCCATCTGCATCGTTCCCGGTGTGAAATTTGCAAACTTGGCTGATTTTCACCAAAAGTAAAGCTGCTGGCAACGAGGACCCTGGAAGTCCTTGGAGCCCCATGGCCACCTTTCATCTGACACCCAGACCCTGGGGAAAGGACTTCTTTTTCCCATGCATAATAACCTCTCTTTGCAGCCATTTGCCCTGGCCAACAGGGCAGTGCCCAGTGAGAAATTTTTAAACATTACTGGATCCCTCCACAGCTAAAGCTGTTGGCAACTAGGAGCTTGCAAGTCCTTAGAGCCCCAAAGGCCAGCTTTCATCTGACACCCAGACGCTGGGGACATGACTTCTTTTCCCCATGAAAAATGGGGTAATTTTGAGGCCACTCGCCCTGGCCATCTGCATCGTTCCCGGTGTGAAATTTGCAAACCTGGCTGATTTTCTCCAAAAGTAAAGCTGCTGGCAAGGAGGACCCTGCAACTCCTTAGGGCCCCAGATGCCACCTTTCATCTGATCCGCAGACCCTGGGCCAATGACTTCATTTTCCCCATGGAAAATGGCCTCCATTTCTGGCCTCTCGCCCTGACCAATAGGGTGGTGCCCAGCAAGAAATTTGCCAACTTTGCTGGATTTCTCCAAATCTAAAGCTGCCAATAAGTAGTACCCTGCAAGTCCTTAGAGCCCTAAAGTCCACCTTTCATCTGACACCCAGACCCTGGGGACATGAATTAATTTTCCCCATGGAAAATGGGGTCAGTTTGAGGCCAATCGCCCTGGCCATCTGCATCGTTCCCGGTGTGAAATTTGCAAACTTGGCTGATTTTCTCCAAAAGTAAAGCTGCTGGCAACGAGGACCCTGGAAGTCCTTGGAGCCCCAAAGACCACCTTTCATCTGACACCCAGACCCTGGGGAAAGGACTTCTTTTTCCCATGCAAAATGGCCTCCATTTGCAGCCATTTGCCCTGGCCAACAGCGCAGTTCCCAGTGAGAAATTTTTTAACATTGCTGGATTCCTGCAGAACTAACGCTGTTGGCAACTAGGAGCTTGCAAGTCCTTAGAGCCCCAAAGGCCACCTTTCATCTGACACCCAGACGCTGGGGACATGACTTCTTTTCCCCATGGAAAATAGAGTCAGTTTGAGGCCACTCGCCCTGGCCATCTGCATCGTTCCCGGTGTGAAATTTGCGAACTTGGCTGATTTTCTCCAAAAGTAAAGCTGCTGGCAACGAGGACCCCGGAAGTCCTTGGAGCCCCAAAGTCCACCTTTCATTGATACCCAGACCCTGGGGGCATGACTTCATTTTCCGGATGGAAAATCGGACCAGTATGAGGCCACTCACCCTGGCCATCTGCATCGTTCCCGGTGTGAAATTTGCAAACTTGGCTGATTTTCACCAAAAGTAAAGCTGCTGGCAACGAGGACCCTGGAAGTCCTTGGAGCCCCATGGCCACCTTTCATCTGACACCCAGACCCTGGGGAAAGGACTTCTTTTTCCCATGCATAATAACCTCTCTTTGCAGCCATTTGCCCTGGCCAACAGGGCAGTGCCCAGTGAGAAATTTTTAAACATTACTGGATCCCTCCACAGCTAAAGCTGTTGGCAACTAGGAGATTGCAAGTCCTTAGAGCCCCAAAGGCCACCTTTCATCTGACACCCAGACGCTGGGGACATGACTTCTTTTTCCCATGGAAAATGGCCTCCATTTGCAGCCATTTGCCCTGGCCAACAGGGCAGTGCCCAGTGAGAAATTTGCAAACTTTGCTGGATTCCTCCACAACGAAAGCTGCCAACAAGTAGGAGCTTTAAGTCCTTAGAGCCCCAAAGGCCACCTTTCATTGATACCCAGACCCTGGGGGCATGACTTCATTTTCCGGATGGAAAATCGGACCAGTATGAGGCCACTCGCCCTGGCCATCTGCATCGTTCCCGGTGTGAAATTTGCAAACTTGGCTGATTTTCACCAAAAGTAAAGCTGCTGGCAACGAGGACCCTGGAAGTCCTTGGAGCCCCATGGCCACCTTTCATCTGACACCCAGACCCTGGGGAAAGGACTTCTTTTTCCCATGCATAATAACCTCTCTTTGCAGCCATTTGCTCTGGCCAACAGGGCAGTGAGCAGTGAGAAATTTGCAAAAATTGCTGGATTCCTCCACAACTAAAGCTAACAGCAAGTAGGAGATTGCAAGTCCTTAGAGCCCTAAAGTCCACCTTTCATCTGACACCCAGACGCTGGGGACATGATTTCATTTTCCCCAGGGAAATTGGCGTCAGTTTGAGGCCACTCGCCCTTGTCGTCTGCATCGTTCCCGGTGTGAAATTTGCAAACTTGGCTGATTTTCTCCAAAAGTAAAGCTGCTTGCAATGAGGACCCTGGAAGTCCTTGGAGCCCCATGGCCACCTTTCATCTGATACGCAGACTCTGGGGAAAGGACTTCTTTTTCCCATGGGAAATGGACTCCGTTTGCAGCCACTCACCCTGGCCGAAAGAGGGGAGACAAGGTAGAATTACCAAATTTTTGCTTCATTTTTCCAAAAGTAAAGCTGGCAGCAAGTAGGATCCTGTAAGTACTTAGAAGCTCAAAGGCCACCTTGAACATATTACTGAGACCCTGGGAAAAGGACATTTTTCCCATGGAAAATGGCCTTCATTTGTGGCCCCTTGGCCTAGCAGGCAGGGCAGTGCCAAGCGAGCAATTTGCAAACTCAGCTGGATTCTTCCAAAACAAAAGCTGCCAGCAACTAGGACACTGCAAGTCCTTAGAGCCCCAGATGCCAACTTCCAGCTGATACCCAGACCCTGGGGAAAGGACTTCTTTTCCCCATGCAAAATGGCCTCTCTTTGCAGCCATTTGCCCTGGCCAACAGCGCAGTTCCCAGTGAGAAATTTTTTAACATTGCGGGATTCCTGCTGAACTAACGCTGTTGGCAACTAGGAGCTTGCAAGTCCATTGAGCCCCAAAGGCCACCTTTCATCTGATACCCAGACCCTGGAGACATGACTTCATTTTCCCCATGGAAAATGGCCTCCATTTGTGGCCTCTCGCCTTGACTAATAGGGCGGTGTCCAGCAAGAAACATGCAATCTTTGCTGGATTTCTCCAAATCTAAAGCTGCCAATAAGTAGTACCCTGCAAGTCCTTAGAGCCCCAAAGGCCACCTTTCATCTGACACCCAGAACCTGGGGAAAGGACTTCTTTTTCCCATGCAAAATGGCCTCCATTTGCACCCATTTGCCCTGGCCAACAGGGCAGTGCCCAGTGAGAAATTTTTACAATTTGCTGGATTCCTCCAAAACTAAAGCAATCGGCAACTAGGAGCTTGCAAGTCCTTAGAGCCCCAAAGGCCACCTTTCATCTGACACCCAGACCATGGGGATATGAATTAATTTTCCCCAGGGAAAATGGGGTCAGTTTGAGACCAATCGCCCTGGTAATCTGCATTGTTCCCGGTGTGAAATTTGCAAACTTGGCTGATTTTCTCCAAAATTAAAGCTGCTGGCAACGAGGACCCCGGAAGTCCTTGGAGCCCCAAAGTCCACCTTTCATTGATACCCAGACCCTGGGGGCATGACTTCATTTTCCGGATGGAAAATCGCATCAGTATGAGGCCACTCGCCCTGGCCATCTGCATCGTTCCCGGTGTGAAATTTGCAAACTTGGCTGATTTTCACCAAAAGTAAAGCTGCTGGCAACGAGGACCCTGGAAGTCCTTGGAGCCCCATGGCCACCTTTCATCTGACACCCAGACCCTGGGGAAAGGACTTCTTTTTCCCATGCATAATAACCTCTCTTTGCAGCCATTTGCCCTGGCCAACAGGGCAGTGCCCAGTGAGAAATTTTTAAACATTACTGGATCCCTCCACAGCTAAAGCTGTTGGCAACTAGGAGCTTGCAAGTCCTTAGAGCCCCAAAGGCCAGCTTTCATCTGACACCCAGACGCTGGGGACATGACTTCTTTTCCCCATGAAAAATGGGGTCATTTTGAGGCCACTCGCCCTGGCCATCTGCATCGTTCCCGGTGTGAAATTTGCAAACTTGGCTGATTTTCTCCAAAAGTAAAGCTGCTGGCAAGGAGGACCCTGCAACTCCTTAGGGCCCCAGATGCCACCTTTCATCTGATCCGCAGACCCTGGGCCAATGACTTCATTTTTCCCATGGAAAATGGCCTCCATTTCTGGCCTCTCGCCCTGACCAATAGGGTGGTGCCCAGCAAGAAATTTGCCAACTTTGCTGGATTTCTCCAAATCTAAAGCTGCCAATAAGTAGTACCCTGCAAGTCCTTAGAGCCCTAAAGTCCACCTTTCATCTGACACCAAGACCCTGGGGACATGAATTAATTTTCCGGATGGAAAATGGGGTCAGTTTGAGGCCAATTGCCCTGGCCATCTGCATCGTTCCCGGTGTGAAATTTGCAAACTTGGCTGATTTTCACCAAAAGTAAAGCTGCTGGCAACGAGGACCCTGGAAGTCCTTGGAGCCCCAAAGACCACCTTTCATCTGACACCCAGACCCTGGGGAAAGGACTTCTTTTTGCCATGCAAAATGGCCTCCATTTGCAGCCATTTGCCCTGGCCAACAGCGCAGTTCCCAGTGAGAAATTTTTTAACATTGCTGGATTCCTGCAGAACTAACGCTGTTGGCAACTAGGAGCTTGCAAGTCCTTAGAGCCCCAAAGGCCACCTTTCATCTGACACCCAGACGCTGGGGACATGACTTCTTTTCCCCATGGAAAATAGAGTCAGTTTGAGGCCACTCGCCCTGGCCATCTGCATCGTTCCCGGTGTGAAACTTGCGAACTTGGCTGATTTTCTCCAAAAGTAAAGCTGCTGGCAACGAGGACCCCGGAAGTCCTTGGAGCCCCAAAGTCCACCTTTCATTGATACCCAGACCCTGGGGGCATGACTTCATTTTCCGGATGGAAAATCGGACCAGTATGAGGCCACTCGCCCTGGCCATCTGCATCGTTCCCGGTGTGAAATTTGCAAACTTGGCTGATTTTCACCAAAAGTAAAGCTGCTGGCAACGAGGACCCTGGAAGTCCTTGGAGCCCCATGGCCACCTTTCATCTGATACGCAGACTCTGGGGAAAGGACTTCTTTTTCCCATGGGAAATGGACTCCGTTTGCAGCCACTCACCCTGGCCGAAAGAGGGGAGACAAGGTAGAATTACCAAATTTTTGCTTCATTTTTCCAAAAGTAAAGCTGGCAGCAAGTAGGATCCTGTAAGTACTTAGAAGCTCAAAGGCCACCTTGAACATATTACTGAGACCCTGGGAAAAGGACATTTTTCCCATGGAAAATGGCCTTCATTTGTGGCCCCTTGGCCTAGCAGGCAGGGCAGTGCCAAGCGAGCAATTTGCAAACTCAGCTGGATTCTTCCAAAACAAAAGCTGCCAGCAACTAGGACACTGCAAGTCCTTAGAGCCCCAGATGCCAACTTCCAGCTGATACCCAGACCCTGGGGAAAGGACTTCTTTTCCCCATGCAAAATGGCCTCTCTTTGCAGCCATTTGCCCTGGCCAACAGCGCAGTTCCCAGTGAGAAATTTTTTAACATTGCGGGATTCCTGCTGAACTAACGCTGTTGGCAACAAGGAGCTTGCAAGTCCATTGAGCCCCAAAGGCCACCTTTCATCTGATACCCAGACCCTGGAGACATGACTTCATTTTCCCCATGGAAAATGGCCTCCATTTGTGGCCTCTCGCCTTGACTAATAGGGCGGTGTCCAGCAAGAAACATGCAATCTTTGCTGGATTTCTCCAAATCTAAAGCTGCCAATAAGTAGTACCCTGCAAGTCCTTAGAGCCCCAAAGGCCACCTTTCATCTGACACCCAGAACCTGGGGAAAGGACTTCTTTTTCCCATGCAAAATGGCCTCCATTTGCACCCATTTTCCCTGGCCAACAGGGCAGTGCCCAGTGAGAAATTTTTACAATTTGCTGGATTCCTCCAAAACTAAAGCAATCGGCAACTAGGAGCTTGCAAGTCCTTAGAGCCCCAAAGGCCACCTTTCATCTGACACCCAGACCATGGGGATATGAATTAATTTTCCCCAGGGAAAATGGGGTCAGTTTGAGACCAATCGCCCTGGCCATCTGCATCGTTCCCGGTGTGAAATTTGCAAACTTGGCTGATTTTCTCCAAAATTAAAGCTGCTGGCAACGAGGACCCCGGAAGTCCTTGGAGCCCCAAAGTCCACCTTTCATTGATACCCAGACCCTGGGGGCATGACTTCATTTTCCGGATGGAAAATCGCATCAGTATGAGGCCACTCGCCCTGGCCATCTGCATCGTTCCCGGTGTGAAATTTGCAAACTTGGCTGATTTTCACCAAAAGTAAAGCTGCTGGCAACGAGGACCCTGGAAGTCCTTGGAGCCCCATGGCCACCTTTCATCTGACACCCAGACCCTGGGGAAAGGACTTCTTTTTCCCATGCATAATAACCTCTCTTTGCAGCCATTTGCCCTGGCCAACAGGGCAGTGCCCAGTGAGAAATTTTTAAACATTACTGGATCCCTCCACAGCTAAAGCTGTTGGCAACTAGGAGCTTGCAAGTCCTTAGAGCCCCAAAGGCCAGCTTTCATCTGACACCCAGACGCTGGGGACATGACTTCTTTTCCCCATGAAAAATGGGGTAATTTTGAGGCCACTCGCCCTGGCCATCTGCATCGTTCCCGGTGTGAAATTTGCAAACCTGGCTGATTTTCTCCAAAAGTAAAGCTGCTGGCAAGGAGGACCCTGCAACTCCTTAGGGCCCCAGATGCCACCTTTCATCTGATCCGCAGACCCTGGGCCAATGACTTCATTTTCCCCATGGAAAATGGCCTCCATTTCTGGCCTCTCGCCCTGACCAATAGGGTGGTGCCCAGCAAGAAATTTGCCAACTTTGCTGGATTTCTCCAAATCTAAAGCTGCCAATAAGTAGTACCCTGCAAGTCCTTAGAGCCCTAAAGTCCACCTTTCATCTGACACCCAGACCCTGGGGACATGAATTAATTTTCCCCATGGAAAATGGGGTCAGTTTGAGGCCAATTGCCCTGGCCATCTGCATCGTTCCCGGTGTGAAATTTGCAAACTTGGCTGATTTTCTCCAAAAGTAAAGCTGCTGGCAACGAGGACCCTGGAAGTCCTTGGAGCCCCAAAGACCACCTTTCATCTGACACCCAGACCCTGGGGAAAGGACTTCTTTTTGCCATGCAAAATGGCCTCCATTTGCAGCCATTTGCCCTGGCCAACAGCGCAGTTCCCAGTGAGAAATTTTTTAACATTGCTGGATTCCTGCAGAACTAACGCTGTTGGCAACTAGGAGCTTGCAAGTCCTTAGAGCCCCAAAGGCCACCTTTCATCTGACACCCAGACGCTGGGGACATGACTTCTTTTCCCCATGGAAAATAGAGTCAGTTTGAGGCCACTCGCCCTGGCCATCTGCATCGTTCCCGGTGTGAAATTTGCGAACTTGGCTGATTTTCTCCAAAAGTAAAGCTGCTGGCAACGAGGACCCCGGAAGTCCTTGGAGCCCCAAAGTCCACCTTTCATTGATACCCAGACCCTGGGGGCATGACTTCATTTTCCGGATGGAAAATCGGACCAGTATGAGGCCACTCACCCTGGCCATCTGCATCGTTCCCGGTGTGAAATTTGCAAACTTGGCTGATTTTCACCAAAAGTAAAGCTGCTGGCAACGAGGACCCTGGAAGTCCTTGGAGCCCCATGGCCACCTTTCATCTGACACCCAGACCCTGGGGAAAGGACTTCTTTTTCCCATGCATAATAACCTCTCTTTGCAGCCATTTGCCCTGGCCAACAGGGCAGTGCCCAGTGAGAAATTTTTAAACATTACTGGATCCCTCCACAGCTAAAGCTGTTGGCAACTAGGAGATTGCAAGTCCTTAGAGCCCCAAAGGCCACCTTTCATCTGACACCCAGACGCTGGGGACATGACTTCTTTTTCCCATGGAAAATGGCCTCCATTTGCAGCCATTTGCCCTGGCCAACAGGGCAGTGCCCAGTGAGAAATTTGCAAACTTTGCTGGATTCCTCCACAACGAAAGCTGCCAACAAGTAGGAGCTTTAAGTCCTTAGAGCCCCAAAGGCCACCTTTCATTGATACCCAGACCCTGGGGGCATGACTTCATTTTCCGGATGGAAAATCGGACCAGTATGAGGCCACTCGCCCTGGCCATCTGCATCGTTCCCGGTGTGAAATTTGCAAACTTGGCTGATTTTCACCAAAAGTAAAGCTGCTGGCAACGAGGACCCTGGAAGTCCTTGGAGCCCCATGGCCACCTTTCATCTGACACCCAGACCCTGGGGAAAGGACTTCTTTTTCCCATGCATAATAACCTCTCTTTGCAGCCATTTGCTCTGGCCAACAGGGCAGTGAGCAGTGAGAAATTTGCAAAAATTGCTGGATTCCTCCACAACTAAAGCTAACAGCAAGTAGGAGATTGCAAGTCCTTAGAGCCCTAAAGTCCACCTTTCATCTGACACCCAGACGCTGGGGACATGATTTCATTTTCCCCAGGGAAATTGGCGTCAGTTTGAGGCCACTCGCCCTTGTCGTCTGCATCGTTCCCTGTGTGAAATTTGCAAACTTGGCTGATTTTCTCCAAAAGTAAAGCTGCTTGCAATGAGGACCCTGGAAGTCCTTGGAGCCCCATGGCCACCTTTCATCTGATACGCAGACTCTGGGGAAAGGACTTCTTTTTCCCATGGGAAATGGACTCCGTTTGCAGCCACTCACCCTGGCCGAAAGAGGGGAGACAAGGTAGAATTACCAAATTTTTGCTTCATTTTTCCAAAAGTAAAGCTGGCAGCAAGTAGGATCCTGTAAGTACTTAGAAGCTCAAAGGCCACCTTGAACATATTACTGAGACCCTGGGAAAAGGACATTTTTCCCATGGAAAATGGCCTTCATTTGTGGCCCCTTGGCCTAGCAGGCAGGGCAGTGCCAAGCGAGCAATTTGCAAACTCAGCTGGATTCTTCCAAAACAAAAGCTGCCAGCAACTAGGACACTGCAAGTCCTTAGAGCCCCAGATGCCAACTTCCAGCTGATACCCAGACCCTGGGGAAAGGACTTCTTTTCCCCATGCAAAATGGCCTCTCTTTGCAGCCATTTGCCCTGGCCAACAGCGCAGTTCCCAGTGAGAAATTTTTTAACATTGCGGGATTCCTGCTGAACTAACGCTGTTGGCAACAAGGAGCTTGCAAGTCCATTGAGCCCCAAAGGCCACCTTTCATCTGATACCCAGACCCTGGAGACATGACTTCATTTTCCCCATGGAAAATGGCCTCCATTTGTGGCCTCTCGCCTTGACTAATAGGGCGGTGTCCAGCAAGAAACATGCAATCTTTGCTGGATTTCTCCAAATCTAAAGCTGCCAATAAGTAGTACCCTGCAAGTCCTTAGAGCCCCAAAGGCCACCTTTCATCTGACACCCAGACCATGGGGATATGAATTAATTTTCCCCAGGGAAAATGGGGTCAGTTTGAGACCAATCGCCCTGGTAATCTGCATTGTTCCCGGTGTGAAATTTGCAAACTTGGCTGATTTTCTCCAAAATTAAAGCTGCTGGCAACGAGGACCCCGGAAGTCCTTGGAGCCCCAAAGTCCACCTTTCATTGATACCCAGACCCTGGGGGCATGACTTCATTTTCCGGATGGAAAATCGCATCAGTATGAGGCCACTCGCCCTGGCCATCTGCATCGTTCCCGGTGTGAAATTTGCAAACTTGGCTGATTTTCACCAAAAGTAAAGCTGCTGGCAACGAGGACCCTGGAAGTCCTTGGAGCCCCATGGCCACCTTTCATCTGACACCCAGACCCTGGGGAAAGGACTTCTTTTTCCCATGCATAATAACCTCTCTTTGCAGCCATTTGCCCTGGCCAACAGGGCAGTGCCCAGTGAGAAATTTTTAAACATTACTGGATCCCTCCACAGCTAAAGCTGTTGGCAACTAGGAGCTTGCAAGTCCTTAGAGCCCCAAAGGCCAGCTTTCATCTGACACCCAGACGCTGGGGACATGACTTCTTTTCCCCATGAAAAATGGGGTCATTTTGAGGCCACTCGCCCTGGCCATCTGCATCGTTCCCGGTGTGAAATTTGCAAACCTGGTTGATTTTCTCCAAAAGTAAAGCTGCTGGCAAGGAGGACCCTGCAACTCCTTAGGGCCCCAGATGCCACCTTTCATCTGATCCGCAGACCCTGGGCCAATGACTTCATTTTCCCCATGGAAAATGGCCTCCATTTCTGGCCTCTCGCCCTGACCAATAGGGCAGTGCCCAGCAAGAAATTTGCCAACTTTGCTGGATTTCTCCAAATCTAAAGCTGCCAATAAGTAGTACCCTGCAAGTCCTTAGAGCCCTAAAGTCCACCTTTCATCTGACACCAAGACCCTGGGGACATGAATTAATTTTCCCCATGGAAAATGGGGTCAGTTTGAGGCCAATCGCCCTGGCCATCTGCATCGTTCCCGGTGTGAAATTTGCAAACTTGGCTGATTTTCTCCAAAAGTAAAGCTGCTGGCAACGAGGACCCTGGAATTCCTTGGAGCCCCAAAGACCACCTTTCATCTGACACCCAGACCCTGGGGAAAGGACTTCTTTTTGCCATGCAAAATGGCCTCCATTTGCAGCCATTTGCCCTGGCCAACAGCGCAGTTCCCAGTGAGAAATTTTTTAACATTGCTGGATTCCTGCAGAACTAACGCTGTTGGCAACTAGGAGCTTGCAAGTCCTTAGAGCCCCAAAGGCCACCTTTCATCTGACACCCAGACGCTGGGGACATGACTTCTTTTCCCCATGGAAAATAGAGTCAGTTTGAGGCCACTCGCCCTGGCCATCTGCATCGTTCCCGGTGTGAAACTTGCGAACTTGGCTGATTTTCTCCAAAAGTAAAGCTGCTGGCAACGAGGACCCCGGAAGTCCTTGGAGCCCCAAAGTCCACCTTTCATTGATACCCAGACCCTGGGGGCATGACTTCATTTTCCGGATGGAAAATCGGACCAGTATGAGGCCACTCGCCCTGGCCATCTGCATCGTTCCCGGTGTGAAATTTGCAAACTTGGCTGATTTTCACCAAAACTAAAGCTGCTGGGAACGAGGACCCTGGAAGTCCTTGGAGCCCCATGGCCACCTTTCATCTGATACGCAGACTCTGGGGAAAGGACTTCTTTTTCCCATGGGAAATGGACTCCGTTTGCAGCCACTCACCCTGGCCGAAAGAGGGGAGACAAGGTAGAATTACCAAATTTTTGCTTCATTTTTCCAAAAGTAAAGCTGGCAGCAAGTAGGATCCTGTAAGTACTTAGAAGCTCAAAGGCCACCTTGAACATATTACTGAGACCCTGGGAAAAGGACATTTTTCCCATGGAAAATGGCCTTCATTTGTGGCCCCTTGGCCTAGCAGGCAGGGCAGTGCCAAGCGAGCAATTTGCAAACTCAGCTGGATTCTTCCAAAACAAAAGCTGCCAGCAACTAGGACACTGCAAGTCCTTAGAGCCCCAGATGCCAACTTCCAGCTGATACCCAGACCCTGGGGAAAGGACTTCTTTTCCCCATGCAAAATGGCCTCTCTTTGCAGCCATTTGCCCTGGCCAACAGCGCAGTTCCCAGTGAGAAATTTTTTAACATTGCGGGATTCCTGCTGAACTAACGCTGTTGGCAACAAGGAGCTTGCAAGTCCATTGAGCCCCAAAGGCCACCTTTCATCTGATACCCAGACCCTGGAGACATGACTTCATTTTCCCCATGGAAAATGGCCTCCATTTCTGGCCTCTCGCCCTGACCAATAGGGTGGTGCCCAGCAAGAAATTTGCCAACTTTGCTGGATTTCTCCAAATCTAAAGCTGCCAATAAGTAGTACCCTGCAAGTCCTTAGAGCCCTAAAGTCCACCTTTCATCTGACACCAAGACCCTGGGGACATGAATTAATTTTCCCCATGGAAAATGGGGTCAGTTTGAGGCCAATCGCCCTGGCCATCTGCATCGTTCCCGGTGTGAAATTTGCAAACTTGGCTGATTTTCTCCAAAAGTAAAGCTGCTGGCAACGAGGACCCTGGAATTCCTTGGAGCCCCAAAGACCACCTTTCATCTGACACCCAGACCCTGGGGAAAGGACTTCTTTTTGCCATGCAAAATGGCCTCCATTTGCAGCCATTTGCCCTGGCCAACAGCGCAGTTCCCAGTGAGAAATTTTTTAACATTGCTGGATTCCTGCAGAACTAACGCTGTTGGCAACTAGGAGCTTGCAAGTCCTTAGAGCCCCAAAGGCCACCTTTCATCTGACACCCAGACGCTGGGGACATGACTTCTTTTCCCCATGGAAAATAGAGTCAGTTTGAGGCCACTCGCCCTGGCCATCTGCATCGTTCCCGGTGTGAAACTTGCGAACTTGGCTGATTTTCTCCAAAAGTAAAGCTGCTGGCAACGAGGACCCCGGAAGTCCTTGGAGCCCCAAAGTCCACCTTTCATTGATACCCAGACCCTGGGGGCATGACTTCATTTTCCGGATGGAAAATCGGACCAGTATGAGGCCACTCGCCCTGGCCATCTGCATCGTTCCCGGTGTGAAATTTGCAAACTTGGCTGATTTTCACCAAAAGTAAAGCTGCTGGGAACGAGGACCCTGGAAGTCCTTGGAGCCCCATGGCCACCTTTCATCTGATACGCAGACTCTGGGGAAAGGACTTCTTTTTCCCATGGGAAATGGACTCCGTTTGCAGCCACTCACCCTGGCCGAAAGAGGGGAGACAAGGTAGAATTACCAAATTTTTGCTTCATTTTTCCAAAAGTAAAGCTGGCAGCAAGTAGGATCCTGTAAGTACTTAGAAGCTCAAAGGCCACCTTGAACATATTACTGAGACCCTGGGAAAAGGACATTTTTCCCATGGAAAATGGCCTTCATTTGTGGCCCCTTGGCCTAGCAGGCAGGGCAGTGCCAAGCGAGCAATTTGCAAACTCAGCTGGATTCTTCCAAAACAAAAGCTGCCAGCAACTAGGACACTGCAAGTCCTTAGAGCCCCAGATGCCAACTTCCAGCTGATACCCAGACCCTGGGGAAAGGACTTCTTTTCCCCATGCAAAATGGCCTCTCTTTGCAGCCATTTGCCCTGGCCAACAGCGCAGTTCCCAGTGAGAAATTTTTTAACATTGCGGGATTCCTGCTGAACTAACGCTGTTGGCAACAAGGAGCTTGCAAGTCCATTGAGCCCCAAAGGCCACCTTTCATCTGATACCCAGACCCTGGAGACATGACTTCATTTTCCCCATGGAAAATGGCCTCCATTTGTGGCCTCTCGCCTTGACTAATAGGGCGGTGTCCAGCAAGAAACATGCAATCTTTGCTGGATTTCTCCAAATCTAAAGCTGCCAATAAGTAGTACCCTGCAAGTCCTTAGAGCCCCAAAGGCCACCTTTCATCTGACACCCAGAACCTGGGGAAAGGACTTCTTTTTGCCATGGGAAATGGCCTCCATTTGCACCCATTTTCCCTGGCCAACAGGGCAGTGCCCAGTGAGAAATTTTTACAATTTGCTGGATTCCTCCAAAACTAAAGCAATCGGCAACTAGGAGCTTGCAAGTCCTTAGAGCCCCAAAGGCCACCTTTCATCTGACACCCAGACCATGGGGATATGAATTAATTTTCCCCAGGGAAAATGGGGTCAGTTTGAGACCAATCGCCCTGGTAATCTGCATTGTTCCCGGTGTGAAATTTGCAAACTTGGCTGATTTTCTCCAAAATTAAAGCTGCTGGCAACGAGGACCCCGGAAGTCCTTGGAGCCCCAAAGTCCACCTTTCATTGATACCCAGACCCTGGGGGCATGACTTCATTTTCCGGATGGAAAATCGCATCAGTATGAGGCCACTCGCCCTGGCCATCTGCATCGTTCCCGGTGTGAAATTTGCAAACTTGGCTGATTTTCTCCAAAAGTAAAGCTGCTGGCAACGAGGACCCTGGAAGTCCTTGGAGCCCCAAAGACCACCTTTCATCTGACACCCAGACCCTGGGGAAAGGACTTCTTTTTCCCATGCAAAATGGCCTCCATTTGCAGCCATTTGCCCTGGCCAACAGCGCAGTTCCCAGTGAGAAATTTTTTAAACATTGCTGGATTCCTGCAGAACTAACGCTGTTGGCAACTAGGAGCTTGCAAGTCCTTAGAGCCCCAAAGGCCACCTTTCATCTGACACCCAGACGCTGGGGACATGACTTCTTTTCCCCATGGAAAATAGAGTCAGTTTGAGGCCACTCGCCCTGGCCATCTGCATCGTTCCCGGTGTGAAATTTGCGAACTTGGCTGATTTTCTCCAAAAGTAAAGCTGCTGGCAACGAGGACCCCGGAAGTCCTTGGAGCCCCAAAGTCCACCTTTCATTGATACCCAGACCCTGGGGGCATGACTTCATTTTCCGGATGGAAAATCGGACCAGTATGAGGCCACTCGCCCTGGCCATCTGCATCGTTCCCGGTGTGAAATTTGCAAACTTGGCTGATTTTCACCAAAAGTAAAGCTGCTGGCAACGAGGACCCTGGAAGTCCTTGGAGCCCCATGGCCACCTTTCATCTGACACCCAGACCCTGGGGAAAGGACTTCTTTTTCCCATGCATAATAACCTCTCTTTGCAGCCATTTGCCCTGGCCAACAGGGCAGTGCCCAGTGAGAAATTTTTAAACATTACTGGATCCCTCCACAGCTAAAGCTGTTGGCAACTAGGAGATTGCAAGTCCTTAGAGCCCCAAAGGCCACCTTTCATCTGACACCCAGACGCTGGGGACATGACTTCTTTTCCCCATGGAAAATGGCCTCCATTTGCAGCCATTTGCCCTGGCCAACAGGGCAGTGCCCAGTGAGAAATTTGCAAACTTTGCTGGATTCCTCCACAACGAAAGCTGCCAACAAGTAGGAGCTTTAAGTCCTTAGAGCCCCAAAGGCCACCTTTCATTGATACCCAGACCCTGGGGGCATGACTTCATTTTCCGGATGGAAAATCGGACCAGTATGAGGCCACTCGCCCTGGCCATCTGCATCGTTCCCGGTGTGAAATTTGCAAACTTGGCTGATTTTCACCAAAAGTAAAGCTGCTGGCAACGAGGACCCTGGAAGTCCTTGGAGCCCCATGGCCACCTTTCATCTGACACCCAGACCCTGGGGAAAGGACTTCTTTTTCCCATGCATAATAACCTCTCTTTGCAGCCATTTGCTCTGGCCAACAGGGCAGTGAGCAGTGAGAAATTTGCAAAAATTGCTGGATTCCTCCACAACTAAAGCTAACAGCAAGTAGGAGATTGCAAGTCCTTAGAGCCCTAAAGTCCACCTTTCATCTGACACCCAGACGCTGGGGACATGATTTCATTTTCCCCAGGGAAATTGGCGTCAGTTTGAGGCCACTCGCCCTTGTCGTCTGCATCGTTCCCTGTGTGAAATTTGCAAACTTGGCTGATTTTCTCCAAAAGTAAAGCTGCTTGCAATGAGGACCCTGGAAGTCCTTGGAGCCCCATGGCCACCTTTCATCTGATACGCAGACTCTGGGGAAAGGACTTCTTTTTCCCATGGGAAATGGACTCCGTTTGCAGCCACTCACCCTGGCCGAAAGAGGGGAGACAAGGTAGAATTACCAAATTTTTGCTTCATTTTTCCAAAAGTAAAGCTGGCAGCAAGTAGGATCCTGTAAGTACTTAGAAGCTCAAAGGCCACCTTGAACATATTACTGAGACCCTGGGAAAAGGACATTTTTCCCATGGAAAATGGCCTTCATTTGTGGCCCCTTGGCCTAGCAGGCAGGGCAGTGCCAAGCGAGCAATTTGCAAACTCAGCTGGATTCTTCCAAAACAAAAGCTGCCAGCAACTAGGACACTGCAAGTCCTTAGAGCCCCAGATGCCAACTTCCAGCTGATACCCAGACCCTGGGGAAAGGACTTCTTTTCCCCATGCAAAATGGCCTCTCTTTGCAGCCATTTGCCCTGGCCAACAGCGCAGTTCCCAGTGAGAAATTTTTTAACATTGCGGGATTCCTGCTGAACTAACGCTGTTGGCAACAAGGAGCTTGCAAGTCCATTGAGCCCCAAAGGCCACCTTTCATCTGATACCCAGACCCTGGAGACATGACTTCATTTTCCCCATGGAAAATGGCCTCCATTTGTGGCCTCTCGCCTTGACTAATAGGGCGGTGTCCAGCAAGAAACATGCAATCTTTGCTGGATTTCTCCAAATCTAAAGCTGCCAATAAGTAGTACCCTGCAAGTCCTTAGAGCCCCAAAGGCCACCTTTCATCTGACACCCAGACCATGGGGATATGAATTAATTTTCCCCAGGGAAAATGGGGTCAGTTTGAGACCAATCGCCCTGGTAATCTGCATTGTTCCCGGTGTGAAATTTGCAAACTTGGCTGATTTTCTCCAAAATTAAAGCTGCTGGCAACGAGGACCCCGGAAGTCCTTGGAGCCCCAAAGTCCACCTTTCATTGATACCCAGACCCTGGGGGCATGACTTCATTTTCCGGATGGAAAATCGCATCAGTATGAGGCCACTCGCCCTGGCCATCTGCATCGTTCCCGGTGTGAAATTTGCAAACTTGGCTGATTTTCACCAAAAGTAAAGCTGCTGGCAACGAGGACCCTGGAAGTCCTTGGAGCCCCATGGCCACCTTTCATCTGACACCCAGACCCTGGGGAAAGGACTTCTTTTTCCCATGCATAATAACCTCTCTTTGCAGCCATTTGCCCTGGCCAACAGGGCAGTGCCCAGTGAGAAATTTTTAAACATTACTGGATCCCTCCACAGCTAAAGCTGTTGGCAACTAGGAGCTTGCAAGTCCTTAGAGCCCCAAAGGCCAGCTTTCATCTGACACCCAGACGCTGGGGACATGACTTCTTTTCCCCATGAAAAATGGGGTCAGTTTGAGGCCACTCGCCCTGGCCATCTGCATCGTTCCCGGTGTGAAATTTGCAAACCTGGCTGATTTTCTCCAAAAGTAAAGCTGCTGGCAAGGAGGACCCTGCAACTCCTTAGGGCCCCAGATGCCACCTTTCATCTGATCCGCAGACCCTGGGCCAATGACTTCATTTTCCCCATGGAAAATGGCCTCCATTTCTGGCCTCTCGCCCTGACCAATAGGGTGGTGCCCAGCAAGAAATTTGCCAACTTTGCTGGATTTCTCCAAATCTAAAGCTGCCAATAAGTAGTACCCTGCAAGTCCTTAGAGCCCTAAAGTCCACCTTTCATCTGACACCAAGACCCTGGGGACATGAATTAATTTTCCCCATGGAAAATGGGGTCAGTTTGAGGCCAATCGCCCTGGCCATCTGCATCGTTCCCGGTGTGAAATTTGCAAACTTGGCTGATTTTCTCCAAAAGTAAAGCTGCTGGCAACGAGGACCCTGGAAGTCCTTGGAGCCCCAAAGACCACCTTTCATCTGACACCCAGACCCTGGGGAAAGGACTTCTTTTTGCCATGCAAAATGGCCTCCATTTGCAGCCATTTGCCCTGGCCAACAGCGCAGTTCCCAGTGAGAAATTTTTTAACATTGCTGGATTCCTGCAGAACTAACGCTGTTGGCAACTAGGAGCTTGCAAGTCCTTAGAGCCCCAAAGGCCACCTTTCATCTGACACCCAGACGCTGGGGACATGACTTCTTTTCCCCATGGAAAATAGAGTCAGTTTGAGGCCACTCGCCCTGGCCATCTGCATCGTTCCCGGTGTGAAACTTGCGAACTTGGCTGATTTTCTCCAAAAGTAAAGCTGCTGGCAACGAGGACCCCGGAAGTCCTTGGAGCCCCAAAGTCCACCTTTCATTGATACCCAGACCCTGGGGGCATGACTTCATTTTCCGGATGGAAAATCGGACCAGTATGAGGCCACTCGCCCTGGCCATCTGCATCGTTCCCTGTGTGAAATTTGCAAACTTGGCTGATTTTCTCCAAAAGTAAAGCTGCTGGCAATGAGGACCCTGGAAGTCCTTGGAGCCCCATGGCCACCTTTCATCTGATACGCAGACTCTGGGGAAAGGACTTCTTTTTCCCATGGGAAATGGACTCCGTTTGCAGCCACTCACCCTGGCCGAAAGAGGGGAGACAAGGTAGAATTACCAAATTTTTGCTTCATTTTTCCAAAAGTAAAGCTGGCAGCAAGTAGGATCCTGTAAGTACTTAGAAGCTCAAAGGCCACCTTGAACATATTACTGAGACCCTGGGAAAAGGACATTTTTCCCATGGAAAATGGCCTTCATTTGTGGCCCCTTGGCCTAGCAGGCAGGGCAGTGCCAAGCGAGCAATTTGCAAACTCAGCTGGATTCTTCCAAAACAAAAGCTGCCAGCAACTAGGACACTGCAAGTCCTTAGAGCCCCAGATGCCAACTTCCAGCTGATACCCAGACCCTGGGGAAAGGACTTCTTTTCCCCATGCAAAATGGCCTCTCTTTGCAGCCATTTGCCCTGGCCAACAGCGCAGTTCCCAGTGAGAAATTTTTTAACATTGCGGGATTCCTGCTGAACTAACGCTGTTGGCAACAAGGAGCTTGCAAGTCCATTGAGCCCCAAAGGCCACCTTTCATCTGATACCCAGACCCTGGAGACATGACTTCATTTTCCCCATGGAAAATGGCCTCCATTTGTATCCTCTCGCCTTGACTAATAGGGCGGTGTCCAGCAAGAAACATGCAATCTTTGCTGGATTTCTCCAAATCTAAAGCTGCCAATAAGTAGTACCCTGCAAGTCCTTAGAGCCCCAAAGGCCACCTTTCATCTGACACCCAGAACCTGGGGAAAGGACTTCTTTTTCCCATGGGAAATGGCCTCCATTTGCACCCATTTGCCCTGGCCAACAGGGCAGTGCCCAGTGAGAAATTTTTACAATTTGCTGGATTCCTCCAAAACTAAAGCAATCGGCAACTAGGAGCTTGCAAGTCCTTAGAGCCCCAAAGGCCACCTTTCATCTGACACCCAGACCATGGGGATATGAATTAATTTTCCCCAGGGAAAATGGGGTCAGTTTGAGACCAATCGCCCTGGTAATCTGCATTGTTCCCGGTGTGAAATTTGCAAACTTGGCTGATTTTCTCCAAAATTAAAGCTGCTGGCAACGAGGACCCCGGAAGTCCTTGGAGCCCCAAAGTCCACCTTTCATTGATACCCAGACCCTGGGGGCATGACTTCATTTTCCGGATGGAAAATCGCATCAGTATGAGGCCACTCGCCCTGGCCATCTGCATCGTTCCCGGTGTGAAATTTGCAAACTTGGCTGATTTTCACCAAAAGTAAAGCTGCTGGCAACGAGGACCCTGGAAGTCCTTGGAGCCCCATGGCCACCTTTCATCTGACACCCAGACCCTGGGGAAAGGACTTCTTTTTCCCATGCATAATAACCTCTCTTTGCAGCCATTTGCCCTGGCCAACAGGGCAGTGCCCAGTGAGAAATTTTTAAACATTACTGGATCCCTCCACAGCTAAAGCTGTTGGCAACTAGGAGCTTGCAAGTCCTTAGAGCCCCAAAGGCCACCTTTCATCTGACACCCAGACGCTGGGGACATGACTTCTTTTCCCCATGAAAAATAGAGTCAGTTTGAGGCCACTCGCCCTGGCCATCTGCATCGTTCCCGGTGTGAAATTTGCGAACTTGGCTGATTTTCTCCAAAAGTAAAGCTGCTGGCAACGAGGACCCCGGAAGTCCTTGGAGCCCCAAAGTCCACCTTTCATTGATACCCAGACCCTGGGGGCATGACTTCATTTTCCGGATGGAAAATCGGACCAGTATGAGGCCACTCGCCCTGGCCATCTGCATCGTTCCCGGTGTGAAATTTGCAAACTTGGCTGATTTTCACCAAAAGTAAAGCTGCTGGCAACGAGGACCCTGGAAGTCCTTGGAGCCCCATGGCCACCTTTCATCTGACACCCAGACCCTGGGGAAAGGACTTCTTTTTCCCATGCATAATAACCTCTCTTTGCAGCCATTTGCCCTGGCCAACAGGGCAGTGCCCAGTGAGAAATTTTTAAACATTACTGGATCCCTCCACAGCTAAAGCTGTTGGCAACTAGGAGATTGCAAGTCCTTAGAGCCCCAAAGGCCACCTTTCATCTGACACCCAGACGCTGGGGACATGACTTCTTTTTCCCATGGAAAATGGCCTCCATTTGCAGCCATTTGCCCTGGCCAACAGGGCAGTGCCCAGTGAGAAATTTGCAAACTTTGCTGGATTCCTCCACAACGAAAGCTGCCAACAAGTAGGAGCTTTAAGTCCTTAGAGCCCCAAAGGCCACCTTTCATTGATACCCAGACCCTGGGGGCATGACTTCATTTTCCGGATGGAAAATCGGACCAGTATGAGGCCACTCGCCCTGGCCATCTGCATCGTTCCCGGTGTGAAATTTGCAAACTTGGCTGATTTTCACCAAAAGTAAAGCTGCTGGCAACGAGGACCCTGGAAGTCCTTGGAGCCCCATGGCCACCTTTCATCTGACACCCAGACCCTGGGGAAAGGACTTCTTTTTCCCATGCATAATAACCTCTCTTTGCAGCCATTTGCTCTGGCCAACAGGGCAGTGAGCAGTGAGAAATTTGCAAAAATTGCTGGATTCCTCCACAACTAAAGCTAACAGCAAGTAGGAGATTGCAAGTCCTTAGAGCCCTAAAGTCCACCTTTCATCTGACACCCAGACGCTGGGGACATGATTTCATTTTCCCCAGGGAAATTGGCGTCAGTTTGAGGCCACTCGCCCTTGTCGTCTGCATCGTTCCCTGTGTGAAATTTGCAAACTTGGCTGATTTTCTCCAAAAGTAAAGCTGCTTGCAATGAGGACCCTGGAAGTCCTTGGAGCCCCATGGCCACCTTTCATCTGATACGCAGACTCTGGGGAAAGGACTTCTTTTTCCCATGGGAAATGGACTCCGTTTGCAGCCACTCACCCTGGCCGAAAGAGGGGAGACAAGGTAGAATTACCAAATTTTTGCTTCATTTTTCCAAAAGTAAAGCTGGCAGCAAGTAGGATCCTGTAAGTACTTAGAAGCTCAAAGGCCACCTTGAACATATTACTGAGACCCTGGGAAAAGGACATTTTTCCCATGGAAAATGGCCTTCATTTGTGGCCCCTTGGCCTAGCAGGCAGGGCAGTGCCAAGCGAGCAATTTGCAAACTCAGCTGGATTCTTCCAAAACAAAAGCTGCCAGCAACTAGGACACTGCAAGTCCTTAGAGCCCCAGATGCCAACTTCCAGCTGATACCCAGACCCTGGGGAAAGGACTTCTTTTCCCCATGCAAAATGGCCTCTCTTTGCAGCCATTTGCCCTGGCCAACAGCGCAGTTCCCAGTGAGAAATTTTTTAACATTGCGGGATTCCTGCTGAACTAACGCTGTTGGCAACAAGGAGCTTGCAAGTCCATTGAGCCCCAAAGGCCACCTTTCATCTGATACCCAGACCCTGGAGACATGACTTCATTTTCCCCATGGAAAATGGCCTCCATTTGTGGCCTCTCGCCTTGACTAATAGGGCGGTGTCCAGCAAGAAACATGCAATCTTTGCTGGATTTCTCCAAATCTAAAGCTGCCAATAAGTAGTACCCTGCAAGTCCTTAGAGCCCCAAAGGCCACCTTTCATCTGACACCCAGACCATGGGGATATGAATTAATTTTCCCCAGGGAAAATGGGGTCAGTTTGAGACCAATCGCCCTGGTAATCTGCATTGTTCCCGGTGTGAAATTTGCAAACTTGGCTGATTTTCTCCAAAATTAAAGCTGCTGGCAACGAGGACCCCGGAAGTCCTTGGAGCCCCAAAGTCCACCTTTCATTGATACCCAGACCCTGGGGGCATGACTTCATTTTCCGGATGGAAAATCGCATCAGTATGAGGCCACTCGCCCTGGCCATCTGCATCGTTCCCGGTGTGAAATTTGCAAACTTGGCTGATTTTCACCAAAAGTAAAGCTGCTGGCAACGAGGACCCTGGAAGTCCTTGGAGCCCCATGGCCACCTTTCATCTGACACCCAGACCCTGGGGAAAGGACTTCTTTTTCCCATGCATAATAACCTCTCTTTGCAGCCATTTGCCCTGGCCAACAGGGCAGTGCCCAGTGAGAAATTTTTAAACATTACTGGATCCCTCCACAGCTAAAGCTGTTGGCAACTAGGAGCTTGCAAGTCCTTAGAGCCCCAAAGGCCAGCTTTCATCTGACACCCAGACGCTGGGGACATGACTTCTTTTCCCCATGAAAAATGGGGTCATTTTGAGGCCACTCGCCCTGGCCATCTGCATCGTTCCCGGTGTGAAATTTGCAAACCTGGTTGATTTTCTCCAAAAGTAAAGCTGCTGGCAAGGAGGACCCTGCAACTCCTTAGGGCCCCAGATGCCACCTTTCATCTGATCCGCAGACCCTGGGCCAATGACTTCATTTTCCCCATGGAAAATGGCCTCCATTTCTGGCCTCTCGCCCTGACCAATAGGGTGGTGCCCAGCAAGAAATTTGCCAACTTTGCTGGATTTCTCCAAATCTAAAGCTGCCAATAAGTAGTACCCTGCAAGTCCTTAGAGCCCTAAAGTCCACCTTTCATCTGACACCAAGACCCTGGGGACATGAATTAATTTTCCCCATGGAAAATGGGGTCAGTTTGAGGCCAATCGCCCTGGCCATCTGCATCGTTCCCGGTGTGAAATTTGCAAACTTGGCTGATTTTCTCCAAAAGTAAAGCTGCTGGCAACGAGGACCCTGGAAGTCCTTGGAGCCCCAAAGACCACCTTTCATCTGACACCCAGACCCTGGGGAAAGGACTTCTTTTTGCCATGCAAAATGGCCTCCATTTGCAGCCATTTGCCCTGGCCAACAGCGCAGTTCCCAGTGAGAAATTTTTTAACATTGCTGGATTCCTGCAGAACTAACGCTGTTGGCAACTAGGAGCTTGCAAGTCCTTAGAGCCCCAAAGGCCACCTTTCATCTGACACCCAGACGCTGGGGACATGACTTCTTTTCCCCATGGAAAATAGAGTCAGTTTGAGGCCACTCGCCCTGGCCATCTGCATCGTTCCCGGTGTGAAACTTGCGAACTTGGCTGATTTTCTCCAAAAGTAAAGCTGCTGGCAACGAGGACCCCGGAAGTCCTTGGAGCCCCAAAGTCCACCTTTCATTGATACCCAGACCCTGGGGGCATGACTTCATTTTCCGGATGGAAAATCGGACCAGTATGAGGCCACTCGCCCTGGCCATCTGCATCGTTCCCGGTGTGAAATTTGCAAACTTGGCTGATTTTCACCAAAAGTAAAGCTGCTGGCAACGAGGACCCTGGAAGTCCTTGGAGCCCCATGGCCACCTTTCATCTGATACGCAGACTCTGGGGAAAGGACTTCTTTTTCCCATGGGAAATGGACTCCGTTTGCAGCCACTCACCCTGGCCGAAAGAGGGGAGACAAGGTAGAATTACCAAATTTTTGCTTCATTTTTCCAAAAGTAAAGCTGGCAGCAAGTAGGATCCTGTAAGTACTTAGAAGCTCAAAGGCCACCTTGAACATATTACTGAGACCCTGGGAAAAGGACATTTTTCCCATGGAAAATGGCCTTCATTTGTGGCCCCTTGGCCTAGCAGGCAGGGCAGTGCCAAGCGAGCAATTTGCAAACTCAGCTGGATTCTTCCAAAACAAAAGCTGCCAGCAACTAGGACACTGCAAGTCCTTAGAGCCCCAGATGCCAACTTCCAGCTGATACCCAGACCCTGGGGAAAGGACTTCTTTTCCCCATGCAAAATGGCCTCTCTTTGCAGCCATTTGCCCTGGCCAACAGCGCAGTTCCCAGTGAGAAATTTTTTAACATTGCGGGATTCCTGCTGAACTAACGCTGTTGGCAACAAGGAGCTTGCAAGTCCATTGAGCCCCAAAGGCCACCTTTCATCTGATACCCAGACCCTGGAGACATGACTTCATTTTCCCCATGGAAAATGGCCTCCATTTGTATCCTCTCGCCTTGACTAATAGGGCGGTGTCCAGCAAGAAACATGCAATCTTTGCTGGATTTCTCCAAATCTAAAGCTGCCAATAAGTAGTACCCTGCAAGTCCTTAGAGCCCCAAAGGCCACCTTTCATCTGACACCCAGAACCTGGGGAAAGGACTTCTTTTTCCCATGGGAAATGGCCTCCATTTGCACCCATTTGCCCTGGCCAACAGGGCAGTGCCCAGTGAGAAATTTTTACAATTTGCTGGATTCCTCCAAAACTAAAGCAATCGGCAACTAGGAGCTTGCAAGTCCTTAGAGCCCCAAAGGCCACCTTTCATCTGACACCCAGACCATGGGGATATGAATTAATTTTCCCCAGGGAAAATGGGGTCAGTTTGAGACCAATCGCCCTGGTAATCTGCATTGTTCCCGGTGTGAAATTTGCAAACTTGGCTGATTTTCTCCAAAATTAAAGCTGCTGGCAACGAGGACCCCGGAAGTCCTTGGAGCCCCAAAGTCCACCTTTCATTGATACCCAGACCCTGGGGGCATGACTTCATTTTCCGGATGGAAAATCGCATCAGTATGAGGCCACTCGCCCTGGCCATCTGCATCGTTCCCGGTGTGAAATTTGCAAACTTGGCTGATTTTCACCAAAAGTAAAGCTGCTGGCAACGAGGACCCTGGAAGTCCTTGGAGCCCCATGGCCACCTTTCATCTGACACCCAGACCCTGGGGAAAGGACTTCTTTTTCCCATGCATAATAACCTCTCTTTGCAGCCATTTGCCCTGGCCAACAGGGCAGTGCCCAGTGAGAAATTTTTAAACATTACTGGATCCCTCCACAGCTAAAGCTGTTGGCAACTAGGAGCTTGCAAGTCCTTAGAGCCCCAAAGGCCACCTTTCATCTGACACCCAGACGCTGGGGACATGACTTCTTTTCCCCATGAAAAATGGGGTCATTTTGAGGCCACTCGCCCTGGCCATCTGCATCGTTCCCGGTGTGAAATTTGCAAACCTGGCTGATTTTCTCCAAAAGTAAAGCTGCTGGCAAGGAGGACCCTGCAACTCCTTAGGGCCCCAGATGCCACCTTTCATCTGATCCGCAGACCCTGGGCCAATGACTTCATTTTCCCCATGGAAAATGGCCTCCATTTCTGGCCTCTCGCCCTGACCAATAGGGTGGTGCCCAGCAAGAAATTTGCCAACTTTGCTGGATTTCTCCAAATCTAAAGCTGCCAATAAGTAGTACCCTGCAAGTCCTTAGAGCCCTAAAGTCCACCTTTCATCTGACACCCAGACCCTGGGGACATGAATTAATTTTCCCCATGGAAAATGGGGTCAGTTTGAGGCCAATTGCCCTGGCCATCTGCATCGTTCCCGGTGTGAAATTTGCAAACTTGGCTGATTTTCTCCAAAAGTAAAGCTGCTGGCAACGAGGACCCTGGAAGTCCTTGGAGCCCCAAAGACCACCTTTCATCTGACACCCAGACCCTGGGGAAAGGACTTCTTTTTGCCATGCAAAATGGCCTCCATTTGCAGCCATTTGCCCTGGCCAACAGCGCAGTTCCCAGTGAGAAATTTTTTAACATTGCTGGATTCCTGCAGAACTAACGCTGTTGGCAACTAGGAGCTTGCAAGTCCTTAGAGCCCCAAAGGCCACCTTTCATCTGACACCCAGACGCTGGGGACATGACTTCTTTTCCCCATGGAAAATAGAGTCAGTTTGAGGCCACTCGCCCTGGCCATCTGCATCGTTCCCGGTGTGAAATTTGCGAACTTGGCTGATTTTCTCCAAAAGTAAAGCTGCTGGCAACGAGGACCCCGGAAGTCCTTGGAGCCCCAAAGTCCACCTTCCATTGATACCCAGACCCTGGGGGCATGACTTCATTTTCCGGATGGAAAATCGCATCAGTATGAGGCCACTCGCCCTGGCCATCTGCATCGTTCCCGGTGTGAAATTTGCAAACTTGGCTGATTTTCACCAAAAGTAAAGCTGCTGGCAACGAGGACCCTGGAAGTCCTTGGAGCCCCATGGCCACCTTTCATCTGACACCCAGACCCTGGGGAAAGGACTTCTTTTTCCCATGCATAATAACCTCTCTTTGCAGCCATTTGCCCTGGCCAACAGGGCAGTGCCCAGTGAGAAATTTTTAAACATTACTGGATCCCTCCACAGCTAAAGCTGTTGGCAACTAGGAGCTTGCAAGTCCTTAGAGCCCCAAAGGCCAGCTTTCATCTGACACCCAGACCCTGGGGACATGACTTCTTTTCCCCATGAAAAATGGGGTCAGTTTGAGGCCACTCGCCCTGGCCATCTGCATCGTTCCCGGTGTGAAATTTGCAAACCTGGCTGATTTTCTCCAAAAGTAAAGCTGCTGGCAAGGAGGACCCTGCAACTCCTTAGGGCCCCAGATGCCACCTTTCATCTGATCCGCAGACCCTGGGCCAATGACTTCATTTTCCCCATGGAAAATGGCCTCCATTTCTGGCCTCTCGCCCTGACCAATAGGGTGGTGCCCAGCAAGAAATTTGCCAACTTTGCTGGATTTCTCCAAATCTAAAGCTGCCAATAAGTAGTACCCTGCAAGTCCTTAGAGCCCTAAAGTCCACCTTTCATCTGACACCCAGACCCTGGGGACATGAATTAATTTTCCCCATGGAAAATGGGGTCAGTTTGAGGCCAATCGCCCTGGCCATCTGCATCGTTCCCGGTGTGAAATTTGCAAACTTGGCTGATTTTCTCCAAAAGTAAAGCTGCTGGCAACGAGGACCCTGGAAGTCCTTGGAGCCCCAAAGACCACCTTTCATCTGACACCCAGACCCTGGGGAAAGGACTTCTTTTTGCCATGCAAAATGGCCTCCATTTGCAGCCATTTGCCCTGGCCAACAGCGCAGTTCCCAGTGAGAAATTTTTTAACATTGCTGGATTCCTGCAGAACTAACGCTGTTGGCAACTAGGAGCTTGCAAGTCCTTAGAGCCCCAAAGGCCACCTTTCATCTGACACCCAGACGCTGGGGACATGACTTCTTTTCCCCATGGAAAATAGAGTCAGTTTGAGGCCACTCGCCCTGGCCATCTGCATCGTTCCCGGTGTGAAACTTGCGAACTTGGCTGATTTTCTCCAAAAGTAAAGCTGCTGGCAACGAGGACCCCGGAAGTCCTTGGAGCCCCAAAGTCCACCTTCCATTGATACCCAGACCCTGGGGGCATGACTTCATTTTCCGGATGGAAAATCGGACCAGTATAAGGCCACTCGCCCTGGCCATCTGCATCGTTCCCGGTGTGAAATTTGCAAACTTGGCTGATTTTCACCAAAAGTAAAGCTGCTGGCAACGAGGACCCTGGAAGTCCTTGGAGCCCCATGGCCACCTTTCATCTGACACCCAGACCCTGGGGAAAGGACTTCTTTTTCCCATGCATAATAACCTCTCTTTGCAGCCATTTGCCCTGGCCAACAGGGCAGTGCCCAGTGAGAAATTTTTAAACATTACTGGATCCCTCCACAGCTAAAGCTGTTGGCAACTAGGAGATTGCAAGTCCTTAGAGCCCCAAAGGCCACCTTTCATCTGACACCCAGACGCTGGGGACATGACTTCTTTTTCCCATGGAAAATGGCCTCCATTTGCAGCCATTTGCCCTGGCCAACAGGGCAGTGCCCAGTGAGAAATTTGCAAACTTTGCTGGATTCCTCCACAACGAAAGCTGCCAACAAGTAGGAGCTTTAAGTCCTTAGAGCCCCAAAGGCCACCTTTCATTGATACCCAGACCCTGGGGGCATGACTTCATTTTCCGGATGGAAAATCGGACCAGTATGAGGCCACTCGCCCTGGCCATCTGCATCGTTCCCGGTGTGAAATTTGCAAACTTGGCTGATTTTCACCAAAAGTAAAGCTGCTGGCAACGAGGACCCTGGAAGTCCTTGGAGCCCCATGGCCACCTTTCATCTGACACCCAGACCCTGGGGAAAGGACTTCTTTTTCCCATGCATAATAACCTCTCTTTGCAGCCATTTGCTCTGGCCAACAGGGCAGTGAGCAGTGAGAAATTTGCAAAAATTGCTGGATTCCTCCACAACTAAAGCTAACAGCAAGTAGGAGATTGCAAGTCCTTAGAGCCCTAAAGTCCACCTTTCATCTGACACCCAGACGCTGGGGACATGATTTCATTTTCCCCAGGGAAATTGGCGTCAGTTTGAGGCCACTCGCCCTTGTCGTCTGCATCGTTCCCTGTGTGAAATTTGCAAACTTGGCTGATTTTCTCCAAAAGTAAAGCTGCTTGCAATGAGGACCCTGGAAGTCCTTGGAGCCCCATGGCCACCTTTCATCTGATACGCAGACTCTGGGGAAAGGACTTCTTTTTCCCATGGGAAATGGACTCCGTTTGCAGCCACTCACCCTGGCCGAAAGAGGGGAGACAAGGTAGAATTACCAAATTTTTGCTTCATTTTTCCAAAAGTAAAGCTGGCAGCAAGTAGGATCCTGTAAGTACTTAGAAGCTCAAAGGCCACCTTGAACATATTACTGAGACCCTGGGAAAAGGACATTTTTCCCATGGAAAATGGCCTTCATTTGTGGCCCCTTGGCCTAGCAGGCAGGGCAGTGCCAAGCGAGCAATTTGCAAACTCAGCTGGATTCTTCCAAAACAAAAGCTGCCAGCAACTAGGACACTGCAAGTCCTTAGAGCCCCAGATGCCAACTTCCAGCTGATACCCAGACCCTGGGGAAAGGACTTCTTTTCCCCATGCAAAATGGCCTCTCTTTGCAGCCATTTGCCCTGGCCAACAGCGCAGTTCCCAGTGAGAAATTTTTTAACATTGCGGGATTCCTGCTGAACTAACGCTGTTGGCAACAAGGAGCTTGCAAGTCCATTGAGCCCCAAAGGCCACCTTTCATCTGATACCCAGACCCTGGAGACATGACTTCATTTTCCCCATGGAAAATGGCCTCCATTTGTGGCCTCTCGCCTTGACTAATAGGGCGGTGTCCAGCAAGAAACATGCAATCTTTGCAGGATTTCTCCAAATCTAAAGCTGCCAATAAGTAGTACCCTGCAAGTCCTTAGAGCCCCAAAGGCCACCTTTCATCTGACACCCAGAACCTGGGGAAAGGACTTCTTTTTCCCATGGGAAATGGCCTCCATTTGCACCCATTTGCCCTGGCCAACAGGGCAGTGCCCAGTGAGAAATTTTTACAATTTGCTGGATTCCTCCAAAACTAAAGCAATCGGCAACTAGGAGCTTGCAAGTCCTTAGAGCCCCAAAGGCCACCTTTCATCTGACACCCAGACCATGGGGATATGAATTAATTTTCCCCAGGGAAAATGGGGTCAGTTTGAGACCAATCGCCCTGGTAATCTGCATTGTTCCCGGTGTGAAATTTGCAAACTTGGCTGATTTTCTCCAAAATTAAAGCTGCTGGCAACGAGGACCCCGGAAGTCCTTGGAGCCCCAAAGTCCACCTTTCATTGATACCCAGACCCTGGGGGCATGACTTCATTTTCCGGATGGAAAATCGCATCAGTATGAGGCCACTCGCCCTGGCCATCTGCATCGTTCCCGGTGTGAAATTTGCAAACTTGGCTGATTTTCACCAAAAGTAAAGCTGCTGGCAACGAGGACCCTGGAAGTCCTTGGAGCCCCATGGCCACCTTTCATCTGACACCCAGACCCTGGGGAAAGGACTTCTTTTTCCCATGCATAATAACCTCTCTTTGCAGCCATTTGCCCTGGCCAACAGGGCAGTGCCCAGTGAGAAATTTTTAAACATTACTGGATCCCTCCACAGCTAAAGCTGTTGGCAACTAGGAGCTTGCAAGTCCTTAGAGCCCCAAAGGCCACCTTTCATCTGACACCCAGACGCTGGGGACATGACTTCTTTTCCCCATGAAAAATGGGGTCATTTTGAGGCCACTCGCCCTGGCCATCTGCATCGTTCCCGGTGTGAAATTTGCAAACCTGGCTGATTTTCTCCAAAAGTAAAGCTGCTGGCAAGGAGGACCCTGCAACTCCTTAGGGCCCCAGATGCCACCTTTCATCTGATCCGCAGACCCTGGGCCAATGACTTCATTTTCCCCATGGAAAATGGCCTCCATTTCTGGCCTCTCGCCCTGACCAATAGGGTGGTGCCCAGCAAGAAATTTGCCAACTTTGCTGGATTTCTCCAAATCTAAAGCTGCCAATAAGTAGTACCCTGCAAGTCCTTAGAGCCCTAAAGTCCACCTTTCATCTGACACCCAGACCCTGGGGACATGAATTAATTTTCCCCATGGAAAATGGGGTCAGTTTGAGGCCAATTGCCCTGGCCATCTGCATCGTTCCCGGTGTGAAATTTGCAAACTTGGCTGATTTTCTCCAAAAGTAAAGCTGCTGGCAACGAGGACCCTGGAAGTCCTTGGAGCCCCAAAGACCACCTTTCATCTGACACCCAGACCCTGGGGAAAGGACTTCTTTTTCCCATGCAAAATGGCCTCCATTTGCAGCCATTTGCCCTGGCCAACAGCGCAGTTCCCAGTGAGAAATTTTTTAAACATTGCTGGATTCCTGCAGAACTAACGCTGTTGGCAACTAGGAGCTTGCAAGTCCTTAGAGCCCCAAAGGCCACCTTTCATCTGACACCCAGACCATGGGGATATGAATTAATTTTCCCCAGGGAAAATGGGGTCAGTTTGAGACCAATCGCCCTGGTAATCTGCATTGTTCCCGGTGTGAAATTTGCAAACTTGGCTGATTTTCTCCAAAATTAAAGCTGCTGGCAACGAGGACCCCGGAAGTCCTTGGAGCCCCAAAGTCCACCTTTCATTGATACCCAGACCCTGGGGGCATGACTTCATTTTCCGGATGGAAAATCGCATCAGTATGAGGCCACTCGCCCTGGCCATCTGCATCGTTCCCGGTGTGAAATTTGCAAACTTGGCTGATTTTCACCAAAAGTAAAGCTGCTGGCAACGAGGACCCTGGAAGTCCTTGGAGCCCCATGGCCACCTTTCATCTGACACCCAGACCCTGTGGAAAGGACTTCTTTTTCCCATGCATAATAACCTCTCTTTGCAGCCATTTGCCCTGGCCAACAGGGCAGTGCCCAGTGAGAAATTTTTAAACATTACTGGATCCCTCCACAGCTAAAGCTGTTGGCAACTAGGAGCTTGCAAGTCCTTAGAGCCCCAAAGGCCACCTTTCATCTGACACCCAGACGCTGGGGACATGACTTCTTTTCCCCATGAAAAATGGGGTCATTTTGAGGCCACTCGCCCTGGCCATCTGCATCGTTCCCGGTGTGAAATTTGCAAACCTGGCTGATTTTCTCCAAAAGTAAAGCTGCTGGCAAGGAGGACCCTGCAACTCCTTAGGGCCCCAGATGCCACCTTTCATCTGATCCGCAGACCCTGGGCCAATGACTTCATTTTCCCCATGGAAAATGGCCTCCATTTCTGGCCTCTCGCCCTGACCAATAGGGTGGTGCCCAGCAAGAAATTTGCCAACTTTGCTGGATTTCTCCAAATCTAAAGCTGCCAATAAGTAGTACCCTGCAAGTCCTTAGAGCCCTAAAGTCCACCTTTCATCTGACACCCAGACCCTGGGGACATGAATTAATTTTCCCCATGGAAAATGGGGTCAGTTTGAGGCCAATTGCCCTGGCCATCTGCATCGTTCCCGGTGTGAAATTTGCAAACTTGGCTGATTTTCTCCAAAAGTAAAGCTGCTGGCAACGAGGACCCTGGAAGTCCTTGGAGCCCCAAAGACCACCTTTCATCTGACACCCAGACCCTGGGGAAAGGACTTCTTTTTCCCATGCAAAATGGCCTCCATTTGCAGCCATTTGCCCTGGCCAACAGCGCAGTTCCCAGTGAGAAATTTTTTAAACATTGCTGGATTCCTGCAGAACTAACGCTGTTGGCAACTAGGAGCTTGCAAGTCCTTAGAGCCCCAAAGGCCACCTTTCATCTGACACCCAGACGCTGGGGACATGACTTCTTTTCCCCATGGAAAATAGAGTCAGTTTGAGGCCACTCGCCCTGGCCATCTGCATCGTTCCCGGTGTGAAATTTGCAAACTTGGCTGATTTTCTCCAAAAGTAAAGCTGCTGGCAACGAGGACCCCGGAAGTCCTTGGAGCCCCAAAGTCCACCTTCCATTGATACCCAGACCCTGGGGGCATGACTTCATTTTCCGGATGGAAAATCGGACCAGTATGAGGCCACTCGCCCTGGCCATCTGCATCGTTCCCGGTGTGAAATTTGCAAACTTGGCTGATTTTCACCAAAACTAAAGCTGCTGGCAACGAGGACCCTGGAAGTCCTTGGAGCCCCATGGCCACCTTTCATCTGACACCCAGACCCTGGGGAAAGGACTTCTTTTTCCCATGCATAATAACCTCTCTTTGCAGCCATTTGCTCTGGCCAACAGGGCAGTGAGCAGTGAGAAATTTGCAAAAATTGCTGGATTCCACCACAACTAAAGCTAACAGCAAGTAGGAGATTGCAAGTCCTTAGAGCCCTAAAGTCCACCTTTCATCTGACACCCAGACGCTGGGGACATGATTTCATTTTCCCTAGGGAAATTGGCGTCAGTTTGAGGCCACTCGCCCTTGTCGTCTGCATCGTTCCCTGTGTGAAATTTGCAAACTTGGCTGATTTTCTCCAAAAGTAAAGCTGCTTGCAATGAGGACCCTGGAAGTCCTTGGAGCCCCATGGCCACCTTTCATCTGATACGCAGACTCTGGGGAAAGGACTTCTTTTTCCCATGGGAAATGGACTCCGTTTGCAGCCACTCACCCTGGCCGAAAGAGGGGAGACAAGGTAGAATTACCAAATTTTTGCTTCATTTTTCCAAAAGTAAAGCTGGCAGCAAGTAGGATCCTGTAAGTACTTAGAAGCTCAAAGGCCACCTTGAACATATTACTGAGACCCTGGGAAAAGGACATTTTTCCCATGGAAAATGGCCTTCATTTGTGGCCCCTTGGCCTAGCAGGCAGGGCAGTGCCAAGCGAGCAATTTGCAAACTCAGCTGGATTCTTCCAAAACAAAAGCTGCCAGCAACTAGGACACTGCAAGTCCTTAGAGCCCCAGATGCCAACTTCCAGCTGATACCCAGACCCTGGGGAAAGGACTTCTTTTCCCCATGCAAAATGGCCTCTCTTTGCAGCCATTTGCCCTGGCCAACAGCGCAGTTCCCAGTGAGAAATTTTTTAACATTGCGGGATTCCTGCTGAACTAACGCTGTTGGCAACAAGGAGCTTGCAAGTCCATTGAGCCCCAAAGGCCACCTTTCATCTGATACCCAGACCCTGGAGACATGACTTCATTTTCCCCATGGAAAATGGCCTCCATTTGTGGCCTCTCGCCTTGACTAATAGGGCGGTGTCCAGCAAGAAACATGCAATCTTTGCTGGATTTCTCCAAATCTAAAGCTGCCAATAAGTAGTACCCTGCAAGTCCTTAGAGCCCCAAAGGCCACCTTTCATCTGACACCCAGAACCTGGGGAAAGGACTTCTTTTTCCCATGCAAAATGGCCTCCATTTGCACCCATTTGCCCTGGCCAACAGGGCAGTGCCCAGTGAGAAATTTTTACAATTTGCTGGATTCCTCCAAAACTAAAGCAATTGGCAACTAGGAGCTTGCAAGTCCTTAGAGCCCCAAAGGCCACCTTTCATCTGACACCCAGACCATGGGGATATGAATTAATTTTCCCCAGGGAAAATGGGGTCAGTTTGAGACCAATCGCCCTGGTAATCTGCATTGTTCCCGGTGTGAAATTTGCAAACTTGGCTGATTTTCTCCAAAATTAAAGCTGCTGGCAACGAGGACCCCGGAAGTCCTTGGAGCCCCAAAGTCCACATTTCATTGATACCCAGACCCTGGGGGCATGACTTCATTTTCCGGATGGAAAATCGCATCAGTATGAGGCCACTCGCCCTGGCCATCTGCATCGTTCCCGGTGTGAAATTTGCAAACTTGGCTGATTTTCACCAAAAGTAAAGCTGCTGGCAACGAGGACCCTGGAAGTCCTTGGAGCCCCATGGCCACCTTTCATCTGACACCCAGACCCTGTGGAAAGGACTTCTTTTTCCCATGCATAATAACCTCTCTTTGCAGCCATTTGCCCTGGCCAACAGGGCAGTGCCCAGTGAGAAATTTTTAAACATTACTGGATCCCTCCACAGCTAAAGCTGTTGGCAACTAGGAGCTTGCAAGTCCTTAGAGCCCCAAAGGCCAGCTTTCATCTGACACCCAGACCCTGGGGACATGAATTAATTTTCCACATGGAAAATGGGGTCAGTTTGAGGCCAATCGCCCTGGCCATCTGCATCGTTCCCGGTGTGAAATTTGCAAACTTGGCTGATTTTCTCCAAAAGTAAAGCTGCTGGCAAGGAGGACCCTGCAACTCCTTAGGGCCCCAGATGCCACCTTTCATCTGATCCGCAGACCCTGGGCCAATGACTTCATTTTCCCCATGGAAAATGGCCTCCATTTCTGGCCTCTCGCCCTGACCAATAGGGTGGTGTCCAGCAAGAAATTTGCCAACTTTGCTGGATTTCTCCAAATCTAAAGCTGCCAATAAGTAGTACCCTGCAAGTCCTTAGAGCCCTAAAGTCCACCTTTCATCTGACACCCAGACCCTGGGGACATGAATTAATTTTCCCCATGGAAAATGGGGTCAGTTTGAGGCCAATTGCCCTGGCCATCTGCATCGTTCCCGGTGTGAAATTTGCAAACTTGGCTGATTTTCTCCAAAAGTAAAGCTGCTGGCAACGAGGACCCTGGAAGTCCTTGGAGCCCCAAAGACCACCTTTCATCTGACACCCAGACCCTGGGGAAAGGACTTCTTTTTCCCATGCAAAATGGCCTCCATTTGCAGCCATTTGCCCTGGCCAACAGCGCAGTTCCCAGTGAGAAATTTTTTAACATTGCTGGATTCCTGCAGAACTAACGCTGTTGGCAACTAGGAGCTTGCAAGTCCTTAGAGCCCCAAAGGCCACCTTTCATCTGACACCCAGACGCTGGGGACATGACTTCTTTTCCCCATGGAAAATAGAGTCAGTTTGAGGCCACTCGCCCTGGCCATCTGCATCGTTCCCGGTGTGAAATTTGCGAACTTGGCTGATTTTCTCCAAAAGTAAAGCTGCTGGCAACGAGGACCCCGGAAGTCCTTGGAGCCCCAAAGTCCACCTTCCATTGATACCCAGACCCTGGGGGCATGACTTCATTTTCCGGATGGAAAATCGGACCAGTATAAGGCCACTCGCCCTGGCCATCTGCATCGTTCCCGGTGTGAAATTTGCAAACTTGGCTGATTTTCACCAAAAGTAAAGCTGCTGGCAACGAGGACCCTGGAAGTCCTTGGAGCCCCATGGCCACCTTTCATCTGACACCCAGAACCTGGGGAAAGGACTTCTTTTTCCCATGCATAATAACCTCTCTTTGCAGCCATTTGCCCTGGCCAACAGGGCAGTGCCCAGTGAGAAATTTTTAAACATTACTGGATCCCTCCACAGCTAAAGCTGTTGGCAACTAGGAGCTTGCAAGTCCTTAGAGCCCCAAAGGCCAGCTTTCATCTGACACCCAGACGCTGGGGACATGACTTCTTTTCCCCATGAAAAATGGGGTCATTTTGAGGCCACTCGCCCTGGCCATCTGCATCGTTCCCGGTGTGAAATTTGCAAACTTGGCTGATTTTCTCCAAAAGTAAAGCTGCTGGCAAGGAGGACCCTGCAACTCCTTAGGGCCCCAGATGCCACCTTTCATCTGATCCGCAGACCCTGGGCCAATGACTTCATTTTTCCCATGGAAAATGGCCTCCATTTCTGGCCTCTCGCCCTGACCAATAGGGTGGTGCCCAGCAAGAAATTTGCCAACTTTGCTGGATTTCTCCAAATCTAAAGCTGCCAATAAGTAGTACCCTGCAAGTCCTTAGAGCCCTAAAGTCCACCTTTCATCTGACACCAAGACCCTGGGGACATGAATTAATTTTCCCCATGGAAAATGGGGTCAGTTTGAGGCCAATCGCCCTGGCCATCTGCATCGTTCCCGGTGTGAAATTTGCAAACTTGGCTGATTTTCTCCAAAAGTAAAGCTGCTGGCAACAAGGACCCTGGAAGTCCTTGGAGCCCCAAAGACCACCTTTCATCTGACACCCAGACCCTGGGGAAAGGACTTCTTTTTGCCATGCATAATGGCCTCCATTTGCAGCCATTTGCCCTGGCCAACAGCGCAGTTCCCAGTGAGAAATTTTTTAACATTGCTGGATTCCTGCAGAACTAACGCTGTTGGCAACTAGGAGCTTGCAAGTCCTTAGAGCCCCAAAGGCCACCTTTCATCTGACACCCAGACCCTGGGGACATGACTTCTTTTCCCCATGGAAAATAGAGTCAGTTTGAGGCCACTCGCCCTGGCCATCTGCATCGTTCCCGGTGTGAAATTTGCGAACTTGGCTGATTTTCTCCAAAAGTAAAGCTGCTGGCAACGAGGACCCCGGAAGTCCTTGGAGCCCCAAAGTCCACCTTTCATTGATACCCAGACCCTGGGGGCATGACTTCATTTTCCGGATGGAAAATCGGACCAGTATGAGGCCACTCGCCCTGGCCATCTGCATCGTTCCCGGTGTGAAATTTGCAAACTTGGCTGATTTTCACCAAAAGTAAAGCTGCTGGCAACGAGGACCCTGGAAGTCCTTGGAGCCCCATGGCCACCTTTCATCTGATACGCAGACTCTGGGGAAAGGACTTCTTTTTCCCATGGGAAATGGACTCCGTTTGCAGCCACTCACCCTGGCCGAAAGAGGGGAGACAAGGTAGAATTACCAAATTTTTGCTTCATTTTTCCAAAAGTAAAGCTGGCAGCAAGTAGGATCCTGTAAGTACTTAGAAGCTCAAAGGCCACCTTGAACATATTACTGAGACCCTGGGAAAAGGACATTTTTCCCATGGAAAATGGCCTTCATTTGTGGCCCCTTGGCCTAGCAGGCAGGGCAGTGCCAAGCGAGCAATTTGCAAACTCAGCTGGATTCTTCCAAAACAAAAGCTGCCAGCAACTAGGACACTGCAAGTCCTTAGAGCCCCAGATGCCAACTTCCAGCTGATACCCAGACCCTGGGGAAAGGACTTCTTTTCCCCATGCAAAATGGCCTCTCTTTGCAGCCATTTGCCCTGGCCAACAGCGCAGTTCCCAGTGAGAAATTTTTTAACATTGCGGGATTCCTGCTGAACTAACGCTGTTGGCAACAAGGAGCTTGCAAGTCCATTGAGCCCCAAAGGCCACCTTTCATCTGATACCCAGACCCTGGAGACATGACTTCATTTTCCCCATGGAAAATGGCCTCCATTTGTGGCCTCTCGCCTTGACTAATAGGGCGGTGTCCAGCAAGAAACATGCAATCTTTGCTGGATTTCTCCAAATCTAAAGCTGCCAATAAGTAGTACCCTGCAAGTCCTTAGAGCCCGAAAGGCCACCTTTCATCTTACACCCAGAACCTGGGGAAAGGACTTCTTTTTCCCATGGGAAATGGCCTCCATTTGCACCCATTTGCCCTGGCCAACAGGGCAGTGCCCAGTGAGAAATTTTTACAATTTGCTGGATTCCTCCAAAACTAAAGCAATCGGCAACTAGGAGCTTGCAAGTCCTTAGAGCCCCAAAGGCCACCTTTCATCTGACACCCAGACCATGGGGATATGAATTAATTTTCCCCAGGGAAAATGGGGTCAGTTTGAGACCAATCGCCCTGGTAATCTGCATTGTTCCCGGTGTGAAATTTGCAAACTTGGCTGATTTTCTCCAAAAGTAAAGCTGCTGGCAACGAGGACCCCGGAAGTCCTTGGAGCCCCAAAGTCCACCTTTCATTGATACCCAGACCCTGGGGGCATGACTTCATTTTCCGGATGGAAAATCGCATCAGTATGAGGCCACTCGCCCTGGCCATCTGCATCGTTCCCGGTGTGAAATTTGCAAACTTGGCTGATTTTCACCAAAAGTAAAGCTGCTGGCAACGAGGACCCTGGAAGTCCTTGGAGCCCCATGGCCACCTTTCATCTGACACCCAGACCCTGTGGAAAGGACTTCTTTTTCCCATGCATAATAACCTCTCTTTGCAGCCATTTGCCCTGGCCAACAGGGCAGTGCCCAGTGAGAAATTTTTAAACATTACTGGATCCCTCCACAGCTAAAGCTGTTGGCAACTAGGAGCTTGCAAGTCCTTAGAGCCCCAAAGGCCAGCTTTCATCTGACACCCAGACGCTGGGGACATGACTTCTTTTCCCCATGAAAAATGGGGTCATTTTGAGGCCACTCGCCCTGGCCATCTGCATCGTTCCCGGTGTGAAATTTGCAAACCTGGCTGATTTTCTCCAAAAGTAAAGCTGCTGGCAAGGAGGACCCTGCAACTCCTTAGGGCCCCAGATGCCACCTTTCATCTGATCCGCAGACCCTGGGCCAATGACTTCATTTTCCCCATGGAAAATGGCCTCCATTTCTGGCCTCTCGCCCTGACCAATAGGGTGGTGCCCAGCAAGAAATTTGCCAACTTTGCTGGATTTCTCCAAATCTAAAGCTGCCAATAAGTAGTACCCTGCAAGTCCTTAGAGCCCTAAAGTCCACCTTTCATCTGACACCCAGACCCTGGGGACATGAATTAATTTTCCCCATGGAAAATGGGGTCAGTTTGAGGCCAATTGCCCTGGCCATCTGCATCGTTCCCGGTGTGAAATTTGCAAACTTGGCTGATTTTCTCCAAAAGTAAAGCTGCTGGCAACGAGGACCCTGGAAGTCCTTGGAGCCCCAAAGACCACCTTTCATCTGACACCCAGACCCTGGGGAAAGGACTTCTTTTTGCCATGCAAAATGGCCTCCATTTGCAGCCATTTGCCCTGGCCAACAGCGCAGTTCCCAGTGAGAAATTTTTTAAACATTGCTGGATTCCTGCAGAACTAACGCTGTTGGCAACTAGGAGCTTGCAAGTCCTTAGAGCCCCAAAGGCCACCTTTCATCTGACACCCAGACTCTGGGGACATGACTTCTTTTCCCCATGGAAAATAGAGTCAGTTTGAGGCCACTCGCCCTGGCCATCTGCATCGTTCCCGGTGTGAAATTTGCGAACTTGGCTGATTTTCTCCAAAAGTAAAGCTGCTGGCAACGAGGACCCCGGAAGTCCTTGGAGCCCCAAAGTCCACCTTCCATTGATACCCAGACCCTGGGGGCATGACTTCATTTTCCGGATGGAAAATCGGACCAGTATGAGGCCACTCGCCCTGGCCATCTGCATCGTTCCCGGTGTGAAATTTGCAAACTTGGCTGATTTTCACCAAAAGTAAAGCTGCTGGCAACGAGGACCCTGGAAGTCCTTGGAGCCCCATGGCCACCTTTCATCTGACACCCAGACCCTGGGGAAAGGACTTCTTTTTCCCATGCATAATAACCTCTCTTTGCAGCCATTTGCTCTGGCCAACAGGGCAGTGAGCAGTGAGAAATTTGCAAAAATTGCTGGATTCCACCATAACTAAAGCTAACAGCAAGTAGGAGATTGCAAGTCCTTAGAGCCCTAAAGTCCACCTTTCATCTGACACCCAGACGCTGGGGACATGATTTCATTTTCCCTAGGGAAATTGGCGTCAGTTTGAGGCCACTCGCCCTTGTCGTCTGCATCGTTCCCTGTGTGAAATTTGCAAACTTGGCTGATTTTCTCCAAAAGTAAAGCTGCTTGCAATGAGGACCCTGGAAGTCCTTGGAGCCCCATGGCCCCCTTTCATCTGATACGCAGACTCTGGGGAAAGGACTTCTTTTTCCCATGGGAAATGGACTCCGTTTGCAGCCACTCACCCTGGCCGAAAGAGGGGAGACAAGGTAGAATTACCAAATTTTTGCTTCATTTTTCCAAAAGTAAAGCTGGCAGCAAGTAGGATCCTGTAAGTACTTAGAAGCTCAAAGGCCACCTTGAACATATTACTGAGACCCTGGGAAAAGGACATTTTTCCCACGGAAAATGGCCTTCATTTGTGGCCCCTTGGCCTAGCAGGCAGGGCAGTGCCAAGCGAGCAATTTGCAAACTCAGCTGGATTCTTCCAAAACAAAAGCTGCCAGCAACTAGGACACTGCAAGTCCTTAGAGCCCCAGATGCCAACTTCCAGCTGATACCCAGACCCTGGGGAAAGGACTTCTTTTCCCCATGCAAAATGGCCTCTCTTTGCAGCCATTTGCCCTGGCCAACAGCGCAGTTCCCAGTGAGAAATTTTTTAACATTGCGGGATTCCTGCTGAACTAACGCTGTTGGCAACAAGGAGCTTGCAAGTCCATTGAGCCCCAAAGGCCACCTTTCATCTGATACCCAGACCCTGGAGACATGACTTCATTTTCCCCATGGAAAATGGCCTCCATTTGTGGCCTCTCGCCTTGACTAATAGGGCGGTGTCCAGCAAGAAACATGCAATCTTTGCTGGATTTCTCCAAATCTAAAGCTGCCAATAAGTAGTACCCTGCAAGTCCTTAGAGCCCCAAAGGCCACCTTTCATCTGACACCCAGAACCTGGGGAAAGGACTTCTTTTTCCCATGGGAAATGGCCTCCATTTGCACCCATTTGCCCTGGCCAACAGGGCAGTGCCCAGTGAGAAATTTTTACAATTTGCTGGATTCCTCCAAAACTAAAGCAATTGGCAACTAGGAGCTTGCAAGTCCTTAGAGCCCCAAAGGCCACCTTTCATCTGACACCCAGACCATGGGGATATGAATTAATTTTCCCCAGGGAAAATGGGGTCAGTTTGAGACCAATCGCCCTGGTAATCTGCATTGTTCCCGGTGTGAAATTTGCAAACTTGGCTGATTTTCTCCAAAATTAAAGCTGCTGGCAACGAGGACCCCGGAAGTCCTTGGAGCCCCAAAGTCCACCTTTCATTGATACCCAGACCCTGGGGGCATGACTTCATTTTCCGGATGGAAAATCGCATCAGTATGAGGCCACTCGCCCTGGCCATCTGCATCGTTCCCGGTGTGAAATTTGCAAACTTGGCTGATTTTCACCAAAAGTAAAGCTGCTGGCAACGAGGACCCTGGAAGTCCTTGGAGCCCCATGGCCACCTTTCATCTGACACCCAGACCCTGTGGAAAGGACTTCTTTTTCCCATGCATAATAACCTCTCTTTGCAGCCATTTGCCCTGGCCAACAGGGCAGTGCCCAGTGAGAAATTTTTAAACATTACTGGATCCCTCCACAGCTAAAGCTGTTGGCAACTAGGAGCTTGCAAGTCCTTAGAGCCCCAAAGGCCAGCTTTCATCTGACACCCAGACGCTGGGGACATGAATTAATTTTCCACATGGAAAATGGGGTCAGTTTGAGGCCAATCGCCCTGGCCATCTGCATCGTTCCCGGTGTGAAATTTGCAAACTTGGCTGATTTTCTCCAAAAGTAAAGCTGCTGGCAAGGAGGACCCTGCAACTCCTTAGGGCCCCAGATGCCACCTTTCATCTGATCCGCAGACCCTGGGCCAATGACTTCATTTTCCCCATGGAAAATGGCCTCCATTTCTGGCCTCTCGCCCTGACCAATAGGGTGGTGTCCAGCAAGAAATTTGCCAACTTTGCTGGATTTCTCCAAATCTAAAGCTGCCAATAAGTAGTACCCTGCAAGTCCTTAGAGCCCTAAAGTCCACCTTTCATCTGACACCCAGACCCTGGGGACATGAATTAATTTTCCCCATGGAAAATGGGGTCAGTTTGAGGCCAATTGCCCTGGCCATCTGCATCGTTCCCGGTGTGAAATTTGCAAACTTGGCTGATTTTCTCCAAAAGTAAAGCTGCTGGCAACGAGGACCCTGGAAGTCCTTGGAGCCCCAAAGACCACCTTTCATCTGACACCCAGACCCTGGGGAAAGGACTTCTTTTTGCCATGCAAAATGGCCTCCATTTGCAGCCATTTGCCCTGGCCAACAGCGCAGTTCCCAGTGAGAAATTTTTTAACATTGCTGGATTCCTGCAGAACTAACGCTGTTGGCAACTAGGAGCTTGCAAGTCCTTAGAGCCCCAAAGGCCACCTTTCATCTGACACCCAGACGCTGGGGACATGACTTCTTTTCCCCATGGAAAATAGAGTCAGTTTGAGGCCACTCGCCCTGGCCATCTGCATCGTTCCCGGTGTGAAATTTGCAAACTTGGCTGATTTTCTCCAAAAGTAAAGCTGCTGGCAACGAGGACCCCGGAAGTCCTTGGAGCCCCAAAGTCCACCTTCCATTGATACCCAGACCCTGGGGGCATGACTTCATTTTCCGGATGGAAAATCGGTCCAGTATGAGGCCACTCGCCCTGGCCATCTGCATCGTTCCCGGTGTGAAATTTGCAAACTTGGCTGATTTTCACCAAAAGTAAAGCTGCTGGCAACGAGGACCCTGGAAGTCCTTGGAGCCCCATGGCCACCTTTCATCTGACACCCAGACCCTGGGGAAAGGACTTCTTTTTCCCATGCATAATAACCTCTCTTTGCAGCCATTTGCCCTGGCCAACAGGGCAGTGCCCAGTGAGAAATTTTTAAACATTACTGGATCCCTCCACAGCTAAAGCTGTTGGCAACTAGGAGCTTGCAAGTCCTTAGAGCCCCAAAGGCCAGCTTTCATCTGACACCCAGACGCTGGGGACATGACTTCTTTTCCCCATGAAAAATGGGGTCATTTTGAGGCCACTCGCCCTGGCCATCTGCATCGTTCCCGGTGTGAAATTTGCAAACCTGGTTGATTTTCTCCAAAAGTAAAGCTGCTGGCAAGGAGGACCCTGCAACTCCTTAGGGCCCCAGATGCCACCTTTCATCTGATCCGCAGACCCTGGGCCAATGACTTCATTTTTCCCATGGAAAATGGCCTCCATTTCTGGCCTCTCGCCCTGACCAATAGGGTGGTGCCCAGCAAGAAATTTGCCAACTTTGCTGGATTTCTCCAAATCTAAAGCTGCCAATAAGTAGTACCCTGCAAGTCCTTAGAGCCCTAAAGTCCACCTTTCATCTGACACCAAGACCCTGGGGACATGAATTAATTTTCCCCATGGAAAATGGGGTCAGTTTGAGGCCAATCGCCCTGGCCATCTGCATCGTTCCCGGTGTGAAATTTGCAAACTTGGCTGATTTTCTCCAAAAGTAAAGCTGCTGGCAACAAGGACCATGGAAGTCCTTGGAGCCCCAAAGACCACCTTTCATCTGACACCCAGACCCTGGGGAAAGGACTTCTTTTTGCCATGCATAATGGCCTCCATTTGCAGCCATTTGCCCTGGCCAACAGCGCAGTTCCCAGTGAGAAATTTTTTAACATTGCTGGATTCCTGCAGAACTAACGCTGTTGGCAACTAGGAGCTTGCAAGTCCTTAGAGCCCCAAAGGCCACCTTTCATCTGACACCCAGACCCTGGGGACATGACTTCTTTTCCCCATGGAAAATAGAGTCAGTTTGAGGCCACTCGCCCTGGCCATCTGCATCGTTCCCGGTGTGAAATTTGCGAACTTGGCTGATTTTCTCCAAAAGTAAAGCTGCTGGCAACGAGGACCCCGGAAGTCCTTGGAGCCCCAAAGTCCACCTTTCATTGATACCCAGACCCTGGGGGCATGACTTCATTTTCCGGATGGAAAATCGGACCAGTATGAGGCCACTCGCCCTGGCCATCTGCATCGTTCCCGGTGTGAAATTTGCAAACTTGGCTGATTTTCACCAAAAGTAAAGCTGCTGGCAACGAGGACCCTGGAAGTCCTTGGAGCCCCATGGCCACCTTTCATCTGATACGCAGACTCTGGGGAAAGGACTTCTTTTTCCCATGGGAAATGGACTCCGTTTGCAGCCACTCACCCTGGCCGAAAGAGGGGAGACAAGGTAGAATTACCAAATTTTTGCTTCATTTTTCCAAAAGTAAAGCTGGCAGCAAGTAGGATCCTGTAAGTACTTAGAAGCTCAAAGGCCACCTTGAACATATTACTGAGACCCTGGGAAAAGGACATTTTTCCCATGGAAAATGGCCTTCATTTGTGGCCCCTTGGCCTAGCAGGCAGGGCAGTGCCAAGCGAGCAATTTGCAAACTCAGCTGGATTCTTCCAAAACAAAAGCTGCCAGCAACTAGGACACTGCAAGTCCTTAGAGCCCCAGATGCCAACTTCCAGCTGATACCCAGACCCTGGGGAAAGGACTTCTTTTCCCCATGCAAAATGGCCTCTCTTTGCAGCCATTTGCCCTGGCCAACAGCGCAGTTCCCAGTGAGAAATTTTTTAACATTGCGGGATTCCTGCTGAACTAACGCTGTTGGCAACAAGGAGCTTGCAAGTCCATTGAGCCCCAAAGGCCACCTTTCATCTGATACCCAGACCCTGGAGACATGACTTCATTTTCCCCATGGAAAATGGCCTCCATTTGTGGCCTCTCGCCTTGACTAATAGGGCGGTGTCCAGCAAGAAACATGCAATCTTTGCTGGATTTCTCCAAATCTAAAGCTGCCAATAAGTAGTACCCTGCAAGTCCTTAGAGCCCCAAAGGCCACCTTTCATCTGACACCCAGAACCTGGGGAAAGGACTTCTTTTTCCCATGGGAAATGGCCTCCATTTGCACCCATTTTCCCTGGCCAACAGGGCAGTGCCCAGTGAGAAATTTTTACAATTTGCTGGATTCCTCCAAAACTAAAGCAATCGGCAACTAGGAGCTTGCAAGTCCTTAGAGCCCCAAAGGCCACCTTTCATCTGACACCCAGACCATGGGGATATGAATTAATTTTCCCCAGGGAAAATGGGGTCAGTTTGAGACCAATCGCCCTGGTAATCTGCATTGTTCCCGGTGTGAAATTTGCAAACTTGGCTGATTTTCTCCAAAATTAAAGCTGCTGGCAACGAGGACCCCGGAAGTCCTTGGAGCCCCAAAGTCCACCTTTCATTGATACCCAGACCCTGGGGGCATGACTTCATTTTCCGGATGGAAAATCGCATCAGTATGAGGCCACTCGCCCTGGCCATCTGCATCGTTCCCGGTGTGAAATTTGCAAACTTGGCTGATTTTCACCAAAAGTAAAGCTGCTGGCAACGAGGACCCTGGAAGTCCTTGGAGCCCCATGGCCACCTTTCATCTGACACCCAGACCCTGGGGAAAGGACTTCTTTTTCCCATGCATAATAACCTCTCTTTGCAGCCATTTGCCCTGGCCAACAGGGCAGTGCCCAGTGAGAAATTTTTAAACATTACTGGATCCCTCCACAGCTAAAGCTGTTGGCAACTAGGAGCTTGCAAGTCCTTAGAGCCCCAAAGGCCAGCTTTCATCTGACACCCAGACGCTGGGGACATGACTTCTTTTCCCCATGAAAAATGGGGTCAGTTTGAGGCCACTCGCCCTTGCCATCTGCATCGTTCCCGGTGTGAAATTTGCAAACCTGGCTGATTTTCTCCAAAAGTAAAGCTGCTGGCAAGGAGGACCCTGCAACTCCTTAGGGCCCCAGATGCCACCTTTCATCTGATCCGCAGACCCTGGGCCAATGACTTCATTTTCCCCATGGAAAATGGCCTCCATTTCTGGCCTCTCGCCCTGACCAATAGGGTGGTGCCCAGCAAGAAATTTGCCAACTTTGCTGGATTTCTCCAAATCTAAAGCTGCCAATAAGTAGTACCCTGCAAGTCCTTAGAGCCCTAAAGTCCACCTTTCATCTGACACCCAGACCCTGGGGACATGAATTAATTTTCCCCATGGAAAATGGGGTCAGTTTGAGGCCAATTGCCCTGGCCATCTGCATCGTTCCCGGTGTGAAATTTGCGAACTTGGCTGATTTTCTCCAAAAGTAAAGCTGCTGGCAACGAGGACCCTGGAAGTCCTTGGAGCCCCAAAGACCACCTTTCATCTGACACCCAGACCCTGGGGAAAGGACTTCTTTTTCCCATGCAAAATGGCCTCCATTTGCAGCCATTTGCCCTGGCCAACAGCGCAGTTCCCAGTGAGAAATTTTTTAAACATTGCTGGATTCCTGCAGAACTAACGCTGTTGGCAACTAGGAGCTTGCAAGTCCTTAGAGCCCCAAAGGCCAGCTTTCATCTGACACCCAGACGCTGGGGACATGACTTCTTTTCCCCATGGAAAATAGAGTCAGTTTGAGGCCACTCGCCCTGGCCATCTGCATCGTTCCCGGTGTGAAATTTGCGAACTTGGCTGATTTTCTCCAAAAGTAAAGCTGCTGGCAACGAGGACCCCGGAAGTCCTTGGAGCCCCAAAGTCCACCTTCCATTGATACCCAGACCCTGGGGGCATGACTTCATTTTCCGGATGGAAAATCGCATCAGTATGAGGCCACTCGCCCTGGCCATCTGCATCGTTCCCGGTGTGAAATTTGCAAACTTGGCTGATTTTCACCAAAACTAAAGCTGCTGGCAACGAGGACCCTGGAAGTCCTTGGAGCCCCATGGCCACCTTTCATCTGACACCCAGACCCTGGGGAAAGGACTTCTTTTTCCCATGCATAATAACCTCTCTTTGCAGCCATTTGCCCTGGCCAACAGGGCAGTGCCCAGTGAGAAATTTTTAAACATTACTGGATCCCTCCACAGCTAAAGCAGTTGGTAACTAGGAGATTGCAAGTCCTTAGAGCCCCAAAGGCCACCTTTCATCTGACACCCAGACGCTGGGGACATGACTTCTTTTTCCCATGGAAAATGGCCTCCATTTGCAGCCATTTGCCCTGGCCAACAGGGCAGTGCCCAGCAAGAAATTTGCAAACTTTGCTGGATTCCTCCACAACGAAAGCTGCCAACAAGTAGGAGCTTTAAGTCCTTAGAGCCCCAAAGGCCACCTTTCATTGATACCCAGACCCTGGGGGCATGACTTCATTTTCCGGATGGAAAATCGGACCAGTATGAGGCCACTCGCCCTGGCCATCTGCATCGTTCCCGGTGTGAAATTTGCAAACTTGGCTGATTTTCACCAAAAGTAAAGCTGCTGGCAACGAGGACCCTGGAAGTCCTTGGAGCCCCATGGCCACCTTTCATCTGATACGCAGACTCTGGGGAAAGGACTTCTTTTTCCCATGGGAAATGGACTCCGTTTGCAGCCACTCACCCTGGCCGAAAGAGGGGAGACAAGGTAGAATTACCAAATTTTTGCTTCATTTTTCCAAAAGTAAAGCTGGCAGCAAGTAGGATCCTGTAAGTACTTAGAAGCTCAAAGGCCACCTTGAACATATTACTGAGACCCTGGGAAAAGGACATTTTTCCCATGGAAAATGGCCTTCATTTGTGGCCCCTTGGCCTAGCAGGCAGGGCAGTGCCAAGCGAGCAATTTGCAAACTCAGCTGGATTCTTCCAAAACAAAAGCTGCCAGCAACTAGGACACTGCAAGTCCTTAGAGCCCCAGATGCCAACTTCCAGCTGATACCCAGACCCTGGGGAAAGGACTTCTTTTCCCCATGCAAAATGGCCTCTCTTTGCAGCCATTTGCCCTGGCCAACAGCGCAGTTCCCAGTGAGAAATTTTTTAACATTGCGGGATTCCTGCTGAACTAACGCTGTTGGCAACAAGGAGCTTGCAAGTCCATTGAGCCCCAAAGGCCACCTTTCATCTGATACCCAGACCCTGGAGACATGACTTCATTTTCCCCATGGAAAATGGCCTCCATTTGTGGCCTCTCGCCTTGACTAATAGGGCGGTGTCCAGCAAGAAACATGCAATCTTTGCTGGATTTCTCCAAATCTAAAGCTGCCAATAAGTAGTACCCTGCAAGTCCTTAGAGCCCCAAAGGCCACCTTTCATCTGACACCCAGAACCTGGGGAAAGGACTTCTTTTTCCCATGGGAAATGGCCTCCATTTGCACCCATTTGCCCTGGCCAACAGGGCAGTGCCCAGTGAGAAATTTTTACAATTTGCTGGATTCCTCCAAAACTAAAGCAATCGGCAACTAGGAGCTTGCAAGTCCTTAGAGCCCCAAAGGCCACCTTTCATCTGACACCCAGACCATGGGGATATGAATTAATTTTCCCCAGGGAAAATGGGGTCAGTTTGAGACCAATCGCCCTGGTAATCTGCATTGTTCCCGGTGTGAAATTTGCAAACTTGGCTGATTTTCTCCAAAAGTAAAGCTGCTGGCAACGAGGACCCCGGAAGTCCTTGGAGCCCCAAAGTCCACCTTTCATTGATACCCAGACCCTGGGGGCATGACTTCATTTTCCGGATGGAAAATCGCATCAGTATGAGGCCACTCGCCCTGGCCATCTGCATCGTTCCCGGTGTGAAATTTGCGAACTTGGCTGATTTTCACCAAAAGTAAAGCTGCTGGCAACGAGGACCCTGGAAGTCCTTGGAGCCCCATGGCCACCTTTCATCTGACACCCAGACCCTGGGGAAAGGACTTCTTTTTCCCATGCATAATAACCTCTCTTTGCAGCCATTTGCCCTGGCCAACAGGGCAGTGCCCAGTGAGAAATTTTTAAACATTACTGGATCCCTCCACAGCTAAAGCTGTTGGCAACTAGGAGCTTGCAAGTCCTTAGAGCCCCAAAGGCCACCTTTCATCTGACACCCAGACCCTGGGGACATGAATTAATTTTCCCCATGGAAAATGGGGTCAGTTTGAGGCCAATCGCCCTGGCCATCTGCATCGTTCCCGGTGTGAAATTTGCAAACTTGGCTGATTTTCTCCAAAAGTAAAGCTGCTGGCAACGAGGACCCTGGAAGTCCTTGGAGCCCCAAAGACCACCTTTCATCTGACACCCAGACCCTGGGGAAAGGACTTCTTTTTGCCATGCAAAATGGCCTCCATTTGCAGCCATTTGCCCTGGCCAACAGCGCAGTTCCCAGTGAGAAATTTTTTAACATTGCTGGATTCCTGCAGAACTAACGCTGTTGGCAACTAGGAGCTTGCAAGTCCTTAGAGCCCCAAAGGCCACCTTTCATCTGACACCCAGACGCTGGGGACATGACTTCTTTTCCCCATGGAAAATAGAGTCAGTTTGAGGCCACTCGCCCTGGCCATCTGCATCGTTCCCGGTGTGAAATTTGCAAACTTGGCTGATTTTCACCAAAAGTAAAGCTGCTGGCAACGAGGACCCTGGAAGTCCTTGGAGCCCCATGGCCACCTTTCATCTGATACGCAGACCCTGGGGAAAGGACTTCTTTTTCCCATGGGAAATGGACTCCGTTTGCAGCCACTCACCCTGGCCGAAAGAGGGGAGACAAGGTAGAATTACCAAATTTTTGCTTCATTTTTCCAAAAGTAAAGCTGGCAGCAAGTAGGATCCTGTAAGTACTTAGAAGCTCAAAGGCCACCTTGAACATATTACTGAGACCCTGGGAAAAGGACATTTTTCCCATGGAAAATGGCCTTCATTTGTGGCCCCTTGGCCTAGCAGGCAGGGCAGTGCCAAGCGAGCAATTTGCAAACTCAGCTGGATTCTTCCAAAACAAAAGCTGCCAGCAACTAGGACACTGCAAGTCCTTAGAGCCCCAGATGCCAACTTCCAGCTGATACCCAGACCCTGGGGAAAGGACTTCTTTTCCCCATGCAAAATGGCCTCTCTTTGCAGCCATTTGCCCTGGCCAACAGCGCAGTTCCCAGTGAGAAATTTTTTAACATTGCGGGATTCCTGCTGAACTAACGCTGTTGGCAACAAGGAGCTTGCAAGTCCATTGAGCCCCAAAGGCCACCTTTCATCTGATACCCAGACCCTGGAGACATGACTTCATTTTCCCCATGGAAAATGGCCTCCATTTGTGGCCTCTCGCCTTGACTAATAGGGCGGTGTCCAGCAAGAAACATGCAATCTTTGCTGGATTTCTCCAAATCTAAAGCTGCCAATAAGTAGTACCCTGCAAGTCCTTAGAGCCCCAAAGGCCACCTTTCATCTGACACCCAGAACCTGGGGAAAGGACTTCTTTTTCCCATGGGAAATGGCCTCCATTTGCACCCATTTGCCCTGGCCAACAGGGCAGTGCCCAGTGAGAAATTTTTACAATTTGCTGGATTCCTCCAAAACTAAAGCAATTGGCAACTAGGAGCTTGCAAGTCCTTAGAGCCCCAAAGGCCACCTTTCATCTGACACCCAGACCATGGGGATATGAATTAATTTTCCCCAGGGAAAATGGGGTCAGTTTGAGACCAATCGCCCTGGTAATCTGCATTGTTCCCGGTGTGAAATTTGCAAACTTGGCTGATTTTCTCCAAAATTAAAGCTGCTGGCAACGAGGACCCCGGAAGTCCTTGGAGCCCCAAAGTCCACCTTTCATTGATACCCAGACCCTGGGGGCATGACTTCATTTTCCGGATGGAAAATCGCATCAGTATGAGGCCACTCGCCCTGGCCATCTGCATCGTTCCCGGTGTGAAATTTGCAAACTTGGCTGATTTTCACCAAAAGTAAAGCTGCTGGCAACGAGGACCCTGGAAGTCCTTGGAGCCCCATGGCCACCTTTCATCTGACACCCAGACCCTGGGGAAAGGACTTCTTTTTCCCATGCATAATAACCTCTCTTTGCAGCCATTTGCCCTGGCCAACAGGGCAGTGCCCAGTGAGAAATTTTTAAACATTACTGGATCCCTCCACAGCTAAAGCTGTTGGCAACTAGGAGCTTGCAAGTCCTTAGAGCCCCAAAGGCCACCTTTCATCTGACACCCAGACCCTGGGGACATGAATTAATTTTCCCCATGGAAAATGGGGTCAGTTTGAGGCCAATCGCCCTGGCCATCTGCATCGTTCCCGGTGTGAAATTTGCAAACTTGGCTGATTTTCTCCAAAAGTAAAGCTGCTGGCAAGGAGGACCCTGCAACTCCTTAGGGCCCCAGATGCCACCTTTCATCTGATCCGCAGACCCTGGGCCAATGACTTCATTTTCCCCATGGAAAATGGCCTCCATTTCTGGCCTCTCGCCCTGACCAATAGGGTGGTGCCCAGCAAGAAATTTGCCAACTTTGCTGGATTTCTCCAAATCTAAAGCTGCCAATAAGTAGTACCCTGCAAGTCCTTAGAGCCCTAAAGTCCACCTTTCATCTGACACCCAGACCCTGGGGACATGAATTAATTTTCCCCATGGAAAATGGGGTCAGTTTGAGGCCAATCGCCCTGGCCATCTGCATCGTTCCCGGTGTGAAATTTGCAAACTTGGCTGATTTTCTCCAAAAGTAAAGCTGCTGGCAACGAGGACCCTGGAAGTCCTTGGAGCCCCAAAGACCACCTTTCATCTGACACCCAGACCCTGGGGAAAGGACTTCTTTTTCCCATGCAAAATGGCCTCCATTTGCAGCCATTTGCCCTGGCCAACAGCGCAGTTCCCAGTGAGAAATTTTTTAACATTGCTGGATTCCTGCAGAACTAACGCTGTTGGCAACTAGGAGCTTGCAAGTCCTTAGAGCCCCAAAGGCCACCTTTCATCTGACACCCAGACGCTGGGGACATGACTTCTTTTCCCCATGGAAAATAGAGTCAGTTTGAGGCCACTCGCCCTGGCCATCTGCATCGTTCCCGGTGTGAAATTTGCAAACTTGGCTGATTTTCTCCAAAAGTAAAGCTGCTGGCAACGAGGACCCCGGAAGTCCTTGGAGCCCCAAAGTCCACCTTCCATTGATACCCAGACCCTGGGGGCATGACTTCATTTTCCGGATGGAAAATCGGACCAGTATGAGGCCACTCGCCCTGGCCATCTGCATCGTTCCCGGTGTGAAATTTGCAAACTTGGCTGATTTTCACCAAAACTAAAGCTGCTGGCAACGAGGACCCTGGAAGTCCTTGGAGCCCCATGGCCACCTTTCATCTGACACCCAGACCCTGGGGAAAGGACTTCTTTTTCCCATGCATAATAACCTCTCTTTGCAGCCATTTGCCCTGGCCAACAGGGCAGTGCCCAGTGAGAAATTTTTAAACATTACTGGATCCCTCCACAGCTAAAGCTGTTGGCAACTAGGAGATTGCAAGTCCTTAGAGCCCCAAAGGCCACCTTTCATCTGACACCCAGACGCTGGGGACATGACTTCTTTTTCCCATGGAAAATGGCCTCCATTTGCAGCCATTTGCCCTGGCCAACAGGGCAGTGCCCAGTGAGAAATTTGCAAACTTTGCTGGATTCCTCCACAACGAAAGCTGCCAACAAGTAGGAGCTTTAAGTCCTTAGAGCCCCAAAGGCCACCTTTCATTGATACCCAGACCCTGGGGGCATGACTTCATTTTCCGGATGGAAAATCGGACCAGTATGAGGCCACTCGCCCTGGCCATCTGCATCGTTCCCGGTGTGAAATTTGCAAACTTGGCTGATTTTCACCAAAAGTAAAGCTGCTGGCAACGAGGACCCTGGAAGTCCTTGGAGCCCCATGGCCACCTTTCATCTGATACGCAGACTCTGGGGAAAGGACTTCTTTTTCCCATGGGAAATGGACTCCGTTTGCAGCCACTCACCCTGGCCGAAAGAGGGGAGACAAGGTAGAATTACCAAATTTTTGCTTCATTTTTCCAAAAGTAAAGCTGGCAGCAAGTAGGATCCTGTAAGTACTTAGAAGCTCAAAGGCCACCTTGAACATATTACTGAGACCCTGGGAAAAGGACATTTTTCCCATGGAAAATGGCCTTCATTTGTGGCCCCTTGGCCTAGCAGGCAGGGCAGTGCCAAGCGAGCAATTTGCAAACTCAGCTGGATTCTTCCAAAACAAAAGCTGCCAGCAACTAGGACACTGCAAGTCCTTAGAGCCCCAGATGCCAACTTCCAGCTGATACCCAGACCCTGGGGAAAGGACTTCTTTTCCCCATGCAAAATGGCCTCTCTTTGCAGCCATTTGCCCTGGCCAACAGCGCAGTTCCCAGTGAGAAATTTTTTAACATTGCGGGATTCCTGCTGAACTAACGCTGTTGGCAACAAGGAGCTTGCAAGTCCATTGAGCCCCAAAGGCCACCTTTCATCTGATACCCAGACCCTGGAGACATGACTTCATTTTCCCCATGGAAAATGGCCTCCATTTGTGGCCTCTCGCCTTGACTAATAGGGCGGTGTCCAGCAAGAAACATGCAATCTTTGCTGGATTTCTCCAAATCTAAAGCTGCCAATAAGTAGTACCCTGCAAGTCCTTAGAGCCCCAAAGGCCACCTTTCATCTGACACCCAGAACCTGGGGAAAGGACTTCTTTTTCCCATGGGAAATGGCCTCCATTTGCACCCATTTTCCCTGGCCAACAGGGCAGTGCCCAGTGAGAAATTTTTACAATTTGCTGGATTCCTCCAAAACTAAAGCAATCGGCAACTAGGAGCTTGCAAGTCCTTAGAGCCCCAAAGGCCACCTTTCATCTGACACCCAGACCATGGGGATATGAATTAATTTTCCCCAGGGAAAATGGGGTCAGTTTGAGACCAATCGCCCTGGTAATCTGCATTGTTCCCGGTGTGAAATTTGCAAACTTGGCTGATTTTCTCCAAAATTAAAGCTGCTGGCAACGAGGACCCCGGAAGTCCTTGGAGCCCCAAAGTCCACCTTCCATTGATACCCAGACCCTGGGGGCATGACTTCATTTTCCGGATGGAAAATCGCATCAGTATGAGGCCACTCGCCCTGGCCATCTGCATCGTTCCCGGTGTGAAATTTGCAAACTTGGCTGATTTTCACCAAAACTAAAGCTGCTGGCAACGAGGACCCTGGAAGTCCTTGGAGCCCCATGGCCACCTTTCATCTGACACCCAGACCCTGGGGAAAGGACTTCTTTTTCCCATGCATAATAACCTCTCTTTGCAGCCATTTGCCCTGGCCAACAGGGCAGTGCCCAGTGAGAAATTTTTAAACATTACTGGATCCCTCCACAGCTAAAGCAGTTGGTAACTAGGAGATTGCAAGTCCTTAGAGCCCCAAAGGCCACCTTTCATCTGACACCCAGACGCTGGGGACATGACTTCTTTTTCCCATGGAAAATGGCCTCCATTTGCAGCCATTTGCCCTGGCCAACAGGGCAGTGCCCAGCAAGAAATTTGCAAACTTTGCTGGATTCCTCCACAACGAAAGCTGCCAACAAGTAGGAGCTTTAAGTCCTTAGAGCCCCAAAGGCCACCTTTCATTGATACCCAGACCCTGGGGGCATGACTTCATTTTCCGGATGGAAAATCGGACCAGTATGAGGCCACTCGCCCTGGCCATCTGCATCGTTCCCGGTGTGAAATTTGCAAACTTGGCTGATTTTCACCAAAAGTAAAGCTGCTGGCAACGAGGACCCTGGAAGTCCTTGGAGCCCCATGGCCACCTTTCATCTGATACGCAGACTCTGGGGAAAGGACTTCTTTTTCCCATGGGAAATGGACTCCGTTTGCAGCCACTCACCCTGGCCGAAAGAGGGGAGACAAGGTAGAATTACCAAATTTTTGCTTCATTTTTCCAAAAGTAAAGCTGGCAGCAAGTAGGATCCTGTAAGTACTTAGAAGCTCAAAGGCCACCTTGAACATATTACTGAGACCCTGGGAAAAGGACATTTTTCCCATGGAAAATGGCCTTCATTTGTGGCCCCTTGGCCTAGCAGGCAGGGCAGTGCCAAGCGAGCAATTTGCAAACTCAGCTGGATTCTTCCAAAACAAAAGCTGCCAGCAACTAGGACACTGCAAGTCCTTAGAGCCCCAGATGCCAACTTCCAGCTGATACCCAGACCCTGGGGAAAGGACTTCTTTTCCCCATGCAAAATGGCCTCTCTTTGCAGCCATTTGCCCTGGCCAACAGCGCAGTTCCCAGTGAGAAATTTTTTAACATTGCGGGATTCCTGCTGAACTAACGCTGTTGGCAACAAGGAGCTTGCAAGTCCATTGAGCCCCAAAGGCCACCTTTCATCTGATACCCAGACCCTGGAGACATGACTTCATTTTCCCCATGGAAAATGGCCTCCATTTGTGGCCTCTCGCCTTGACTAATAGGGCGGTGTCCAGCAAGAAACATGCAATCTTTGCTGGATTTCTCCAAATCTAAAGCTGCCAATAAGTAGTACCCTGCAAGTCCTTAGAGCCCCAAAGGCCACCTTTCATCTGACACCCAGAACCTGGGGAAAGGACTTCTTTTTCCCATGGGAAATGGCCTCCATTTGCACCCATTTGCCCTGGCCAACAGGGCAGTGCCCAGTGAGAAATTTTTACAATTTGCTGGATTCCTCCAAAACTAAAGCAATCGGCAACTAGGAGCTTGCAAGTCCTTAGAGCCCCAAAGGCCACCTTTCATCTGACACCCAGACCATGGGGATATGAATTAATTTTCCCCAGGGAAAATGGGGTCAGTTTGAGACCAATCGCCCTGGTAATCTGCATTGTTCCCGGTGTGAAATTTGCAAACTTGGCTGATTTTCTCCAAAAGTAAAGCTGCTGGCAACGAGGACCCCGGAAGTCCTTGGAGCCCCAAAGTCCACCTTTCATTGATACCCAGACCCTGGGGGCATGACTTCATTTTCCGGATGGAAAATCGCATCAGTATGAGGCCACTCGCCCTGGCCATCTGCATCGTTCCCGGTGTGAAATTTGCGAACTTGGCTGATTTTCACCAAAAGTAAAGCTGCTGGCAACGAGGACCCTGGAAGTCCTTGGAGCCCCATGGCCACCTTTCATCTGACACCCAGACCCTGGGGAAAGGACTTCTTTTTCCCATGCATAATAACCTCTCTTTGCAGCCATTTGCCCTGGCCAACAGGGCAGTGCCCAGTGAGAAATTTTTAAACATTACTGGATCCCTCCACAGCTAAAGCTGTTGGCAACTAGGAGCTTGCAAGTCCTTAGAGCCCCAAAGGCCACCTTTCATCTGACACCCAGACCCTGGGGACATGAATTAATTTTCCCCATGGAAAATGGGGTCAGTTTGAGGCCAATCGCCCTGGCCATCTGCATCGTTCCCGGTGTGAAATTTGCAAACTTGGCTGATTTTCTCCAAAAGTAAAGCTGCTGGCAACGAGGACCCTGGAAGTCCTTGGAGCCCCAAAGACCACCTTTCATCTGACACCCAGACCCTGGGGAAAGGACTTCTTTTTGCCATGCAAAATGGCCTCCATTTGCAGCCATTTGCCCTGGCCAACAGCGCAGTTCCCAGTGAGAAATTTTTTAACATTGCTGGATTCCTGCAGAACTAACGCTGTTGGCAACTAGGAGCTTGCAAGTCCTTAGAGCCCCAAAGGCCACCTTTCATCTGACACCCAGACGCTGGGGACATGACTTCTTTTCCCCATGGAAAATAGAGTCAGTTTGAGGCCACTCGCCCTGGCCATCTGCATCGTTCCCGGTGTGAAATTTGCAAACTTGGCTGATTTTCACCAAAAGTAAAGCTGCTGGCAACGAGGACCCTGGAAGTCCTTGGAGCCCCATGGCCACCTTTCATCTGATACGCAGACCCTGGGGAAAGGACTTCTTTTTCCCATGGGAAATGGACTCCGTTTGCAGCCACTCACCCTGGCCGAAAGAGGGGAGACAAGGTAGAATTACCAAATTTTTGCTTCATTTTTCCAAAAGTAAAGCTGGCAGCAAGTAGGATCCTGTAAGTACTTAGAAGCTCAAAGGCCACCTTGAACATATTACTGAGACCCTGGGAAAAGGACATTTTTCCCATGGAAAATGGCCTTCATTTGTGGCCCCTTGGCCTAGCAGGCAGGGCAGTGCCAAGCGAGCAATTTGCAAACTCAGCTGGATTCTTCCAAAACAAAAGCTGCCAGCAACTAGGACACTGCAAGTCCTTAGAGCCCCAGATGCCAACTTCCAGCTGATACCCAGACCCTGGGGAAAGGACTTCTTTTCCCCATGCAAAATGGCCTCTCTTTGCAGCCATTTGCCCTGGCCAACAGCGCAGTTCCCAGTGAGAAATTTTTTAACATTGCGGGATTCCTGCTGAACTAACGCTGTTGGCAACAAGGAGCTTGCAAGTCCATTGAGCCCCAAAGGCCACCTTTCATCTGATACCCAGACCCTGGAGACATGACTTCATTTTCCCCATGGAAAATGGCCTCCATTTGTGGCCTCTCGCCTTGACTAATAGGGCGGTGTCCAGCAAGAAACATGCAATCTTTGCTGGATTTCTCCAAATCTAAAGCTGCCAATAAGTAGTACCCTGCAAGTCCTTAGAGCCCCAAAGGCCACCTTTCATCTGACACCCAGAACCTGGGGAAAGGACTTCTTTTTCCCATGGGAAATGGCCTCCATTTGCACCCATTTGCCCTGGCCAACAGGGCAGTGCCCAGTGAGAAATTTTTACAATTTGCTGGATTCCTCCAAAACTAAAGCAATTGGCAACTAGGAGCTTGCAAGTCCTTAGAGCCCCAAAGGCCACCTTTCATCTGACACCCAGACCATGGGGATATGAATTAATTTTCCCCAGGGAAAATGGGGTCAGTTTGAGACCAATCGCCCTGGTAATCTGCATTGTTCCCGGTGTGAAATTTGCAAACTTGGCTGATTTTCTCCAAAAGTAAAGCTGCTGGCAACGAGGACCCCGGAAGTCCTTGGAGCCCCAAAGTCCACCTTTCATTGATACCCAGACCCTGGGGGCATGACTTCATTTTCCGGATGGAAAATCGCATCAGTATGAGGCCACTCGCCCTGGCCATCTGCATCGTTCCCGGTGTGAAATTTGCAAACTTGGCTGATTTTCACCAAAAGTAAAGCTGCTGGCAACGAGGACCCTGGAAGTCCTTGGAGCCCCATGGCCACCTTTCATCTGACACCCAGACCCTGGGGAAAGGACTTCTTTTTCCCATGCATAATAACCTCTCTTTGCAGCCATTTGCCCTGGCCAACAGGGCAGTGCCCAGTGAGAAATTTTTAAACATTACTGGATCCCTCCACAGCTAAAGCTGTTGGCAACTAGGAGCTTGCAAGTCCTTAGAGCCCCAAAGGCCACCTTTCATCTGACACCCAGACCCTGGGGACATGAATTAATTTTCCCCATGGAAAATGGGGTCAGTTTGAGGCCAATCGCCCTGGCCATCTGCATCGTTCCCGGTGTGAAATTTGCAAACTTGGCTGATTTTCTCCAAAAGTAAAGCTGCTGGCAAGGAGGACCCTGCAACTCCTTAGGGCCCCAGATGCCACCTTTCATCTGATCCGCAGACCCTGGGCCAATGACTTCATTTTCCCCATGGAAAATGGCCTCCATTTCTGGCCTCTCGCCCTGACCAATAGGGTGGTGCCCAGCAAGAAATTTGCCAACTTTGCTGGATTTCTCCAAATCTAAAGCTGCCAATAAGTAGTACCCTGCAAGTCCTTAGAGCCCTAAAGTCCACCTTTCATCTGACACCCAGACCCTGGGGACATGAATTAATTTTCCCCATGGAAAATGGGGTCAGTTTGAGGCCAATCGCCCTGGCCATCTGCATCGTTCCCGGTGTGAAATTTGCAAACTTGGCTGATTTTCTCCAAAAGTAAAGCTGCTGGCAACGAGGACCCTGGAAGTCCTTGGAGCCCCAAAGACCACCTTTCATCTGACACCCAGACCCTGGGGAAAGGACTTCTTTTTCCCATGCAAAATGGCCTCCATTTGCAGCCATTTGCCCTGGCCAACAGCGCAGTTCCCAGTGAGAAATTTTTTAACATTGCTGGATTCCTGCAGAACTAACGCTGTTGGCAACTAGGAGCTTGCAAGTCCTTAGAGCCCCAAAGGCCACCTTTCATCTGACACCCAGACGCTGGGGACATGACTTCTTTTCCCCATGGAAAATAGAGTCAGTTTGAGGCCACTCGCCCTGGCCATCTGCATCGTTCCCGGTGTGAAATTTGCAAACTTGGCTGATTTTCTCCAAAAGTAAAGCTGCTGGCAACGAGGACCCCGGAAGTCCTTGGAGCCCCAAAGTCCACCTTCCATTGATACCCAGACCCTGGGGGCATGACTTCATTTTCCGGATGGAAAATCGGACCAGTATGAGGCCACTCGCCCTGGCCATCTGCATCGTTCCCGGTGTGAAATTTGCAAACTTGGCTGATTTTCACCAAAAGTAAAGCTGCTGGCAACGAGGACCCTGGAAGTCCTTGGAGCCCCATGGCCACCTTTCATCTGACACCCAGACCCTGGGGAAAGGACTTCTTTTTCCCATGCATAATAACCTCTCTTTGCAGCCATTTGCCCTGGCCAACAGGGCAGTGCCCAGTGAGAAATTTTTAAACATTACTGGATCCCTCCACAGCTAAAGCTGTTGGCAACTAGGAGATTGCAAGTCCTTAGAGCCCCAAAGGCCACCTTTCATCTGACACCCAGACGCTGGGGACATGACTTCTTTTTCCCATGGAAAATGGCCTCCATTTGCAGCCATTTGCCCTGGCCAACAGGGCAGTGCCCAGTGAGAAATTTGCAAACTTTGCTGGATTCCTCCACAACGAAAGCTGCCAACAAGTAGGAGCTTTAAGTCCTTAGAGCCCCAAAGGCCACCTTTCATTGATACCCAGACCCTGGGGGCATGACTTCATTTTCCGGATGGAAAATCGGACCAGTATGAGGCCACTCGCCCTGGCCATCTGCATCGTTCCCGGTGTGAAATTTGCAAACTTGGCTGATTTTCACCAAAAGTAAAGCTGCTGGCAACGAGGACCCTGGAAGTCCTTGGAGCCCCATGGCCACCTTTCATCTGATACGCAGACTCTGGGGAAAGGACTTCTTTTTCCCATGGGAAATGGACTCCGTTTGCAGCCACTCACCCTGGCCGAAAGAGGGGAGACAAGGTAGAATTACCAAATTTTTGCTTCATTTTTCCAAAAGTAAAGCTGGCAGCAAGTAGGATCCTGTAAGTACTTAGAAGCTCAAAGGCCACCTTGAACATATTACTGAGACCCTGGGAAAAGGACATTTTTCCCATGGAAAATGGCCTTCATTTGTGGCCCCTTGGCCTAGCAGGCAGGGCAGTGCCAAGCGAGCAATTTGCAAACTCAGCTGGATTCTTCCAAAACAAAAGCTGCCAGCAACTAGGACACTGCAAGTCCTTAGAGCCCCAGATGCCAACTTCCAGCTGATACCCAGACCCTGGGGAAAGGACTTCTTTTCCCCATGCAAAATGGCCTCTCTTTGCAGCCATTTGCCCTGGCCAACAGCGCAGTTCCCAGTGAGAAATTTTTTAACATTGCGGGATTCCTGCTGAACTAACGCTGTTGGCAACAAGGAGCTTGCAAGTCCATTGAGCCCCAAAGGCCACCTTTCATCTGATACCCAGACCCTGGAGACATGACTTCATTTTCCCCATGGAAAATGGCCTCCATTTGTGGCCTCTCGCCTTGACTAATAGGGCGGTGTCCAGCAAGAAACATGCAATCTTTGCTGGATTTCTCCAAATCTAAAGCTGCCAATAAGTAGTACCCTGCAAGTCCTTAGAGCCCCAAAGGCCACCTTTCATCTGACACCCAGAACCTGGGGAAAGGACTTCTTTTTCCCATGGGAAATGGCCTCCATTTGCACCCATTTTCCCTGGCCAACAGGGCAGTGCCCAGTGAGAAATTTTTACAATTTGCTGGATTCCTCCAAAACTAAAGCAATCGGCAACTAGGAGCTTGCAAGTCCTTAGAGCCCCAAAGGCCACCTTTCATCTGACACCCAGACCATGGGGATATGAATTAATTTTCCCCAGGGAAAATGGGGTCAGTTTGAGACCAATCGCCCTGGTAATCTGCATTGTTCCCGGTGTGAAATTTGCAAACTTGGCTGATTTTCTCCAAAATTAAAGCTGCTGGCAACGAGGACCCCGGAAGTCCTTGGAGCCCCAAAGTCCACCTTTCATTGATACCCAGACCCTGGGGGCATGACTTCATTTTCCGGATGGAAAATCGCATCAGTATGAGGCCACTCGCCCTGGCCATCTGCATCGTTCCCGGTGTGAAATTTGCAAACTTGGCTGATTTTCACCAAAAGTAAAGCTGCTGGCAACGAGGACCCTGGAAGTCCTTGGAGCCCCATGGCCACCTTTCATCTGACACCCAGACCCTGGGGAAAGGACTTCTTTTTCCCATGCATAATAACCTCTCTTTGCAGCCATTTGCCCTGGCCAACAGGGCAGTGCCCAGTGAGAAATTTTTAAACATTACTGGATCCCTCCACAGCTAAAGCTGTTGGCAACTAGGAGCTTGCAAGTCCTTAGAGCCCCAAAGGCCACCTTTCATCTGACACCCAGACCCTGGGGACATGAATTAATTTTCCCCATGGAAAATGGGGTCAGTTTGAGGCCAATCGCCCTGGCCATCTGCATCGTTCCCGGTGTGAAATTTGCAAACTTGGCTGATTTTCTCCAAAAGTAAAGCTGCTGGCAAGGAGGACCCTGCAACTCCTTAGGGCCCCAGATGCCACCTTTCATCTGATCCGCAGACCCTGGGCCAATGACTTCATTTTCCCCATGGAAAATGGCCTCCATTTCTGGCCTCTCGCCCTGACCAATAGGGTGGTGCCCAGCAAGAAATTTGCCAACTTTGCTGGATTTCTCCAAATCTAAAGCTGCCAATAAGTAGTACCCTGCAAGTCCTTAGAGCCCTAAAGTCCACCTTTCATCTGACACCCAGACCCTGGGGACATGAATTAATTTTCCCCATGGAAAATGGGGTCAGTTTGAGGCCAATCGCCCTGGCCATCTGCATCGTTCCCGGTGTGAAATTTGCAAACTTGGCTGATTTTCTCCAAAAGTAAAGCTGCTGGCAACGAGGACCCTGGAAGTCCTTGGAGCCCCAAAGACCACCTTTCATCTGACACCCAGACCCTGGGGAAAGGACTTCTTTTTGCCATGCAAAATGGCCTCCATTTGCAGCCATTTGCCCTGGCCAACAGCGCAGTTCCCAGTGAGAAATTTTTTAACATTGCTGGATTCCTGCAGAACTAACGCTGTTGGCAACTAGGAGCTTGCAAGTCCTTAGAGCCCCAAAGGCCACCTTTCATCTGACACCCAGACGCTGGGGACATGACTTCTTTTCCCCATGGAAAATAGAGTCAGTTTGAGGCCACTCGCCCTGGCCATCTGCATCGTTCCCGGTGTGAAATTTGCAAACTTGGCTGATTTTCTCCAAAAGTAAAGCTGCTGGCAACGAGGACCCCGGAAGTCCTTGGAGCCCCAAAGGCCACCTTTCATTGATACCCAGACCCTGGGGGCATGACTTCATTTTCCGGATGGAAAATCGGACCAGTATGAGGCCACTCGCCCTGGCCATCTGCATCGTTCCCGGTGTGAAATTTGCAAACTTGGCTGATTTTCACCAAAAGTAAAGCTGCTGGCAACGAGGACCCTGGAAGTCCTTGGAGCCCCATGGCCACCTTTCATCTGATACGCAGACTCTGGGGAAAGGACTTCTTTTTCCCATGGGAAATGGACTCCGTTTGCAGCCACTCACCCTGGCCGAAAGAGGGGAGACAAGGTAGAATTACCAAATTTTTGCTTCATTTTTCCAAAAGTAAAGCTGGCAGCAAGTAGGATCCTGTAAGTACTTAGAAGCTCAAAGGCCACCTTGAACATATTACTGAGACCCTGGGAAAAGGACATTTTTCCCATGGAAAATGGCCTTCATTTGTGGCCCCTTGGCCTAGCAGGCAGGGCAGTGCCAAGCGAGCAATTTGCAAACTCAGCTGGATTCTTCCAAAACAAAAGCTGCCAGCAACTAGGACACTGCAAGTCCTTAGAGCCCCAGATGCCAACTTCCAGCTGATACCCAGACCCTGGGGAAAGGACTTCTTTTCCCCATGCAAAATGGCCTCTCTTTGCAGCCATTTGCCCTGGCCAACAGCGCAGTTCCCAGTGAGAAATTTTTTAACATTGCGGGATTCCTGCTGAACTAACGCTGTTGGCAACAAGGAGCTTGCAAGTCCATTGAGCCCCAAAGGCCACCTTTCATCTGATACCCAGACCCTGGAGACATGACTTCATTTTCCCCATGGAAAATGGCCTCCATTTGTGGCCTCTCGCCTTGACTAATAGGGCGGTGTCCAGCAAGAAACATGCAATCTTTGCTGGATTTCTCCAAATCTAAAGCTGCCAATAAGTAGTACCCTGCAAGTCCTTAGAGCCCCAAAGGCCACCTTTCATCTGACACCCAGAACCTGGGGAAAGGACTTCTTTTTCCCATGGGAAATGGCCTCCATTTGCACCCATTTGCCCTGGCCAACAGGGCAGTGCCCAGTGAGAAATTTTTACAATTTGCTGGATTCCTCCAAAACTAAAGCAATCGGCAACTAGGAGCTTGCAAGTCCTTAGAGCCCCAAAGGCCACCTTTCATCTGACACCCAGACCATGGGGATATGAATTAATTTTCCCCAGGGAAAATGGGGTCAGTTTGAGACCAATCGCCCTGGTAATCTGCATTGTTCCCGGTGTGAAATTTGCAAACTTGGCTGATTTTCTCCAAAATTAAAGCTGCTGGCAACGAGGACCCCGGAAGTCCTTGGAGCCCCAAAGTCCACCTTTCATTGATACCCAGACCCTGGGGGCATGACTTCATTTTCCGGATGGAAAATCGCATCAGTATGAGGCCACTCGCCCTGGCCATCTGCATCGTTCCCGGTGTGAAATTTGCAAACTTGGCTGATTTTCACCAAAAGTAAAGCTGCTGGCAACGAGGACCCTGGAAGTCCTTGGAGCCCCATGGCCACCTTTCATCTGACACCCAGACCCTGGGGAAAGGACTTCTTTTTCCCATGCATAATAACCTCTCTTTGCAGCCATTTGCCCTGGCCAACAGGGCAGTGCCCAGTGAGAAATTTTTAAACATTACTGGATCCCTCCACAGCTAAAGCTGTTGGCAACTAGGAGCTTGCAAGTCCTTAGAGCCCCAAAGGCCAGCTTTCATCTGACACCCAGACGCTGGGGACATGACTTCTTTTCCCCATGAAAAATGGGGTCATTTTGAGGCCACTCGCCCTGGCCATCTGCATCGTTCCCGGTGTGAAATTTGCAAACTTGGCTGATTTTCTCCAAAAGTAAAGCTGCTGGCAAGGAGGACCCTGCAACTCCTTAGGGCCCCAGATGCCACCTTTCATCTGATCCGCAGACCCTGGGCCAATGACTTCATTTTCCCCATGGAAAATGGCCTCCATTTCTGGCCTCTCGCCCTGACCAATAGGGTGGTGCCCAGCAAGAAATTTGCCAACTTTGCTGGATTTCTCCAAATCTAAAGCTGCCAATAAGTAGTACCCTGCAAGTCCTTAGAGCCCTAAAGTCCACCTTTCATCTGACACCCAGACCCTGGGGACATGAATTAATTTTCCCCATGGAAAATGGGGTCAGTTTGAGGCCAATCGCCCTGGCCATCTGCATCGTTCCCGGTGTGAAATTTGCAAACTTGGCTGATTTTCTCCAAAAGTAAAGCTGCTGGCAACGAGGACCCTGGAAGTCCTTGGAGCCCCAAAGACCACCTTTCATCTGACACCCAGACCCTGGGGAAAGGACTTCTTTTTGCCATGCAAAATGGCCTCCATTTGCAGCCATTTGCCCTGGCCAACAGCGCAGTTCCCAGTGAGAAATTTTTTAACATTGCTGGATTCCTGCAGAACTAACGCTGTTGGCAACTAGGAGCTTGCAAGTCCTTAGAGCCCCAAAGGCCACCTTTCATCTGACACCCAGACGCTGGGGACATGACTTCTTTTCCCCATGGAAAATAGAGTCAGTTTGAGGCCACTCGCCCTGGCCATCTGCATCGTTCCCGGTGTGAAATTTGCAAACTTGGCTGATTTTCTCCAAAAGTAAAGCTGCTGGCAACGAGGACCCCGGAAGTCCTTGGAGCCCCAAAGGCCACCTTTCATTGATACCCAGACCCTGGGGGCATGACTTCATTTTCCGGATGGAAAATCGGACCAGTATGAGGCCACTCGCCCTGGCCATCTGCATCGTTCCCGGTGTGAAATTTGCAAACTTGGCTGATTTTCACCAAAAGTAAAGCTGCTGGCAACGAGGACCCTGGAAGTCCTTGGAGCCCCATGGCCACCTTTCATCTGATACGCAGACTCTGGGGAAAGGACTTCTTTTTCCCATGGGAAATGGACTCCGTTTGCAGCCACTCACCCTGGCCGAAAGAGGGGAGACAAGGTAGAATTACCAAATTTTTGCTTCATTTTTCCAAAAGTAAAGCTGGCAGCAAGTAGGATCCTGTAAGTACTTAGAAGCTCAAAGGCCACCTTGAACATATTACTGAGACCCTGGGAAAAGGACATTTTTCCCATGGAAAATGGCCTTCATTTGTGGCCCCTTGGCCTAGCAGGCAGGGCAGTGCCAAGCGAGCAATTTGCAAACTCAGCTGGATTCTTCCAAAACAAAAGCTGCCAGCAACTAGGACACTGCAAGTCCTTAGAGCCCCAGATGCCAACTTCCAGCTGATACCCAGACCCTGGGGAAAGGACTTCTTTTCCCCATGCAAAATGGCCTCTCTTTGCAGCCATTTGCCCTGGCCAACAGCGCAGTTCCCAGTGAGAAATTTTTTAACATTGCGGGATTCCTGCTGAACTAACGCTGTTGGCAACAAGGAGCTTGCAAGTCCATTGAGCCCCAAAGGCCACCTTTCATCTGATACCCAGACCCTGGAGACATGACTTCATTTTCCCCATGGAAAATGGCCTCCATTTGTGGCCTCTCGCCTTGACTAATAGGGCGGTGTCCAGCAAGAAACATGCAATCTTTGCTGGATTTCTCCAAATCTAAAGCTGCCAATAAGTAGTACCCTGCAAGTCCTTAGAGCCCCAAAGGCCACCTTTCATCTGACACCCAGAACCTGGGGAAAGGACTTCTTTTTCCCATGCAAAATGGCCTCCATTTGCACCCATTTGCCCTGGCCAACAGGGCAGTGCCCAGTGAGAAATTTTTACAATTTGCTGGATTCCTCCAAAACTAAAGCAATCGGCAACTAGGAGCTTGCAAGTCCTTAGAGCCCCAAAGGCCACCTTTCATCTGACACCCAGACCATGGGGATATGAATTAATTTTCCCCAGGGAAAATGGGGTCAGTTTGAGACCAATCGCCCTGGTAATCTGCATTGTTCCCGGTGTGAAATTTGCAAACTTGGCTGATTTTCTCCAAAATTAAAGCTGCTGGCAACGAGGACCCCGGAAGTCCTTGGAGCCCCAAAGTCCACCTTTCATTGATACCCAGACCCTGGGGGCATGACTTCATTTTCCGGATGGAAAATCGCATCAGTATGAGGCCACTCGCCCTGGCCATCTGCATCGTTCCCGGTGTGAAATTTGCAAACTTGGCTGATTTTCACCAAAAGTAAAGCTGCTGGCAACGAGGACCCTGGAAGTCCTTGGAGCCCCATGGCCACCTTTCATCTGACACCCAGACCCTGGGGAAAGGACTTCTTTTTCCCATGCATAATAACCTCTCTTTGCAGCCATTTGCCCTGGCCAACAGGGCAGTGCCCAGTGAGAAATTTTTAAACATTACTGGATCCCTCCACAGCTAAAGCTGTTGGCAACTAGGAGCTTGCAAGTCCTTAGAGCCCCAAAGGCCACCTTTCATCTGACACCCAGACCCTGGGGACATGAATTAATTTTCCCCATGGAAAATGGGGTCAGTTTGAGGCCAATCGCCCTGGCCATCTGCATCGTTCCCGGTGTGAAATTTGCAAACTTGGCTGATTTTCTCCAAAAGTAAAGCTGCTGGCAACGAGGACCCCGGAAGTCCTTGGAGCCCCAAAGGCCACCTTTCATTGATACCCAGACCCTGGGGGCATGACTTCATTTTCCGGATGGAAAATCGGACCAGTATGAGGCCACTCGCCCTGGCCATCTGCATCGTTCCCGGTGTGAAATTTGCAAACTTGGCTGATTTTCACCAAAAGTAAAGCTGCTGGCAACGAGGACCCTGGAAGTCCTTGGAGCCCCATGGCCACCTTTCATCTGATACGCAGACTCTGGGGAAAGGACTTCTTTTTCCCATGGGAAATGGACTCCGTTTGCAGCCACTCACCCTGGCCGAAAGAGGGGAGACAAGGTAGAATTACCAAATTTTTGCTTCATTTTTCCAAAAGTAAAGCTGGCAGCAAGTAGGATCCTGTAAGTACTTAGAAGCTCAAAGGCCACCTTGAACATATTACTGAGACCCTGGGAAAAGGACATTTTTCCCATGGAAAATGGCCTTCATTTGTGGCCCCTTGGCCTAGCAGGCAGGGCAGTGCCAAGCGAGCAATTTGCAAACTCAGCTGGATTCTTCCAAAACAAAAGCTGCCAGCAACTAGGACACTGCAAGTCCTTAGAGCCCCAGATGCCAACTTCCAGCTGATACCCAGACCCTGGGGAAAGGACTTCTTTTCCCCATGCAAAATGGCCTCTCTTTGCAGCCATTTGCCCTGGCCAACAGCGCAGTTCCCAGTGAGAAATTTTTTAACATTGCGGGATTCCTGCTGAACTAACGCTGTTGGCAACAAGGAGCTTGCAAGTCCATTGAGCCCCAAAGGCCACCTTTCATCTGATACCCAGACCCTGGAGACATGACTTCATTTTCCCCATGGAAAATGGCCTCCATTTGTGGCCTCTCGCCTTGACTAATAGGGCGGTGTCCAGCAAGAAACATGCAATCTTTGCTGGATTTCTCCAAATCTAAAGCTGCCAATAAGTAGTACCCTGCAAGTCCTTAGAGCCCCAAAGGCCACCTTTCATCTGACACCCAGAACCTGGGGAAAGGACTTCTTTTTCCCATGCAAAATGGCCTCCATTTGCACCCATTTGCCCTGGCCAACAGGGCAGTGCCCAGTGAGAAATTTTTACAATTTGCTGGATTCCTCCAAAACTAAAGCAATCGGCAACTAGGAGCTTGCAAGTCCTTAGAGCCCCAAAGGCCACCTTTCATCTGACACCCAGACCATGGGGATATGAATTAATTTTCCCCAGGGAAAATGGGGTCAGTTTGAGACCAATCGCCCTGGTAATCTGCATTGTTCCCGGTGTGAAATTTGCAAACTTGGCTGATTTTCTCCAAAATTAAAGCTGCTGGCAACGAGGACCCCGGAAGTCCTTGGAGCCCCAAAGTCCACCTTTCATTGATACCCAGACCCTGGGGGCATGACTTCATTTTCCGGATGGAAAATCGCATCAGTATGAGGCCACTCGCCCTGGCCATCTGCATCGTTCCCGGTGTGAAATTTGCAAACTTGGCTGATTTTCACCAAAAGTAAAGCTGCTGGCAACGAGGACCCTGGAAGTCCTTGGAGCCCCATGGCCACCTTTCATCTGACACCCAGACCCTGGGGAAAGGACTTCTTTTTCCCATGCATAATAACCTCTCTTTGCAGCCATTTGCCCTGGCCAACAGGGCAGTGCCCAGTGAGAAATTTTTAAACATTACTGGATCCCTCCACAGCTAAAGCTGTTGGCAACTAGGAGCTTGCAAGTCCTTAGAGCCCCAAAGGCCACCTTTCATCTGACACCCAGACCCTGGGGACATGAATTAATTTTCCCCATGGAAAATGGGGTCAGTTTGAGGCCAATCGCCCTGGCCATCTGCATCGTTCCCGGTGTGAAATTTGCAAACTTGGCTGATTTTCTCCAAAAGTAAAGCTGCTGGCAAGGAGGACCCTGCAACTCCTTAGGGCCCCAGATGCCACCTTTCATCTGATCCGCAGACCCTGGGCCAATGACTTCATTTTCCCCATGGAAAATGGCCTCCATTTCTGGCCTCTCGCCCTGACCAATAGGGTGGTGCCCAGCAAGAAATTTGCCAACTTTGCTGGATTTCTCCAAATCTAAAGCTGCCAATAAGTAGTACCCTGCAAGTCCTTAGAGCCCTAAAGTCCACCTTTCATCTGACACCCAGACCCTGGGGACATGAATTAATTTTCCCCATGGAAAATGGGGTCAGTTTGAGGCCAATCGCCCTGGCCATCTGCATCGTTCCCGGTGTGAAATTTGCAAACTTGGCTGATTTTCTCCAAAAGTAAAGCTGCTGGCAACGAGGACCCTGGAAGTCCTTGGAGCCCCAAAGACCACCTTTCATCTGACACCCAGACCCTGGGGAAAGGACTTCTTTTTGCCATGCAAAATGGCCTCCATTTGCAGCCATTTGCCCTGGCCAACAGCGCAGTTCCCAGTGAGAAATTTTTTAACATTGCTGGATTCCTGCAGAACTAACGCTGTTGGCAACTAGGAGCTTGCAAGTCCTTAGAGCCCCAAAGGCCACCTTTCATCTGACACCCAGACGCTGGGGACATGACTTCTTTTCCCCATGGAAAATAGAGTCAGTTTGAGGCCACTCGCCCTGGCCATCTGCATCGTTCCCGGTGTGAAATTTGCAAACTTGGCTGATTTTCTCCAAAAGTAAAGCTGCTGGCAACGAGGACCCCGGAAGTCCTTGGAGCCCCAAAGTCCACCTTTCATTGATACCCAGACCCTGGGGGCATGACTTCATTTTCCGGATGGAAAATCGGACCAGTATGAGGCCACTCGCCCTGGCCATCTGCATCGTTCCCGGTGTGAAATTTGCAAACTTGGCTGATTTTCACCAAAAGTAAAGCTGCTGGCAACGAGGACCCTGGAAGTCCTTGGAGCCCCATGGCCACCTTTCATCTGATACGCAGACTCTGGGGAAAGGACTTCTTTTTCCCATGGGAAGTGGACTCCGTTTGCAGCCACTCACCCTGGCCGAAAGAGGGGAGACAAGGTAGAATTACCAAATTTTTGCTTCATTTTTCCAAAAGTAAAGCTGGCAGCAAGTAGGATCCTGTAAGTACTTAGAAGCTCAAAGGCCACCTTGAACATATTACTGAGACCCTGGGAAAAGGACATTTTTCCCATGGAAAATGGCCTTCATTTGTGGCCCCTTGGCCTAGCAGGCAGGGCAGTGCCAAGCGAGCAATTTGCAAACTCAGCTGGATTCTTCCAAAACAAAAGCTGCCAGCAACTAGGACACTGCAAGTCCTTAGAGCCCCAGATGCCAACTTCCAGCTGATACCCAGACCCTGGGGAAAGGACTTCTTTTCCCCATGCAAAATGGCCTCTCTTTGCAGCCATTTGCCCTGGCCAACAGCGCAGTTCCCAGTGAGAAATTTTTTAACATTGCTGGATTCCTGCAGATCTAACGCTGTTGGCAACAAGGAGCTTGCAAGTCCATTGAGCCCCAAAGGCCACCTTTCATCTGATACCCAGACCCTGGAGACATGACTTCATTTTCCCCATGGAAAATGGCCTCCATTTGTGGCCTCTCGCCTTGACTAATAGGGCGGTGTCCAGCAAGAAACATGCAATCTTTGCTGGATTTCTCCAAATCTAAAGCTGCCAATAAGTAGTACCCTGCAAGTCCTTAGAGCCCCAAAGGCCACCTTTCATCTGACACCCAGAACCTGGGGAAAGGACTTCTTTTTCCCATGCAAAATGGCCTCCATTTGCACCCATTTTCCCTGGCCAACAGGGCAGTGCCCAGTGAGAAATTTTTACAATTTGCTGGATTCCTCCAAAACTAAAGCAATCGGCAACTAGGAGCTTGCAAGTCCTTAGAGCCCCAAAGGCCACCTTTCATCTGACACCCAGACCATGGGGATATGAATTAATTTTCCCCAGGGAAAATGGGGTCAGTTTGAGACCAATCGCCCTGGTAATCTGCATTGTTCCCGGTGTGAAATTTGCAAACTTGGCTGATTTTCTCCAAAATTAAAGCTGCTGGCAACGAGGACCCCGGAAGTCCTTGGAGCCCCAAAGTCCACCTTTCATTGATACCCAGACCCTGGGGGCATGACTTCATTTTCCGGATGGAAAATCGCATCAGTATGAGGCCACTCGCCCTGGCCATCTGCATCGTTCCCGGTGTGAAATTTGCAAACTTGGCTGATTTTCACCAAAAGTAAAGCTGCTGGCAACGAGGACCCTGGAAGTCCTTGGAGCCCCATGGCCACCTTTCATCTGACACCCAGACCCTGGGGAAAGGACTTCTTTTTCCCATGCATAATAACCTCTCTTTGCAGCCATTTGCCCTGGCCAACAGGGCAGTGCCCAGTGAGAAATTTTTAAACATTACTGGATCCCTCCACAGCTAAAGCTGTTGGCAACTAGGAGCTTGCAAGTCCTTAGAGCCCCAAAGGCCACCTTTCATCTGACACCCAGACCCTGGGGACATGAATTAATTTTCCCCATGGAAAATGGGGTCAGTTTGAGGCCAATCGCCCTGGCCATCTGCATCGTTCCCGGTGTGAAATTTGCAAACTTGGCTGATTTTCTCCAAAAGTAAAGCTGCTGGCAAGGAGGACCCTGCAACTCCTTAGGGCCCCAGATGCCACCTTTCATCTGATCCGCAGACCCTGGGCCAATGACTTCATTTTCCCCATGGAAAATGGCCTCCATTTCTGGCCTCTCGCCCTGACCAATAGGGTGGTGTCCAGCAAGAAATTTGCCAACTTTGCTGGATTTCTCCAAATCTAAAGCTGCCAATAAGTAGTACCCTGCAAGTCCTTAGAGCCCTAAAGTCCACCTTTCATCTGACACCCAGACCCTGGGGACATGAATTAATTTTCCCCATGGAAAATGGGGTCAGTTTGAGGCCAATCGCCCTGGCCATCTGCATCGTTCCCGGTGTGAAATTTGCAAACTTGGCTGATTTTCTCCAAAAGTAAAGCTGCTGGCAACGAGGACCCTGGAAGTCCTTGGAGCCCCAAAGACCACCTTTCATCTGACACCCAGACCCTGGGGAAAGGACTTCTTTTTGCCATGCAAAATGGCCTCCATTTGCAGCCATTTGCCCTGGCCAACAGCGCAGTTCCCAGTGAGAAATTTTTTAAACATTGCTGGATTCCTGCAGAACTAACGCTGTTGGCAACTAGGAGCTTGCAAGTCCTTAGAGCCCCAAAGGCCACCTTTCATCTGACACCCAGACCCTGGGGACATGACTTCTTTTCCCCATGGAAAATAGAGTCAGTTTGAGGCCACTCGCCCTGGCCATCTGCATCGTTCCCGGTGTGAAATTTGCGAACTTGGCTGATTTTCTCCAAAAGTAAAGCTGCTGGCAACGAGGACCCCGGAAGTCCTTGGAGCCCCAAAGTCCACCTTCCATTGATACCCAGACCCTGGGGGCATGACTTCATTTTCCGGATGGAAAATCGGACCAGTATGAGGCCACTCGCCCTGGCCATCTGCATCGTTCCCGGTGTGAAATTTGCAAACTTGGCTGATTTTCACCAAAAGTAAAGCTGCTGGCAACGAGGACCCTGGAAGTCCTTGGAGCCCCATGGCCACCTTTCATCTGACACCCAGACCCTGGGGAAAGGACTTCTTTTTCCCATGCATAATAACCTCTCTTTGCAGCCATTTGCCCTGGCCAACAGGGCAGTGCCCAGTGAGAAATTTTTAAACATTACTGGATCCCTCCACAGCTAAAGCTGTTGGCAACTAGGAGCTTGCAAGTCCTTAGAGCCCCAAAGGCCACCTTTCATCTGACACCCAGACCCTGGGGACATGACTTCTTTTTCCCATGGAAAATGGCCTCCATTTGCAGCCATTTGCCCTGGCCAACAGGGCAGTGCCCAGTAAGAAATTTGCAAACTTTGCTGGATTCCTCCACAACGAAAGCTGCCAACAAGTAGGATCTTTAAGTCCTTAGAGCCCCAAAGGCCACCTTTCATTGATACCCAGACCCTGGGGGCATGACTTCATTTTCCGGATGGAAAATCGGACCAGTATGAGGCCACTCGCCCTGGCCATCTGCATCGTTCCCGGTGTGAAATTTGCAAACTTGGCTGATTTTCACCAAAAGTAAAGCTGCTGGCAACGAGGACCCTGGAAGTCCTTGGAGCCCCATGGCCACCTTTCATCTGACACCCAGACCCTGGGGAAAGGACTTCTTTTTCCCATGCATAATAACCTCTCTTTGCAGCCATTTGCTCTGGCCAACAGGGCAGTGAGCAGTGAGAAATTTGCAAAAATTGCTGGATTCCTCCACAACTAAAGCTAACAGCAAGTAGGAGATTGCAAGTCCTTAGAGCCCTAAAGTCCACCTTTCATCTGACACCCAGACGCTGGGGACATGATTTCATTTTCCCCAGGGAAATTGGCGTCAGTTTGAGGCCACTCGCCCTTGTCGTCTGCATCGTTCCCTGTGTGAAATTTGCAAACTTGGCTGATTTTCTCCAAAAGTAAAGCTGCTTGCAATGAGGACCCTGGAAGTCCTTGGAGCCCCATGGCCACCTTTCATCTGATACGCAGACTCTGGGGAAAGGACTTCTTTTTCCCATGGGAAATGGACTCCGTTTGCAGCCACTCACCCTGGCCGAAAGAGGGGAGACAAGGTAGAATTACCAAATTTTTGCTTCATTTTTCCAAAAGTAAAGCTGGCAGCAAGTAGGATCCTGTAAGTACTTAGAAGCTCAAAGGCCACCTTGAACATATTACTGAGACCCTGGGAAAAGGACATTTTTCCCATGGAAAATGGCCTTCATTTGTGGCCCCTTGGCCTAGCAGGCAGGGCAGTGCCAAGCGAGCAATTTGCAAACTCAGCTGGATTCTTCCAAAACAAAAGCTGCCAGCAACTAGGACACTGCAAGTCCTTAGAGCCCCAGATGCCAACTTCCAGCTGATACCCAGACCCTGGGGAAAGGACTTCTTTTCCCCATGCAAAATGGCCTCTCTTTGCAGCCATTTGCCCTGGCCAACAGCGCAGTTCCCAGTGAGAAATTTTTTAACATTGCGGGATTCCTGCTGAACTAACGCTGTTGGCAACAAGGAGCTTGCAAGTCCATTGAGCCCCAAAGGCCACCTTTCATCTGATACCCAGACCCTGGAGACATGACTTCATTTTCCCCATGGAAAATGGCCTCCATTTGTGGCCTCTCGCCTTGACTAATAGGGCGGTGTCCAGCAAGAAACATGCAATCTTTGCTGGATTTCTCCAAATCTAAAGCTGCCAATAAGTAGTACCCTGCAAGTCCTTAGAGCCCCAAAGGCCACCTTTCATCTGACACCCAGAACCTGGGGAAAGGACTTCTTTTTCCCATGCAAAATGGCCTCCATTTGCACCCATTTTCCCTGGCCAACAGGGCAGTGCCCAGTGAGAAATTTTTACAATTTGCTGGATTCCTCCAAAACTAAAGCAATCGGCAACTAGGAGCTTGCAAGTCCTTAGAGCCCCAAAGGCCACCTTTCATCTGACACCCAGACCATGGGGATATGAATTAATTTTCCCCAGGGAAAATGGGGTCAGTTTGAGACCAATCGCCCTGGTAATCTGCATTGTTCCCGGTGTGAAATTTGCAAACTTGGCTGATTTTCTCCAAAAGTAAAGCTGCTGGCAACGAGGACCCCGGAAGTCCTTGGAGCCCCAAAGTCCACCTTTCATTGATACCCAGACCCTGGGGGCATGACTTCATTTTCCGGATGGAAAATCGCATCAGTATGAGGCCACTCGCCCTGGCCATCTGCATCGTTCCCGGTGTGAAATTTGCAAACTTGGCTGATTTTCACCAAAACTAAAGCTGCTGGCAACGAGGACCCCGGAAGTCCTTGGAGCCCCATGGCCACCTTTCATCTGACACCCAGACCCTGTGGAAAGGACTTCTTTTTCCCATGCATAATAACCTCTCTTTGCAGCCATTTGCCCTGGCCAACAGGGCAGTGCCCAGTGAGAAATTTTTAAACATTACTGGATCCCTCCACAGCTAAAGCTGTTGGCAACTAGGAGCTTGCAAGTCCTTAGAGCCCCAAAGTCCACCTTTCATCTGACACCCAGACCCTGGGGACATGAATTAATTTTCCCCATGGAAAATGGGGTCAGTTTGAGGCCAATCGCCCTGGCCATCTGCATCGTTCCCGGTGTGAAATTTGCAAACTTGGCTGATTTTCTCCAAAAGTAAAGCTGCTGGCAAGGAGGACCCTGCAACTCCTTAGGGCCCCAGATGCCACCTTTCATCTGATCCGCAGACCCTGGGCCAATGACTTCATTTTCCCCATGGAAAATGGCCTCCATTTCTGGCCTCTCGCCCTGACCAATAGGGTGGTGCCCAGCAAGAAATTTGCCAACTTTGCTGGATTTCTCCAAATCTAAAGCTGCCAATAAGTAGTACCCTGCAAGTCCTTAGAGCCCTAAAGTCCACCTTTCATCTGACACCCAGACCCTGGGGACATGAATTAATTTTCCCCATGGAAAATGGGGTCAGTTTGAGGCCAATCGCCCTGGCCATCTGCATCGTTCCCGGTGTGAAATTTGCAAACTTGGCTGATTTTCTCCAAAAGTAAAGCTGCTGGCAACGAGGACCCTGGAAGTCCTTGGAGCCCCAAAGACCACCTTTCATCTGACACCCAGACCCTGGGGAAAGGACTTCTTTTTGCCATGCAAAATGGCCTCCATTTGCAGCCATTTGCCCTGGCCAACAGCGCAGTTCCCAGTGAGAAATTTTTTAACATTGCTGGATTCCTGCAGAACTAACGCTGTTGGCAACTAGGAGCTTGCAAGTCCTTAGAGCCCCAAAGGCCACCTTTCATCTGACACCCAGACGCTGGGGACATGACTTCTTTTCCCCATGGAAAATAGAGTCAGTTTGAGGCCACTCGCCCTGGCCATCTGCATCGTTCCCGGTGTGAAATTTGCAAACTTGGCTGATTTTCTCCAAAAGTAAAGCTGCTGGCAACGAGGACCCCGGAAGTCCTTGGAGCCCCAAAGTCCACCTTTCATTGATACCCAGACCCTGGGGGCATGACTTCATTTTCCGGATGGAAAATCGGACCAGTATGAGGCCACTCGCCCTGGCCATCTGCATCGTTCCCGGTGTGAAATTTGCAAACTTGGCTGATTTTCACCAAAAGTAAAGCTGCTGGCAACGAGGACCCTGGAAGTCCTTGGAGCCCCATGGCCACCTTTCATCTGATACGCAGACTCTGGGGAAAGGACTTCTTTTTCCCATGCATAATAACCTCTCTTTGCAGCCATTTGCCCTGGCCAACAGGGCAGTGCCCAGTGAGAAATTTTTAAACATTACTGGATCCCTCCACAGCTAAAGCTGTTGGCAACTAGGAGCTTGCAAGTCCTTAGAGCCCCAAAGGCCACCTTTCATCTGACACCCAGACGCTGGGGACATGACTTCTTTTTCCCATGGAAAATGGCCTCCATTTGCAGCCATTTGCCCTGGCCAACAGGGCAGTGCCCAGTAAGAAATTTGCAAACTTTGCTGGATTCCTCCACAACGAAAGCTGCCAACAAGTAGGATCTTTAAGTCCTTAGAGCCCCAAAGGCCACCTTTCATTGATACCCAGACCCTGGGGGCATGACTTCATTTTCCGGATGGAAAATCGGACCAGTATGAGGCCACTCGCCCTGGCCATCTGCATCGTTCCCGGTGTGAAATTTGCAAACTTGGCTGATTTTCACCAAAAGTAAAGCTGCTGGCAACGAGGACCCTGGAAGTCCTTGGAGCCCCATGGCCACCTTTCATCTGACACCCAGACCCTGGGGAAAGGACTTCTTTTTCCCATGCATAATAACCTCTCTTTGCAGCCATTTGCTCTGGCCAACAGGGCAGTGAGCAGTGAGAAATTTGCAAAAATTGCTGGATTCCTCCACAACTAAAGCTAACAGCAAGTAGGAGATTGCAAGTCCTTAGAGCCCTAAAGTCCACCTTTCATCTGACACCCAGACGCTGGGGACATGATTTCATTTTCCCCAGGGAAATTGGCGTCAGTTTGAGGCCACTCGCCCTTGTCGTCTGCATCGTTCCCTGTGTGAAATTTGCAAACTTGGCTGATTTTCTCCAAAAGTAAAGCTGCTTGCAATGAGGACCCTGGAAGTCCTTGGAGCCCCATGGCCACCTTTCATCTGATACGCAGACTCTGGGGAAAGGACTTCTTTTTCCCATGGGAAATGGACTCCGTTTGCAGCCACTCACCCTGGCCGAAAGAGGGGAGACAAGGTAGAATTACCAAATTTTTGCTTCATTTTTCCAAAAGTAAAGCTGGCAGCAAGTAGGATCCTGTAAGTACTTAGAAGCTCAAAGGCCACCTTGAACATATTACTGAGACCCTGGGAAAAGGACATTTTTCCCATGGAAAATGGCCTTCATTTGTGGCCCCTTGGCCTAGCAGGCAGGGCAGTGCCAAGCGAGCAATTTGCAAACTCAGCTGGATTCTTCCAAAACAAAAGCTGCCAGCAACTAGGACACTGCAAGTCCTTAGAGCCCCAGATGCCAACTTCCAGCTGATACCCAGACCCTGGGGAAAGGACTTCTTTTCCCCATGCAAAATGGCCTCTCTTTGCAGCCATTTGCCCTGGCCAACAGCGCAGTTCCCAGTGAGAAATTTTTTAACATTGCGGGATTCCTGCTGAACTAACGCTGTTGGCAACAAGGAGCTTGCAAGTCCATTGAGCCCCAAAGGCCACCTTTCATCTGATACCCAGACCCTGGAGACATGACTTCATTTTCCCCATGGAAAATGGCCTCCATTTGTGGCCTCTCGCCTTGACTAATAGGGCGGTGTCCAGCAAGAAACATGCAATCTTTGCTGGATTTCTCCAAATCTAAAGCTGCCAATAAGTAGTACCCTGCAAGTCCTTAGAGCCCCAAAGGCCACCTTTCATCTGACACCCAGAACCTGGGGAAAGGACTTCTTTTTCCCATGCAAAATGGCCTCCATTTGCACCCATTTTCCCTGGCCAACAGGGCAGTGCCCAGTGAGAAATTTTTACAATTTGCTGGATTCCTCCAAAACTAAAGCAATCGGCAACTAGGAGCTTGCAAGTCCTTAGAGCCCCAAAGGCCACCTTTCATCTGACACCCAGACCATGGGGATATGAATTAATTTTCCCCAGGGAAAATGGGGTCAGTTTGAGACCAATCGCCCTGGTAATCTGCATTGTTCCCGGTGTGAAATTTGCAAACTTGGCTGATTTTCTCCAAAAGTAAAGCTGCTGGCAACGAGGACCCCGGAAGTCCTTGGAGCCCCAAAGTCCACCTTTCATTGATACCCAGACCCTGGGGGCATGACTTCATTTTCCGGATGGAAAATCGCATCAGTATGAGGCCACTCGCCCTGGCCATCTGCATCGTTCCCGGTGTGAAATTTGCAAACTTGGCTGATTTTCACCAAAAGTAAAGCTGCTGGCAACGAGGACCCTGGAAGTCCTTGGAGCCCCATGGCCACCTTTCATCTGACACCCAGACCCTGTGGAAAGGACTTCTTTTTCCCATGCATAATAACCTCTCTTTGCAGCCATTTGCCCTGGCCAACAGGGCAGTGCCCAGTGAGAAATTTTTAAACATTACTGGATCCCTCCACAGCTAAAGCTGTTGGCAACTAGGAGCTTGCAAGTCCTTAGAGCCCCAAAGTCCACCTTTCATCTGACACCCAGACCCTGGGGACATGAATTAATTTTCCCCATGGAAAATGGGGTCAGTTTGAGGCCAATCGCCCTGGCCATCTGCATCGTTCCCGGTGTGAAATTTGCAAACTTGGCTGATTTTCTCCAAAAGTAAAGCTGCTGGCAAGGAGGACCCTGCAACTCCTTAGGGCCCCAGATGCCACCTTTCATCTGATCCGCAGACCCTGGGCCAATGACTTCATTTTCCCCATGGAAAATGGCCTCCATTTCTGGCCTCTCGCCCTGACCAATAGGGTGGTGCCCAGCAAGAAATTTGCCAACTTTGCTGGATTTCTCCAAATCTAAAGCTGCCAATAAGTAGTACCCTGCAAGTCCTTAGAGCCCTAAAGTCCACCTTTCATCTGACACCCAGACCCTGGGGACATGAATTAATTTTCCCCATGGAAAATGGGGTCAGTTTGAGGCCAATCGCCCTGGCCATCTGCATCGTTCCCGGTGTGAAATTTGCAAACTTGGCTGATTTTCTCCAAAAGTAAAGCTGCTGGCAACGAGGACCCTGGAAGTCCTTGGAGCCCCAAAGACCACCTTTCATCTGACACCCAGACCCTGGGGAAAGGACTTCTTTTTGCCATGCAAAATGGCCTCCATTTGCAGCCATTTGCCCTGGCCAACAGCGCAGTTCCCAGTGAGAAATTTTTTAACATTGCTGGATTCCTGCAGAACTAACGCTGTTGGCAACTAGGAGCTTGCAAGTCCTTAGAGCCCCAAAGGCCACCTTTCATCTGACACCCAGACGCTGGGGACATGACTTCTTTTCCCCATGGAAAATAGAGTCAGTTTGAGGCCACTCGCCCTGGCCATCTGCATCGTTCCCGGTGTGAAATTTGCAAACTTGGCTGATTTTCTCCAAAAGTAAAGCTGCTGGCAACGAGGACCCCGGAAGTCCTTGGAGCCCCAAAGTCCACCTTTCATTGATACCCAGACCCTGGGGGCATGACTTCATTTTCCGGATGGAAAATCGGACCAGTATGAGGCCACTCGCCCTGGCCATCTGCATCGTTCCCGGTGTGAAATTTGCAAACTTGGCTGATTTTCACCAAAAGTAAAGCTGCTGGCAACGAGGACCCTGGAAGTCCTTGGAGCCCCATGGCCACCTTTCATCTGATACGCAGACTCTGGGGAAAGGACTTCTTTTTCCCATGGGAAATGGACTCCGTTTGCAGCCACTCACCCTGGCCGAAAGAGGGGAGACAAGGTAGAATTACCAAATTTTTGCTTCATTTTTCCAAAAGTAAAGCTGGCAGCAAGTAGGATCCTGTAAGTACTTAGAAGCTCAAAGGCCACCTTGAACATATTACTGAGACCCTGGGAAAAGGACATTTTTCCCATGGAAAATGGCCTTCATTTGTGGCCCCTTGGCCTAGCAGGCAGGGCAGTGCCAAGCGAGCAATTTGCAAACTCAGCTGGATTCTTCCAAAACAAAAGCTGCCAGCAACTAGGACACTGCAAGTCCTTAGAGCCCCAGATGCCAACTTCCAGCTGATACCCAGACCCTGGGGAAAGGACTTCTTTTCCCCATGCAAAATGGCCTCTCTTTGCAGCCATTTGCCCTGGCCAACAGCGCAGTTCCCAGTGAGAAATTTTTTAACATTGCGGGATTCCTGCTGAACTAACGCTGTTGGCAACAAGGAGCTTGCAAGTCCATTGAGCCCCAAAGGCCACCTTTCATCTGATACCCAGACCCTGGAGACATGACTTCATTTTCCCCATGGAAAATGGCCTCCATTTGTGGCCTCTCGCCTTGACTAATAGGGCGGTGTCCAGCAAGAAACATGCAATCTTTGCTGGATTTCTCCAAATCTAAAGCTGCCAATAAGTAGTACCCTGCAAGTCCTTAGAGCCCCAAAGGCCACCTTTCATCTGACACCCAGAACCTGGGGAAAGGACTTCTTTTTCCCATGCAAAATGGCCTCCATTTGCACCCATTTTCCCTGGCCAACAGGGCAGTGCCCAGTGAGAAATTTTTACAATTTGCTGGATTCCTCCAAAACTAAAGCAATCGGCAACTAGGAGCTTGCAAGTCCTTAGAGCCCCAAAGGCCACCTTTCATCTGACACCCAGACCATGGGGATATGAATTAATTTTCCCCAGGGAAAATGGGGTCAGTTTGAGACCAATCGCCCTGGTAATCTGCATTGTTCCCGGTGTGAAATTTGCAAACTTGGCTGATTTTCTCCAAAAGTAAAGCTGCTGGCAACGAGGACCCCGGAAGTCCTTGGAGCCCCAAAGTCCACCTTTCATTGATACCCAGACCCTGGGGGCATGACTTCATTTTCCGGATGGAAAATCGCATCAGTATGAGGCCACTCGCCCTGGCCATCTGCATCGTTCCCGGTGTGAAATTTGCAAACTTGGCTGATTTTCACCAAAAGTAAAGCTGCTGGCAACGAGGACCCCGGAAGTCCTTGGAGCCCCATGGCCACCTTTCATCTGACACCCAGACCCTGGGGAAAGGACTTCTTTTTCCCATGCATAATAACCTCTCTTTGCAGCCATTTGCCCTGGCCAACAGGGCAGTGCCCAGTGAGAAATTTTTAAACATTACTGGATCCCTCCACAGCTAAAGCTGTTGGCAACTAGGAGCTTGCAAGTCCTTAGAGCCCCAAAGGCCACCTTTCATCTGACACCCAGACGCTGGGGACATGACTTCTTTTCCCCATGAAAAATGGGGTCATTTTGAGGCCACTCGCCCTGGCCATCTGCATCGTTCCCGGTGTGAAATTTGCAAACTTGGCTGATTTTCTCCAAAAGTAAAGCTGCTGGCAAGGAGGACCCTGCAACTCCTTAGGGCCCCAGATGCCACCTTTCATCTGATCCGCAGACCCTGGGCCAATGACTTCATTTTTCCCATGGAAAATGGCCTCCATTTCTGGCCTCTCGCCCTGACCAATAGGGTGGTGCCCAGCAAGAAATTTGCCAACTTTGCTGGATTTCTCCAAATCTAAAGCTGCCAATAAGTAGTACCCTGCAAGTCCTTAGAGCCCTAAAGTCCACCTTTCATCTGACACCCAGACCCTGGGGACATGAATTAATTTTCCCCATGGAAAATGGGGTCAGTTTGAGGCCAATCGCCCTGGCCATCTGCATCGTTCCCAGTGTGAAATTTGCAAACTTGGCTGATTTTCTCCAAAAGTAAAGCTGCTGGCAAGGAGGACCCTGCAACTCCTTAGGGCCCCAGATGCCACCTTTCATCTGATCCGCAGACCCTGGGCCAATGACTTCATTTTCCCCATGGAAAATGGCCTCCATTTCTGGCCTCTCGCCCTGACCAATAGGGTGGTGCCCAGCAAGAAATTTGCCAACTTTGCTGGATTTCTCCAAATCTAAAGCTGCCAATAAGTAGTACCCTGCAAGTCCTTAGAGCCCTAAAGTCCACCTTTCATCTGACACCCAGACCCTGGGGACATGAATTAATTTTCCCCATGGAAAATGGGGTCAGTTTGAGGCCAATCGCCCTGGCCATCTGCATCGTTCCCGGTGTGAAATTTGCAAACTTGGCTGATTTTCTCCAAAAGTAAAGCTGCTGGCAACGAGGACCCTGGAAGTCCTTGGAGCCCCAAAGACCACCTTTCATCTGACACCCAGACCCTGGGGAAAGGACTTCTTTTTGCCATGCAAAATGGCCTCCATTTGCAGCCATTTGCCCTGGCCAACAGCGCAGTTCCCAGTGAGAAATTTTTTAACATTGCTGGATTCCTGCAGAACTAACGCTGTTGGCAACTAGGAGCTTGCAAGTCCTTAGAGCCCCAAAGGCCACCTTTCATCTGACACCCAGACGCTGGGGACATGACTTCTTTTCCCCATGGAAAATAGAGTCAGTTTGAGGCCACTCGCCCTGGCCATCTGCATCGTTCCCGGTGTGAAATTTGCAAACTTGGCTGATTTTCTCCAAAAGTAAAGCTGCTGGCAACGAGGACCCCGGAAGTCCTTGGAGCCCCAAAGTCCACCTTTCATTGATACCCAGACCCTGGGGGCATGACTTCATTTTCCGGATGGAAAATCGGACCAGTATGAGGCCACTCGCCCTGGCCATCTGCATCGTTCCCGGTGTGAAATTTGCAAACTTGGCTGATTTTCACCAAAAGTAAAGCTGCTGGCAACGAGGACCCTGGAAGTCCTTGGAGCCCCATGGCCACCTTTCATCTGATACGCAGACTCTGGGGAAAGGACTTCTTTTTCCCATGGGAAATGGACTCCGTTTGCAGCCACTCACCCTGGCCGAAAGAGGGGAGACAAGGTAGAATTACCAAATTTTTGCTTCATTTTTCCAAAAGTAAAGCTGGCAGCAAGTAGGATCCTGTAAGTACTTAGAAGCTCAAAGGCCACCTTGAACATATTACTGAGACCCTGGGAAAAGGACATTTTTCCCATGGAAAATGGCCTTCATTTGTGGCCCCTTGGCCTAGCAGGCAGGGCAGTGCCAAGCGAGCAATTTGCAAACTCAGCTGGATTCTTCCAAAACAAAAGCTGCCAGCAACTAGGACACTGCAAGTCCTTAGAGCCCCAGATGCCAACTTCCAGCTGATACCCAGACCCTGGGGAAAGGACTTCTTTTCCCCATGCAAAATGGCCTCTCTTTGCAGCCATTTGCCCTGGCCAACAGCGCAGTTCCCAGTGAGAAATTTTTTAACATTGCGGGATTCCTGCTGAACTAACGCTGTTGGCAACAAGGAGCTTGCAAGTCCATTGAGCCCCAAAGGCCACCTTTCATCTGATACCCAGACCCTGGAGACATGACTTCATTTTCCCCATGGAAAATGGCCTCCATTTGTGGCCTCTCGCCTTGACTAATAGGGCGGTGTCCAGCAAGAAACATGCAATCTTTGCTGGATTTCTCCAAATCTAAAGCTGCCAATAAGTAGTACCCTGCAAGTCCTTAGAGCCCCAAAGGCCACCTTTCATCTGACACCCAGAACCTGGGGAAAGGACTTCTTTTTCCCATGCAAAATGGCCTCCATTTGCACCCATTTTCCCTGGCCAACAGGGCAGTGCCCAGTGAGAAATTTTTACAATTTGCTGGATTCCTCCAAAACTAAAGCAATCGGCAACTAGGAGCTTGCAAGTCCTTAGAGCCCCAAAGGCCACCTTTCATCTGACACCCAGACCATGGGGATATGAATTAATTTTCCCCAGGGAAAATGGGGTCAGTTTGAGACCAATCGCCCTGGTAATCTGCATTGTTCCCGGTGTGAAATTTGCAAACTTGGCTGATTTTCTCCAAAAGTAAAGCTGCTGGCAACGAGGACCCCGGAAGTCCTTGGAGCCCCAAAGTCCACCTTTCATTGATACCCAGACCCTGGGGGCATGACTTCATTTTCCGGATGGAAAATCGCATCAGTATGAGGCCACTCGCCCTGGCCATCTGCATCGTTCCCGGTGTGAAATTTGCAAACTTGGCTGATTTTCACCAAAAGTAAAGCTGCTGGCAACGAGGACCCCGGAAGTCCTTGGAGCCCCATGGCCACCTTTCATCTGACACCCAGACCCTGGGGAAAGGACTTCTTTTTCCCATGCATAATAACCTCTCTTTGCAGCCATTTGCCCTGGCCAACAGGGCAGTGCCCAGTGAGAAATTTTTAAACATTACTGGATCCCTCCACAGCTAAAGCTGTTGGCAACTAGGAGCTTGCAAGTCCTTAGAGCCCCAAAGGCCACCTTTCATCTGACACCCAGACGCTGGGGACATGACTTCTTTTCCCCATGAAAAATGGGGTCATTTTGAGGCCACTCGCCCTGGCCATCTGCATCGTTCCCGGTGTGAAATTTGCAAACTTGGCTGATTTTCTCCAAAAGTAAAGCTGCTGGCAAGGAGGACCCTGCAACTCCTTAGGGCCCCAGATGCCACCTTTCATCTGATCCGCAGACCCTGGGCCAATGACTTCATTTTTCCCATGGAAAATGGCCTCCATTTCTGGCCTCTCGCCCTGACCAATAGGGTGGTGCCCAGCAAGAAATTTGCCAACTTTGCTGGATTTCTCCAAATCTAAAGCTGCCAATAAGTAGTACCCTGCAAGTCCTTAGAGCCCTAAAGTCCACCTTTCATCTGACACCCAGACCCTGGGGACATGAATTAATTTTCCCCATGGAAAATGGGGTCAGTTTGAGGCCAATCGCCCTGGCCATCTGCATCGTTCCCAGTGTGAAATTTGCAAACTTGGCTGATTTTCTCCAAAAGTAAAGCTGCTGGCAACGAGGACCCTGGAAGTCCTTGGAGCCCCAAAGACCACCTTTCATCTGACACCCAGACCCTGGGGAAAGGACTTCTTTTTGCCATGCAAAATGGCCTCCATTTGCAGCCATTTGCCCTGGCCAACAGCGCAGTTCCCAGTGAGAAATTTTTTAACATTGCTGGATTCCTGCAGAACTAACGCTGTTGGCAACTAGGAGCTTGCAAGTCCTTAGAGCCCCAAAGGCCACCTTTCATCTGACACCCAGACGCTGGGGACATGACTTCTTTTCCCCATGGAAAATAGAGTCAGTTTGAGGCCACTCGCCCTGGCCATCTGCATCGTTCCCGGTGTGAAATTTGCAAACTTGGCTGATTTTCTCCAAAAGTAAAGCTGCTGGCAACGAGGACCCCGGAAGTCCTTGGAGCCCCAAAGTCCACCTTTCATTGATACCCAGACCCTGGGGGCATGACTTCATTTTCCGGATGGAAAATCGGACCAGTATGAGGCCACTCGCCCTGGCCATCTGCATCGTTCCCTGTGTGAAATTTGCAAACTTGGCTGATTTTCTCCAAAAGTAAAGCTGCTTGCAATGAGGACCCTGGAAGTCCTTGGAGCCCCATGGCCACCTTTCATCTGATACGCAGACTCTGGGGAAAGGACTTCTTTTTCCCATGGGAAATGGACTCCGTTTGCAGCCACTCACCCTGGCCGAAAGAGGGGAGACAAGGTAGAATTACCAAATTTTTGCTTCATTTTTCCAAAAGTAAAGCTGGCAGCAAGTAGGATCCTGTAAGTACTTAGAAGCTCAAAGGCCACCTTGAACATATTACTGAGACCCTGGGAAAAGGACATTTTTCCCATGGAAAATGGCCTTCATTTGTGGCCCCTTGGCCTAGCAGGCAGGGCAGTGCCAAGCGAGCAATTTGCAAACTCAGCTGGATTCTTCCAAAACAAAAGCTGCCAGCAACTAGGACACTGCAAGTCCTTAGAGCCCCAGATGCCAACTTCCAGCTGATACCCAGACCCTGGGGAAAGGACTTCTTTTCCCCATGCAAAATGGCCTCTCTTTGCAGCCATTTGCCCTGGCCAACAGCGCAGTTCCCAGTGAGAAATTTTTTAACATTGCGGGATTCCTGTTGAACTAACGCTGTTGGCAACAAGGAGCTTGCAAGTCCATTGAGCCCCAAAGGCCACCTTTCATCTGATACCCAGACCCTGGAGACATGACTTCATTTTCCCCATGGAAAATGGCCTCCATTTGTGGCCTCTCGCCTTGACTAATAGGGCGGTGTCCAGCAAGAAACATGCAATCTTTGCTGGATTTCTCCAAATCTAAAGCTGCCAATAAGTAGTACCCTGCAAGTCCTTAGAGCCCCAAAGGCCACCTTTCATCTGACACCCAGAACCTGGGGAAAGGACTTCTTTTTCCCATGCAAAATGGCCTCCATTTGCACCCATTTTCCCTGGCCAACAGGGCAGTGCCCAGTGAGAAATTTTTACAATTTGCTGGATTCCTCCAAAACTAAAGCAATCGGCAACTAGGAGCTTGCAAGTCCTTAGAGCCCCAAAGGCCACCTTTCATCTGACACCCAGACCATGGGGATATGAATTAATTTTCCCCAGGGAAAATGGGGTCAGTTTGAGACCAATCGCCCTGGTAATCTGCATTGTTCCCGGTGTGAAATTTGCAAACTTGGCTGATTTTCTCCAAAATTAAAGCTGCTGGCAACGAGGACCCCGGAAGTCCTTGGAGCCCCAAAGTCCACCTTTCATTGATACCCAGACCCTGGGGGCATGACTTCATTTTCCGGATGGAAAATCGCATCAGTATGAGGCCACTCGCCCTGGCCATCTGCATCGTTCCCGGTGTGAAATTTGCAAACTTGGCTGATTTTCACCAAAAGTAAAGCTGCTGGCAACGAGGACCCCGGAAGTCCTTGGAGCCCCATGGCCACCTTTCATCTGACACCCAGACCCTGGGGAAAGGACTTCTTTTTCCCATGCATAATAACCTCTCTTTGCAGCCATTTGCCCTGGCCAACAGGGCAGTGCCCAGTGAGAAATTTTTAAACATTACTGGATCCCTCCACAGCTAAAGCTGTTGGCAACTAGGAGCTTGCAAGTCCTTAGAGCCCCAAAGGCCAGCTTTCATCTGACACCCAGACGCTGGGGACATGACTTCTTTTCCCCATGAAAAATGGGGTCATTTTGAGGCCACTCGCCCTGGCCATCTGCATCGTTCCCGGTGTGAAATTTGCAAACTTGGCTGATTTTCTCCAAAAGTAAAGCTGCTGGCAAGGAGGACCCTGCAACTCCTTAGGGCCCCAGATGCCACCTTTCATCTGATCCGCAGACCCTGGGCCAATGACTTCATTTTTCCCATGGAAAATGGCCTCCATTTCTGGCCTCTCGCCCTGACCAATAGGGTGGTGCCCAGCAAGAAATTTGCCAACTTTGCTGGATTTCTCCAAATCTAAAGCTGCCAATAAGTAGTACCCTGCAAGTCCTTAGAGCCCTAAAGTCCACCTTTCATCTGACACCCAGACCCTGGGGACATGAATTAATTTTCCCCATGGAAAATGGGGTCAGTTTGAGGCCAATCGCCCTGGCCATCTGCATCGTTCCCAGTGTGAAATTTGCAAACTTGGCTGATTTTCTCCAAAAGTAAAGCTGCTGGCAACGAGGACCCTGGAAGTCCTTGGAGCCCCAAAGACCACCTTTCATCTGACACCCAGACCCTGGGGAAAGGACTTCTTTTTGCCATGCAAAATGGCCTCCATTTGCAGCCATTTGCCCTGGCCAACAGCGCAGTTCCCAGTGAGAAATTTTTTAACATTGCTGGATTCCTGCAGAACTAACGCTGTTGGCAACTAAAAGCTTGCAAGTCCTTAGAGCCCCAAAGGCCACCTTTCATCTGACACCCAGACGCTGGGGACATGACTTCTTTTCCCCATGGAAAATAGAGTCAGTTTGAGGCCACTCGCCCTGGCCATCTGCATCGTTCCCGGTGTGAAATTTGCAAACTTGGCTGATTTTCTCCAAAAGTAAAGCTGCTGGCAACGAGGACCCCGGAAGTCCTTGGAGCCCCAAAGTCCACCTTTCATTGATACCCAGACCCTGGGGGCATGACTTCATTTTCCGGATGGAAAATCGGACCAGTATGAGGCCACTCGCCCTGGCCATCTGCATCGTTCCCGGTGTGAAATTTGCAAACTTGGCTGATTTTCACCAAAAGTAAAGCTGCTGGCAACGAGGACCCTGGAAGTCCTTGGAGCCCCATGGCCACCTTTCATCTGATACGCAGACTCTGGGGAAAGGACTTCTTTTTCCCATGGGAAATGGACTCCGTTTGCAGCCACTCACCCTGGCCGAAAGAGGGGAGACAAGGTAGAATTACCAAATTTTTGCTTCATTTTTCCAAAAGTAAAGCTGGCAGCAAGTAGGATCCTGTAAGTACTTAGAAGCTCAAAGGCCACCTTGAACATATTACTGAGACCCTGGGAAAAGGACATTTTTCCCATGGAAAATGGCCTTCATTTGTGGCCCCTTGGCCTAGCAGGCAGGGCAGTGCCAAGCGAGCAATTTGCAAACTCAGCTGGATTCTTCCAAAACAAAAGCTGCCAGCAACTAGGACACTGCAAGTCCTTAGAGCCCCAGATGCCAACTTCCAGCTGATACCCAGACCCTGGGGAAAGGACTTCTTTTCCCCATGCAAAATGGCCTCTCTTTGCAGCCATTTGCCCTGGCCAACAGCGCAGTTCCCAGTGAGAAATTTTTTAACATTGCTGGATTCCTGCAGATCTAACGCTGTTGGCAACAAGGAGCTTGCAAGTCCATTGAGCCCCAAAGGCCACCTTTCATCTGATACCCAGACCCTGGAGACATGACTTCATTTTCCCCATGGAAAATGGCCTCCATTTGTGGCCTCTCGCCTTGACTAATAGGGCGGTGTCCAGCAAGAAACATGCAATCTTTGCTGGATTTCTCCAAATCTAAAGCTGCCAATAAGTAGTACCCTGCAAGTCCTTAGAGCCCCAAAGGCCACCTTTCATCTGACACCCAGAACCTGGGGAAAGGACTTCTTTTTCCCATGCAAAATGGCCTCCATTTGCACCCATTTTCCCTGGCCAACAGGGCAGTGCCCAGTGAGAAATTTTTACAATTTGCTGGATTCCTCCAAAACTAAAGCAATCGGCAACTAGGAGCTTGCAAGTCCTTAGAGCCCCAAAGGCCACCTTTCATCTGACACCCAGACCATGGGGATATGAATTAATTTTCCCCAGGGAAAATGGGGTCAGTTTGAGACCAATCGCCCTGGTAATCTGCATTGTTCCCGGTGTGAAATTTGCAAACTTGGCTGATTTTCTCCAAAATTAAAGCTGCTGGCAACGAGGACCCCGGAAGTCCTTGGAGCCCCAAAGTCCACCTTTCATTGATACCCAGACCCTGGGGGCATGACTTCATTTTCCGGATGGAAAATCGCATCAGTATGAGGCCACTCGCCCTGGCCATCTGCATCGTTCCCGGTGTGAAATTTGCAAACTTGGCTGATTTTCACCAAAAGTAAAGCTGCTGGCAACGAGGACCCCGGAAGTCCTTGGAGCCCCATGGCCACCTTTCATCTGACACCCAGACCCTGGGGAAAGGACTTCTTTTTCCCATGCATAATAACCTCTCTTTGCAGCCATTTGCCCTGGCCAACAGGGCAGTGCCCAGTGAGAAATTTTTAAACATTACTGGATCCCTCCACAGCTAAAGCTGTTGGCAACTAGGAGCTTGCAAGTCCTTAGAGCCCCAAAGGCCAGCTTTCATCTGACACCCAGACGCTGGGGACATGACTTCTTTTCCCCATGAAAAATGGGGTCATTTTGAGGCCACTCGCCCTGGCCATCTGCATCGTTCCCGGTGTGAAATTTGCAAACTTGGCTGATTTTCTCCAAAAGTAAAGCTGCTGGCAAGGAGGACCCTGCAACTCCTTAGGGCCCCAGATGCCACCTTTCATCTGATCCGCAGACCCTGGGCCAATGACTTCATTTTTCCCATGGAAAATGGCCTCCATTTCTGGCCTCTCGCCCTGACCAATAGGGTGGTGCCCAGCAAGAAATTTGCCAACTTTGCTGGATTTCTCCAAATCTAAAGCTGCCAATAAGTAGTACCCTGCAAGTCCTTAGAGCCCTAAAGTCCACCTTTCATCTGACACCCAGACCCTGGGGACATGAATTAATTTTCCCCATGGAAAATGGGGTCAGTTTGAGGCCAATCGCCCTGGCCATCTGCATCGTTCCCGGTGTGAAATTTGCAAACTTGGCTGATTTTCTCCAAAAGTAAAGCTGCTGGCAACGAGGACCCTGGAAGTCCTTGGAGCCCCAAAGACCACCTTTCATCTGACACCCAGACCCTGGGGAAAGGACTTCTTTTTCCCATGCAAAATGGCCTCCATTTGCAGCCATTTGCCCTGGCCAACAGCGCAGTTCCCAGTGAGAAATTTTTTAACATTGCTGGATTCCTGCAGAACTAACGCTGTTGGCAACTAGGAGCTTGCAAGTCCTTAGAGCCCCAAAGGCCACCTTTCATCTGACACCCAGACGCTGGGGACATGACTTCTTTTCCCCATGGAAAATAGAGTCAGTTTGAGGCCACTCGCCCTGGCCATCTGCATCGTTCCCGGTGTGAAATTTGCAAACTTGGCTGATTTTCTCCAAAAGTAAAGCTGCTGGCAACGAGGACCCCGGAAGTCCTTGGAGCCCCAAAGTCCACCTTCCATTGATACCCAGACCCTGGGGGCATGACTTCATTTTCCGGATGGAAAATCGCATCAGTATGAGGCCACTCGCCCTGGCCATCTGCATCGTTCCCGGTGTGAAATTTGCAAACTTGGCTGATTTTCACCAAAAGTAAAGCTGCTGGCAACGAGGACCCTGGAAGTCCTTGGAGCCCCATGGCCACCTTTCTTCTGACACCCAGACCCTGGGGAAAGGACTTCTTTTTCCCATGCATAATAACCTCTCTTTGCAGCCATTTGCCCTGGCCAACAGGGCAGTGCCCAGTGAGAAATTTTTAAACATTACTGGATCCCTCCACAGCTAAAGCTGTTGGCAACTAGGAGCTTGCAAGTCCTTAGAGCCCCAAAGGCCAGCTTTCATCTGACACCCAGACGCTGGGGACATGACTTCTTTTCCCCATGGAAAATAGAGTCAGTTTGAGGCCACTCGCCCTGGCCCTCTGCATCGTTCCCGGTGTGAAATTTGCAAACTTGGCTGATTTTCTCCAAAAGTAAAGCTGCTGGCAAGGAGGACCCTGCAACTCCTTAGGGCCCCAGATGCCACCTTTCATCTGATCCGCAGACCCTGGGCCAATGACTTCATTTTCCCCATGGAAAATGGCCTCCATTTCTGGCCTCTCGCCCTGACCAATAGGGTGGTGCCCAGCAAGAAATTTGCCAACTTTGCTGGATTTCTCCAAATCTAAAGCTGCCAATAAGTAGTACCCTGCAAGTCCTTAGAGCCCTAAAGTCCACCTTTCATCTGACACCCAGACCCTGGGGACATGAATTAATTTTCCCCATGGAAAATGGGGTCAGTTTGAGGCCAATCGCCCTGGCCATCTGCATCGTTCCCGGTGTGAAATTTGCAAACTTGGCTGATTTTCTCCAAAAGTAAAGCTGCTGGCAACGAGGACCCTGGAAGTCCTTGGAGCCCCAAAGACCACCTTTCATCTGACACCCAGACCCTGGGGAAAGGACTTCTTTTTGCCATGCAAAATGGCCTCCACTTGCAGCCATTTGCCCTGGCCAACAGCGCAGTTCCCAGTGAGAAATTTTTTAACATTGCTGGATTCCTGCAGAACTAACGCTGTTGGCAACTAGGAGCTTGCAAGTCCTTAGAGCCCCAAAGGCCACCTTTCATCTGACACCCAGACGCTGGGGACATGACTTCTTTTCCCCATGGAAAATAGAGTCAGTTTGAGGCCACTCGCCCTGGCCATCTGCATCGTTCCCGGTGTGAAATTTGCGAACTTGGCTGATTTTCTCCAAAAGTAAAGCTGCTGGCAACGAGGACCCTGGCAGTCCTTGGAGCCCCAAAGTCCACCTTCCATTGATACCCAGACCCTGGGGGCATGACTTCATTTTCCGGATGGAAAATTGGACCAGTATGAGGCCACTCGCCCTGGCCATCTGCATCGTTCCCGGTGTGAAATTTGCAAACTTGGCTGATTTTCACCAAAAGTAAAGCTGCTGGCAACGAGGACCCTGGAAGTCCTTGGAGCCCCATGGCCACCTTTCATCTGACACCCAGACCCTGGGGAAAGGACTTCTTTTTCCCATGGAAAATGGCCTCCATTTGCAGCCATTTGCCCTGGCCAACAGGGCAGTGCCCAGTGAGAAATTTGCAAACTTTGCTGGATTCCTCCACAACGAAAGCTGCCAACAAGTAGGAGCTTTAAGTCCTTAGAGCCCCAAAGGCCACCTTTCATCTGACACCAAGACCCTGGGGGCATGACTTCATTTTCCGGATGGAAAATCGGACCAGTATGAGGCCACTCGCCCTGGCCATCTGCATCGTTCCCGGTGTGAAATTTGCAAACTTGGCTGATTTTCACCAAAAGTAAAGCTGCTGGCAACGAGGACCCTGGAAGTCCTTGGAGCCCCATGGCCACCTTTCATCTGACACCCAGACCCTGGGGAAAGGACTTCTTTTTCCCATGCATAATAACCTCTCTTTGCAGCCATTTGCTCTGGCCAACAGGGCAGTGAGCAGTGAGAAATTTGCAAAAATTGCTGGATTCCACCACAACTAAAGCTAACAGCAAGTAGGAGATTGCAAGTCCTTAGAGCCCTAAAGTCCACCTTTCATCTGACACCCAGACGCTGGGGACATGATTTCATTTTCCCCAGGGAAATTGGCGTCAGTTTGAGGCCACTCGCCCTGGCCATCTGCATCGTTCCCGGTGTGAAATTTGCAAACTTGGCTGATTTTCACCAAAAGTAAAGCTGCTGGCAACGAGGACCCTGGAAGTCCTTGGAGCCCCATGGCCACCTTTCATCTGATACGCAGACTCTGGGGAAAGGACTTCTTTTTCCCATGGGAAATGGACTCCGTTTGCAGCCACTCACCCTGGCCGAAAGAGGGGAGACAAGGTAGAATTACCAAATTTTTGCTTCATTTTTCCAAAAGTAAAGCTGGCAGCAAGTAGGATCCTGTAAGTACTTAGAAGCTCAAAGGCCACCTTGAACATATTACTGAGACCCTGGGAAAAGGACATTTTTCCCATGGAAAATGGCCTTCATTTGTGGCCCCTTGGCCTAGCAGGCAGGGCAGTGCCAAGCGAGCAATTTGCAAACTCAGCTGGATTCTTCCAAAACAAAAGCTGCCAGCAACTAGGACACTGCAAGTCCTTAGAGCCCCAGATGCCAACTTCCAGCTGATACCCAGACCCTGGGGAAAGGACTTCTTTTCCCCATGCAAAATGGCCTCTCTTTGCAGCCATTTGCCCTGGCCAACAGCGCAGTTCCCAGTGAGAAATTTTTTAACATTGCGGGATTCCTGCTGAACTAACGCTGTTGGCAACAAGGAGCTTGCAAGTCCATTGAGCCCCAAAGGCCACCTTTCATCTGATACCCAGACCCTGGAGACATGACTTCATTTTCCCCATGGAAAATGGCCTCCATTTGTGGCCTCTCGCCTTGACTAATAGGGCGGTGTCCAGCAAGAAACATGCAATCTTTGCTGGATTTCTCCAAATCTAAAGCTGCCAATAAGTAGTACCCTGCAAGTCCTTAGAGCCCCAAAGGCCACCTTTCATCTGACACCCAGAACCTGGGGAAAGGACTTCTTTTTCCCATGCAAAATGGCCTCCATTTGCACCCATTTTCCCTGGCCAACAGGGCAGTGCCCAGTGAGAAATTTTTACAATTTGCTGGATTCCTCCAAAACTAAAGCAATCGGCAACTAGGAGCTTGCAAGTCCTTAGAGCCCCAAAGGCCACCTTTCATCTGACACCCAGACCATGGGGATATGAATTAATTTTCCCCAGGGAAAATGGGGTCAGTTTGAGACCAATCGCCCTGGTAATCTGCATTGTTCCCGGTGTGAAATTTGCAAACTTGGCTGATTTTCTCCAAAATTAAAGCTGCTGGCAACGAGGACCCCGGAAGTCCTTGGAGCCCCAAAGTCCACCTTTCATTGATACCCAGACCCTGGGGGCATGACTTCATTTTCCGGATGGAAAATCGCATCAGTATGAGGCCACTCGCCCTGGCCATCTGCATCGTTCCCGGTGTGAAATTTGCAAACTTGGCTGATTTTCACCAAAAGTAAAGCTGCTGGCAACGAGGACCCTGGAAGTCCTTGGAGCCCCATGGCCACCTTTCATCTGACACCCAGACCCTGTGGAAAGGACTTCTTTTTCCCATGCATAATAACCTCTCTTTGCAGCCATTTGCCCTGGCCAACAGGGCAGTGCCCAGTGAGAAATTTTTAAACATTACTGGATCCCTCCACAGCTAAAGCTGTTGGCAACTAGGAGCTTGCAAGTCCTTAGAGCCCCAAAGGCCACCTTTCATCTGACACCCAGACCCTGGGGACATGAATTAATTTTCCCCATGGAAAATGGGGTCAGTTTGAGGCCAATCGCCCTGGCCATCTGCATCGTTCCCGGTGTGAAATTTGCAAACTTGGCTGATTTTCTCCAAAAGTAAAGCTGCTGGCAAGGAGGACCCTGCAACTCCTTAGGGCCCCAGATGCCACCTTTCATCTGATCCGCAGACCCTGGGCCAATGACTTCATTTTCCCCATGGAAAATGGCCTCCATTTCTGGCCTCTCGCCCTGACCAATAGGGTGGTGCCCAGCAAGAAATTTGCCAACTTTGCTGGATTTCTCCAAATCTAAAGCTGCCAATAAGTAGTACCCTGCAAGTCCTTAGAGCCCTAAAGTCCACCTTTCATCTGACACCCAGACCCTGGGGACATGAATTAATTTTCCCCATGGAAAATGGGGTCAGTTTGAGGCCAATCGCCCTGGCCATCTGCATCGTTCCCGGTGTGAAATTTGCAAACTTGGCTGATTTTCTCCAAAAGTAAAGCTGCTGGCAACGAGGACCCTGGAAGTCCTTGGAGCCCCAAAGACCACCTTTCATCTGACACCCAGACCCTGGGGAAAGGACTTCTTTTTGCCATGCAAAATGGCCTCCATTTGCAGCCATTTGCCCTGGCCAACAGCGCAGTTCCCAGTGAGAAATTTTTTAACATTGCTGGATTCCTGCAGAACTAACGCTGTTGGCAACTAGGAGCTTGCAAGTCCTTAGAGCCCCAAAGGCCACCTTTCATCTGACACCCAGACGCTGGGGACATGACTTCTTTTCCCCATGGAAAATAGAGTCAGTTTGAGGCCACTCGCCCTGGCCATCTGCATCGTTCCCGGTGTGAAATTTGCAAACTTGGCTGATTTTCTCCAAAAGTAAAGCTGCTGGCAACGAGGACCCCGGAAGTCCTTGGAGCCCCAAAGTCCACCTTTCATTGATACCCAGACCCTGGGGGCATGACTTCATTTTCCGGATGGAAAATCGCATCAGTATGAGGCCAATCGCCCTGGCCATCTGCATCGTTCCCGGTGTGAAATTTGCAAACTTGGCTGATTTTCACCAAAAGTAAAGCTGCTGGCAACGAGGACCCTGGAAGTCCTTGGAGCCCCATGGCCACCTTTCATCTGATACGCAGACTCTGGGGAAAGGACTTCTTTTTCCCATGGGAAGTGGACTCCGTTTGCAGCCACTCACCCTGGCCGAAAGAGGGGAGACAAGGTAGAATTACCAAATTTTTGCTTCATTTTTCCAAAAGTAAAGCTGGCAGCAAGTAGGATCCTGTAAGTACTTAGAAGCTCAAAGGCCACCTTGAACATATTACTGAGACCCTGGGAAAAGGACATTTTTCCCATGGAAAATGGCCTTCATTTGTGGCCCCTTGGCCTAGCAGGCAGGGCAGTGCCAAGCGAGCAATTTGCAAACTCAGCTGGATTCTTCCAAAACAAAAGCTGCCAGCAACTAGGACACTGCAAGTCCTTAGAGCCCCAGATGCCAACTTCCAGCTGATACCCAGACCCTGGGGAAAGGACTTCTTTTTCCCATGCAAAATAACCTCTCTTTGCAGCCATTTGCCCTGGCCAACAGCGCAGTTCCCAGTGAGAAATTTTTTAAACATTGCTGGATTCCTGCAGAACTAACGCTGTTGGCAACTAGGAGCTTGCAAGTCCTTAGAGCCCCAAAGGCCACCTTTCATCTGACACCCAGACGCTGGGGACATGACTTCTTTTCCCCATGGAAAATAGAGTCAGTTTGAGGCCACTCGCCCTGGCCATCTGCATCGTTCCCGGTGTGAAATTTGCGAACTTGGCTGATTTTCTCCAAAAGTAAAGCTGCTGGCAACGAGGACCCTGGAAGTCCTTGGAGCCCCAAAGACCACCTTTCATCTGACACCCAGACCCTGGGGAAAGGACTTCTTTTTCCCATTGGAAATGGCCTCCATTTGCACCCATTTTCCCTGGCCAACAGGGCAGTGCCCAGTGAGAAATTTTTACAATTTGCTGGATTCCTCCAAAACTAAAGCAATCGGCAACTAGGAGCTTGCAAGTCCTTAGAGCCCCAAAGGCCACCTTTCATCTGACACCCAGACGCTGGGGATATGAATTAATTTTCCCCAGGGAAAATGGGGTCAGTTTGAGACCAATCGCCCTGGTAATCTGCATTGTTCCCGGTGTGAAATTTGCAAACTTGGCTGATTTTCTCCAAAATTAAAGCTGCTGGCAACGAGGACCCTGGCAGTCCTTGGAGCCCCAAAGTCCACCTTTCATTGATACCCAGACCCTGGGGGCATGACTTCATTTTCCGGATGGAAAATCGCATCAGTATGAGGCCACTCACCCTGGCCATCTGCATCGTTCCCGGTGTGAAATTTGCAAACTTGGCTGATTTTCACCAAAAGTAAAGCTGCTGGCAACGAGGACCCTGGAAGTCCTTGGAGCCCCATGGCCACCTTTCATCTGACACCCAGACCCTGGGGAAAGGACTTCTTTTTCCCATGCATAATAACCTCTCTTTGCAGCCATTTGCCCTGGCCAACAGGGCAGTGCCCAGTGAGAAATTTTTAAACATTACTGGATCCCTCCACAGCTAAAGCTGTTGGCAACTAGGAGCTTGCAAGTCCTTAGAGCCCCAAAGGCCACCTTTCATCTGACACCCAGACGCTGGGGACATGACTTCTTTTCCCCATGAAAAATCGGGTCATTTTGAGGCCACTCGCCCTGGCCATCTGCATCGTTCCCGGTGTGAAATTTGCAAACTTGGCTGATTTTCTCCAAAAGTAAAGCTGCTGGCAAGGAGGACCCTGCAACTCCTTAGGGCCCCAGATGCCACCTTTCATCTGATCCGCAGACCCTGGGCCAATGACTTCATTTTCCCCATGGAAAATGGCCTCCATTTCTGGCCTCTCGCCCTGACCAATAGGGTGGTGCCCAGCAAGAAATTTGCCAACTTTGCTGGATTTCTCCAAATCTAAAGCTGCCAATAAGTAGTACCCTGCAAGTCCTTAGAGCCCTAAAGTCCACCTTTCATCTGACACCCAGACCCTGGGGACATGAATTAATTTTCCCCATGGAAAATGGGGTCAGTTTGAGGCCAATCGCCCTGGCCATCTGCATCGTTCCCGGTGTGAAATTTGCAAACTTGGCTGATTTTCTCCAAAAGTAAAGCTGCTGGCAACGAGGACCCTGGAAGTCCTTGGAGCCCCAAAGACCACCTTTCATCTGACACCCAGACCCTGGGGAAAGGACTTCTTTTTCCCATGCAAAATGGCCTCCATTTACAGCCATTTGCCATGGCCAACAGCGCAGTTCCCAGTGAGAAATTTTTTAACATTGCTGGATTCCTGCAGAACTAACGCTGTTGGCAACTAGGAGCTTGCAAGTCCTTAGAGCCCCAAAGGCCACCTTTCATCTGACACCCAGACGCTGGGGACATGACTTCTTTTCCCCATGGAAAATAGAGTCAGTTTGAGGCCACTCGCCCTGGCCATCTGCATCGTTCCCGGTGTGAAATTTGCGAACTTGCCTGATTTTCTCCAAAAGTAAAGCTGCTGGCAACGAGGACCCCGGAAGTCCTTGGAGCCCCAAAGTCCACCTTCCATTGATACCCAGACCCTGGGGGCATGACTTCATTTTCCGGATGGAAAATCGCATCAGTATGAGGCCACTCACCCTGGCCATCTGCATCGTTCCCGGTGTGAAATTTGCAAACTTGGCTGATTTTCACCAAAAGTAAAGCTGCTGGAAACGAGGACCCTGGAAGTCCTTGGAGCCCCATGGCCACCTTTCATCTGACACCCAGACCCTGGGGAAAGGACTTCTTTTTCCCATGCATAATAACCTCTCTTTGCAGCCATTTGCCCTGGCCAACAGGGCAGTGCCCAGTGAGAAATTTTTAAACATTACTGGATCCCTCCACAGCTAAAGCAGTTGGCAACTAGGAGCTTGCAAGTCCTTAGAGCCCCAAAGGCCACCTTTCATCTGACACCCAGACGCTGGGGACATGACTTCTTTTTCCCATGGAAAATAGAGTCAGTTTGAGGCCACTCGCCCTGGCCATCTGCATCGTTCCCGGTGTGAAATTTGCAAACTTGGCTGATTTTCTCCAAAAGTAAAGCTGCTGGCAACGAGGACCCCGGAAGTCCTTGGAGCCCCAAAGTCCACCTTCCATTGATACCCAGACCCTGGGGGCATGACTTCATTTTCCGGATGGAAAATCGGACCAGTATGAGGCCACTCGCCCTGGCCATCTGCATCGTTCCCGGTGTGAAATTTGCGAACTTGGCTGATTTTCACCAAAAGTAAAGCTGCTGGCAACGAGGACCCTGGAAGTCCTTGGAGCCCCATGGCCACCTTTCATCTGACACCCAGACCCTGGGGAAAGGACTTCTTTTTCCCATGCATAATAACCTCTCTTTGCAGCCATTTGCCCTGGCCAACAGGGCAGTGCCCAGTGAGAAATTTTTAAACATTACTGGATCCCTCCACAGCTAAAGCTGTTGGCAACTAGGAGCTTGCAAGTCCTTAGAGCCCCAAAGGCCAGCTTTCATCTGACACTCAGACGCTGGGGACATGACTTCTATTCCCCATGAAAAATGGGGTCAGTTTGAGGCCACTCGCCCTGGCCCTCTGCATCGTTCCCGGTGTGAAATTTGCAAACTTGGCTGATTTTCTCCAAAAGTAAAGCTGCTGGCAACGAGGACCCTGCAACTCCTTAGGGCCCCAGATGCCACCTTTCATCTGATCCGCAGACCCTGGGCCAATGACTTCATTTTCCCCATGGAAAATGGCCTCCATTTCTGGCCTCTCGCCCTGACCAATAGGGTGGTGCCCAGCAAGAAATTTGCCAACTTTGCTGGATTTCTCCAAATCTAAAGCTGCCAATAAGTAGTACCCTGCAAGTCCTTAGAGCCCTAAAGTCCACCTTTCATCTGACACCCAGATGCTGGGGACATGATTTCATTTTCCCCAGGGAAATTGGCGTCAGTTTGAGGCCACTCGCCCTTGTCGTCTGCATCGTTCCCTGTGTGAAATTTGCAAACTTGGCTGATTTTCTCCAAAAGTAAAGCTGCTTGCAATGAGGACCCTGGAAGTCCTTGGAGCCCCATGGCCACCTTTCATCTGATACGCAGACTCTGGGGAAAGGACTTCTTTTTCCCATGGGAAATGGACTCCGTTTGCAGCCACTCACCCTGGCCGAAAGAGGGGAGACAAGGTAGAATTACCAAATTTTTGCTTCATTTTTCCAAAAGTAAAGCTGGCAGCAAGTAGGATCCTGTAAGTACTTAGAAGCTCAAAGGCCACCTTGAACATATTACTGAGACCCTGGGAAAAGGACATTTTTCCCATGGAAAATGGCCTTCATTTGTGGCCCCTTGGCCTAGCAGGCAGGGCAGTGCCAAGCGAGCAATTTGCAAACTCAGCTGGATTCTTCCAAAACAAAAGCTGCCAGCAACTAGGACACTGCAAGTCCTTAGAGCCCCAGATGCCAACTTCCAGCTGATACCCAGACCCTGGGGAAAGGACTTCTTTTCCCCATGCAAAATGGCCTCTCTTTGCAGCCATTTGCCCTGGCCAACAGCGCAGTTCCCAGTGAGAAATTTTTTAACATTGCGGGATTCCTGCTGAACTAACGCTGTTGGCAACAAGGAGCTTGCAAGTCCATTGAGCCCCAAAGGCCACCTTTCATCTGATACCCAGACCCTGGAGACATGACTTCATTTTCCCCATGGAAAATGGCCTCCATTTGTGGCCTCTCGCCTTGACTAATAGGGCGGTGTCCAGCAAGAAACATGCAATCTTTGCTGGATTTCTCCAAATCTAAAGCTGCCAATAAGTAGTACCCTGCAAGTCCTTAGAGCCCCAAAGGCCACCTTTCATCTGACACCCAGAACCTGGGGAAAGGACTTCTTTTTCCCATGGGAAATGGCCTCCATTTGCACCCATTTTCCCTGGCCAACAGGGCAGTGCCCAGTGAGAAATTTTTACAATTTGCTGGATTCCTCCAAAACTAAAGCAATCGGCAACTAGGAGCTTGCAAGTCCTTAGAGCCCCAAAGGCCACCTTTCATCTGACACCCAGACCATGGGGATATGAATTAATTTTCCCCAGGGAAAATGGGGTCAGTTTGAGACCAATCGCCCTGGTAATCTGCATTGTTCCCGGTGTGAAATTTGCAAACTTGGCTGATTTTCTCCAAAAGTAAAGCTGCTGGCAACGAGGACCCCGGAAGTCCTTGGAGCCCCAAAGTCCACCTTTCATTGATACCCAGACCCTGGGGGCATGACTTCATTTTCCGGATGGAAAATCGCATCAGTATGAGGCCACTCACCCTGGCCATCTGCATCGTTCCCAGTGTGAAATTTGCAAACTTGGCTGATTTTCTCCAAAAGTAAAGCTGCTGGCAAGGAGGACCCTGCAACTCCTTAGGGCCCCAGATGCCACCTTTCATCTGATCCGCAGACCCTGGGCCAATGACTTCATTTTCCCCATGGAAAATGGCCTCCATTTCTGGCCTCTCGCCCTGACCAATAGGGTGGTGCCCAGCAAGAAATTTGCCAACTTTGCTGGATTTCTCCAAATCTAAAGCTGCCAATAAGTAGTACCCTGCAAGTCCTTAGAGCCCTAAAGTCCACCTTTCATCTGACACCCAGACCCTGGGGACATGAATTAATTTTCCCCATGGAAAATGGGGTGAGTTTGAGGCCAATCGCCCTGGCCATCTGCATCGTTCCCGGTGTGAAATTTGCAAACTTGGCTGATTTTCTCCAAAAGTAAAGCTGCTGGCAACGAGGACCCCGGAAGTCCTTGGAGCCCCAAAGTCCACCTTCCATTGATACCCAGACCCTGGGGGCATGACTTCATTTTCCGGATGGAAAATCGGACCAGTATGAGGCCACTCGCCCTGGCCATCTGCATCGTTCCCGGTGTGAAATTTGCGAACTTGGCTGATTTTCACCAAAAGTAAAGCTGCTGGCAACGAGGACCCTGGAAGTCCTTGGAGCCCCATGGCCACCTTTCATCTGACACCCAGACCCTGGGGAAAGGACTTCTTTTTCCCATGCATAATAACCTCTCTTTGCAGCCATTTGCCCTGGCCAACAGGGCAGTGCCCAGTGAGAAATTTTTAAACATTACTGGATCCCTCCACAGCTAAAGCTGTTGGCAACTAGGAGCTTGCAAGTCCTTAGAGCCCCAAAGGCCAGCTTTCATCTGACACTCAGACGCTGGGGACATGACTTCTATTCCCCATGAAAAATGGGGTCAGTTTGAGGCCACTCGCCCTGGCCCTCTGCATCGTTCCCGGTGTGAAATTTGCAAACTTGGCTGATTTTCTCCAAAAGTAAAGCTGCTGGCAACGAGGACCCTGCAACTCCTTAGGGCCCCAGATGCCACCTTTCATCTGATCCGCAGACCCTGGGCCAATGACTTCATTTTCCCCATGGAAAATGGCCTCCATTTCTGGCCTCTCGCCCTGACCAATAGGGTGGTGCCCAGCAAGAAATTTGCCAACTTTGCTGGATTTCTCCAAATCTAAAGCTGCCAATAAGTAGTACCCTGCAAGTCCTTAGAGCCCTAAAGTCCACCTTTCATCTGACACCCAGATGCTGGGGACATGATTTCATTTTCCCCAGGGAAATTGGCGTCAGTTTGAGGCCACTCGCCCTTGTCGTCTGCATCGTTCCCTGTGTGAAATTTGCAAACTTGGCTGATTTTCTCCAAAAGTAAAGCTGCTTGCAATGAGGACCCTGGAAGTCCTTGGAGCCCCATGGCCACCTTTCATCTGATACGCAGACTCTGGGGAAAGGACTTCTTTTTCCCATGGGAAATGGACTCCGTTTGCAGCCACTCACCCTGGCCGAAAGAGGGGAGACAAGGTAGAATTACCAAATTTTTGCTTCATTTTTCCAAAAGTAAAGCTGGCAGCAAGTAGGATCCTGTAAGTACTTAGAAGCTCAAAGGCCACCTTGAACATATTACTGAGACCCTGGGAAAAGGACATTTTTCCCATGGAAAATGGCCTTCATTTGTGGCCCCTTGGCCTAGCAGGCAGGGCAGTGCCAAGCGAGCAATTTGCAAACTCAGCTGGATTCTTCCAAAACAAAAGCTGCCAGCAACTAGGACACTGCAAGTCCTTAGAGCCCCAGATGCCAACTTCCAGCTGATACCCAGACCCTGGGGAAAGGACTTCTTTTCCCCATGCAAAATGGCCTCTCTTTGCAGCCATTTGCCCTGGCCAACAGCGCAGTTCCCAGTGAGAAATTTTTTAACATTGCGGGATTCCTGCTGAACTAACGCTGTTGGCAACAAGGAGCTTGCAAGTCCATTGAGCCCCAAAGGCCACCTTTCATCTGATACCCAGACCCTGGAGACATGACTTCATTTTCCCCATGGAAAATGGCCTCCATTTGTGGCCTCTCGCCTTGACTAATAGGGCGGTGTCCAGCAAGAAACATGCAATCTTTGCTGGATTTCTCCAAATCTAAAGCTGCCAATAAGTAGTACCCTGCAAGTCCTTAGAGCCCCAAAGGCCACCTTTCATCTGACACCCAGAACCTGGGGAAAGGACTTCTTTTTCCCATGGGAAATGGCCTCCATTTGCACCCATTTTCCCTGGCCAACAGGGCAGTGCCCAGTGAGAAATTTTTACAATTTGCTGGATTCCTCCAAAACTAAAGCAATCGGCAACTAGGAGCTTGCAAGTCCTTAGAGCCCCAAAGGCCACCTTTCATCTGACACCCAGACCATGGGGATATGAATTAATTTTCCCCAGGGAAAATGGGGTCAGTTTGAGACCAATCGCCCTGGTAATCTGCATTGTTCCCGGTGTGAAATTTGCAAACTTGGCTGATTTTCTCCAAAAGTAAAGCTGCTGGCAACGAGGACCCCGGAAGTCCTTGGAGCCCCAAAGTCCACCTTTCATTGATACCCAGACCCTGGGGGCATGACTTCATTTTCCGGATGGAAAATCGCATCAGTATGAGGCCACTCACCCTGGCCATCTGCATCGTTCCCAGTGTGAAATTTGCAAACTTGGCTGATTTTCTCCAAAAGTAAAGCTGCTGGCAAGGAGGACCCTGCAACTCCTTAGGGCCCCAGATGCCACCTTTCATCTGATCCGCAGACCCTGGGCCAATGACTTCATTTTCCCCATGGAAAATGGCCTCCATTTCTGGCCTCTCGCCCTGACCAATAGGGTGGTGCCCAGCAAGAAATTTGCCAACTTTGCTGGATTTCTCCAAATCTAAAGCTGCCAATAAGTAGTACCCTGCAAGTCCTTAGAGCCCTAAAGTCCACCTTTCATCTGACACCCAGACCCTGGGGACATGAATTAATTTTCCCCATGGAAAATGGGGTGAGTTTGAGGCCAATCGCCCTGGCCATCTGCATCGTTCCCGGTGTGAAATTTGCAAACTTGGCTGATTTTCTCCAAAAGTAAAGCTGCTGGCAACGAGGACCCCGGAAGTCCTTGGAGCCCCAAAGTCCACCTTCCATTGATACCCAGACCCTGGGGGCATGACTTCATTTTCCGGATGGAAAATCGGACCAGTATGAGGCGACTCGCCCTGGCCATCTGCATCGTTCCCGGTGTGAAATTTGCAAACTTGGCTGATTTTCTCAAAAAGTAAAGCTGCTGGGAACGAGGACCCTGGAAGTCCTTGGAGCCCCATGGCCACCTTTCATCTGACACCCAGAACCTGTGGAAAGGACTTCTTTTTCCCTTGCAAAATAACCTCTCTTTGCAGCCATTTGCCCTGGCCAACAGGGCAGTGCCCAGTGAGAAATTTTTAAACTTTGCTGGATTCCTCCACAACTAAAGCTGCCGGCAACTAGGAGCTTGCAAGTCCTTAGAGCCCCATGGCCACCTTTCATCTGACACCCAGAACCTGTGGAAAGGACTTCTTTTTCCCTTGCAAAATAACCTCTCTTTGCAGCCATTTGCCCTGGCCAACAGGGCAGTGCCCAGTGAGAAATTTGCAAACTTTGCTGGATTCCTCCACAACGAAAGCTGCCAACAAGTAGGAGCTTTAAGTCCTTAGAGCCCCAAAGGCCACCTTTCATCTGACACCAAGACCCTGGGGGCATGACTTCATTTTCCGGATGGAAAATCGGACCAGTATGAGGCCACTCGCCCTGGCCATCTGCATCGTTCCCGGTGTGAAATTTGCAAACTTGGCTGATTTTCTCCAAAAGTAAAGCTGCTGGCAACGAGGACCCTGGAAGTCCTTGGAGCCCCATGGCCACCTTTCATCTGACACCCAGACCCTGGGGAAAGGACTTCTTTTTCCCATGCATAATAACCTCTCTTTGCAGCCATTTGCTCTGGCCAACAGGGCAGTGAGCAGTGAGAAATTTGCAAAAATTGCTGGATTCCACCTCAACTAAAGCTAACAGCAAGTAGGAGATTGCAAGTCCTTAGAGCCCTAAAGTCCACCTTTCATCTGACACCCAGACGCTGGGGACATGATTTCATTTTCCCCAGGGAAATTGGCGTCAGTTTGAGGCCACTCGCCCTTGTCGTCTGCATCGTTCCCTGTGTGAAATTTGCAAACTTGGCTGATTTTCTCCAAAAGTAAAGCTGCTTGCAATGAGGACCCTGGAAGTCCTTGGAGCCCCATGGCCACCTTTCATCTGATACGCAGACTCTGGGGAAAGGACTTCTTTTTCCCATGGGAAATGGACTCCATTTGCAGCCACTCACCCTGGCCGAAAGAGGGGAGACAAGGTAGAATTACCAAATTTTTGCTTCATTTTTCCAAAAGTAAAGCTGGCAGCAAGTAGGATCCTGTAAGTACTTAGAAGCTCAAAGGCCACCTTGAACATATTACTGAGACCCTGGGAAAAGGACATTTTTCCCATGGAAAATGGCCTTCATTTGTGGCCCCTTGGCCTAGCAGGCAGGGCAGTGCCAAGCGAGCAATTTGCAAACTCAGCTGGATTCTTCCAAAACAAAAGCTGCCAGCAACTAGGACACTGCAAGTCCTTAGAGCCCCAGATGCCAACTTCCAGCTGATACCCAGACCCTGGGGAAAGGACTTCTTTTCCCCATGCAAAATGGCCTCTCTTTGCAGCCATTTGCCCTGGCCAACAGCGCAGTTCCCAGTGAGAAATTTTTTAACATTGCGGGATTCCTGCTGAACTAACGCTGTTGGCAACAAGGAGCTTGCAAGTCCATTGAGCCCCAAAGGCCACCTTTCATCTGATACCCAGACCCTGGAGACATGACTTCATTTTCCCCATGGAAAATGGCCTCCATTTGTGGCCTCTCGCCTTGACTAATAGGGCGGTGTCCAGCAAGAAACATGCAATCTTTGCTGGATTTCTCCAAATCTAAAGCTGCCAATAAGTAGTACCCTGCAAGTCCTTAGAGCCCCAAAGGCCACCTTTCATCTGACACCCAGAACCTGGGGAAAGGACTTCTTTTTCCCATGGGAAATGGCCTCCATTTGCACCCATTTTCCCTGGCCAACAGGGCAGTGCCCAGTGAGAAATTTTTACAATTTGCTGGATTCCTCCAAAACTAAAGCAATCGGCAACTAGGAGCTTGCAAGTCCTTAGAGCCCCAAAGGCCACCTTTCATCTGACACCCAGACCATGGGGATATGAATTAATTTTCCCCAGGGAAAATGGGGTCAGTTTCAGACCAATCGCCCTGGTAATCTGCATTGTTCCCGGTGTGAAATTTGCAAACTTGGCTGATTTTCTCCAAAAGTAAAGCTGCTGGCAACGAGGACCCCGGAAGTCCTTGGAGCCCCAAAGTCCACCTTTCATTGATACCCAGACCCTGGGGGCATGACTTCATTTTCCGGATGGAAAATCGCATCAGTATGAGGCCACTCGCCCTGGCCATCTGCATCGTTCCCGGTGTGAAATTTGCAAACTTGGCTGATTTTCACCAAAAGTAAAGCTGCTGGCAACGAGGACCCTGGAAGTCCTTGGAGCCCCAAAGACCACCTTTCATCTGACACCCAGAGCCTGTGGAAAGGACTTCTTTTTCCCATGCATAATAACCTCTCTTTGCAGCCATTTGCCCTGGCCAACAGGGCAGTGCCCAGTGAGAAATTTTTAAACATTACTGGATCCCTCCACAGCTAAAGCTGTTGGCAACTAGGAGCTTGCAAGTCCTTAGAGCCCCAAAGGCCAGCTTTCATCTGACACCCAGACGCTGGGGACATGACTTCTTTTCCCCATGAAAAATGGGGTCATTTTGAGGCCACTCGCCCTGGCCATCTGCATCGTTCCCGGTGTGAAATTTGCAAACTTGGCTGATTTTCTCCAAAAGTAAAGCTGCTGGCAAGGAGGACCCTGCAACTCCTTAGGGCCCCAGATGCCACCTTTCATCTGATCCGCAGACCCTGGGCCAATGACTTCATTTTCCCCATGGAAAATGGCCTCCATTTCTGGCCTCTCGCCCTGACCAATAGGGTGGTGCCCAGCAAGAAATTTGCCAACTTTGCTGGATTTCTCCAAATCTAAAGCTGCCAATAAGTAGTACCCTGCAAGTCCTTAGAGCCCTAAAGTCCACCTTTCATCTGACACCCAGACCCTGGGGACATGAATTAATTTTCCCCATGGAAAATGGGGTCAGTTTGAGGCCAATCGCCCTGGCCATCTGCATCGTTCCCGGTGTGAAATTTGCAAACTTGGCTGATTTTCTCCAAAAGTAAAGCTGCTGGCAACGAGGACCCTGGAAGTCCTTGGAGCCCCAAAGACCACCTTTCATCTGACACCCAGACCCTGGGGAAAGGACTTCTTTTTGCCATGCAAAATGGCCTCCATTTGCAGCCATTTGCCCTGGCCAACAGCGCAGTTCCCAGTGAGAAATTTTTTAACATTGCTGGAATCCTGCAGAACTAACGCTGTTGGCAACTAGGAGCTTGCAAGTCCTTAGAGCCCCAAAGGCCACCTTTCATCTGACACCCAGACGCTGGGGACATGACTTCTTTTCCCCATGGAAAATAGAGTCAGTTTGAGGCCACTCGCCCTGGCCATCTGCATCGTTCCCGGTGTGAAATTTGCAAACTTGGCTGATTTTATCCAAAAGTAAAGCTGCTGGCAACGAGGACCCCGGAAGTCCTTGGAGCCCCAAAGTCCACCTTCCATTGATACCCAGACCCTGGGGGCATGACTTCATTTTCCGGATGGAAAATCGGACCAGTATGAGGCCACTCGCCCTGGCCATCTGCATCGTTCCCGGTGTGAAATTTGCAAACTTGGCTGATTTTCACCAAAAGTAAAGCTGCTGGCAACGAGGACCCTGGAAGTCCTTGGAGCCCCATGGCCACCTTTCATCTGACACCCAGAACCTGTGGAAAGGACTTCTTTTTCCCTTGCAAAATAACCTCTCTTTGCAGCCATTTGCCCTGGCCAACAGGGCAGTGCCCAGTGAGAAATTTTTAAACTTTGCTGGATTCCTCCACAACTAAAGCTGCCGGCAACTAGGAGCTTGCAAGTCCTTAGAGCCCCAAAGGCCAGCTTTCATCTGACACCCAGATGCTGGGGAAAGGACTTCTTTTTCCCATGCAAAATGGCCTCCATTTGCAGCCATTTGCCCTGGCCAACAGGGCAGTGCCCAGTGAGAAATTTGCAAACTTTGCTGGATTCCTCCACAACGAAAGCTGCCAACAAGTAGGAGCTTTAAGTCCTTAGAGCCCCAAAGGCCACCTTTCATCTGACACCAAGACCCTGGGGGCATGACTTCATTTTCCGGATGGAAAATCGGACCAGTATGAGGCCACTCGCCCTGGCCATCTGCATCGTTCCCGGTGTGAAATTTGCAAACTTGGCTGATTTTCACCAAAAGTAAAGCTGCTGGCAACGAGGACCCTGGAAGTCCTTGGAGCCCCATGGCCACCTTTCATCTGACACCCAGACCCTGGGGAAAGGACTTCTTTTTCCCATGCATAATAACCTCTCTTTGCAGCCATTTGCTCTGGCCAACAGGGCAGTGAGCAGTGAGAAATTTGCAAAAATTGCTGGATTCCACCACAACTAAAGCTAACAGCAAGTAGGAGATTGCAAGTCCTTAGAGCCCTAAAGTCCACCTTTCATCTGACACCCAGACGCTGGGGACATGATTTCATTTTCCCCAGGGAAATTGGCGTCAGTTTGAGGCCACTCGCCCTTGTCGTCTGCATCGTTCCCTGTGTGAAATTTGCAAACTTGGCTGATTTTCTCCAAAAGTAAAGCTGCTTGCAATGAGGACCCTGGAAGTCCTTGGAGCCCCATGGCCACCTTTCATCTGATACGCAGACTCTGGGGAAAGGACTTCTTTTTCCCATGGGAAATGGACTCCGTTTGCAGCCACTCACCCTGGCCGAAAGAGGGGAGACAAGGTAGAATTACCAAATTTTTGCTTCATTTTTCCAAAAGTAAAGCTGGCAGCAAGTAGGATCCTGTAAGTACTTAGAAGCTCAAAGGCCACCTTGAACATATTACTGAGACCCTGGGAAAAGGACATTTTTCCCATGGAAAATGGCCTTCATTTGTGGCCCCTTGGCCTAGCAGGCAGGGCAGTGCCAAGCGAGCAATTTGCAAACTCAGCTGGATTCTTCCAAAACAAAAGCTGCCAGCAACTAGGACACTGCAAGTCCTTAGAGCCCCAGATGCCAACTTCCAGCTGATACCCAGACCCTGGGGAAAGGACTTCTTTTCCCCATGCAAAATGGCCTCTCTTTGCAGCCATTTGCCCTGGCCAACAGCGCAGTTCCCAGTGAGAAATTTTTTAACATTGCGGGATTCCTGCTGAACTAACGCTGTTGGCAACAAGGAGCTTGCAAGTCCATTGAGCCCCAAAGGCCACCTTTCATCTGATACCCAGACCCTGGAGACATGACTTCATTTTCCCCATGGAAAATGGCCTCCATTTGTGGCCTCTCGCCTTGACTAATAGGGCGGTGTCCAGCAAGAAACATGCAATCTTTGCTGGATTTCTCCAAATCTAAAGCTGCCAATAAGTAGTACCCTGCAAGTCTTTAGAGCCCCAAAGGCCACCTTTCATCTGACACCCAGAACCTGGGGAAAGGACTTCTTTTTCCCATGCAAAATGGCCTCCATTTGCACCCATTTTCCCTGGCCAACAGGGCAGTGCCCAGTGAGAAATTTTTACAATTTGCTGGATTCCTCCAAAACTAAAGCAATCGGCAACTAGGAGCTTGCAAGTCCTTAGAGCCCCAAAGGCCACCTTTCATCTGACACCCAGACCATGGGGATATGAATTAATTTTCCCCAGGGAAAATGGGGTCAGTTTCAGACCAATCGCCCTGGTAATCTGCATTGTTCCCGGTGTGAAATTTGCGAACTTGGCTGATTTTCTCCAAAAGTAAAGCTGCTGGCAACGAGGACCCCGGAAGTCCTTGGAGCCCCAAAGTCCACCTTCCATTGATACCCAGACCCTGGGGGCATGACTTCATTTTCCGGATGGAAAATCGGACCAGTATGAGGCGACTCGCCCTGGCCATCTGCATCGTTCCCGGTGTGAAATTTGCAAACTTGGCTGATTTTCTCAAAAAGTAAAGCTGCTGGGAACGAGGACCCTGGAAGTCCTTGGAGCCCCATGGCCACCTTTCATCTGACACCCAGAACCTGTGGAAAGGACTTCTTTTTCCCTTGCAAAATAACCTCTCTTTGCAGCCATTTGCCCTGGCCAACAGGGCAGTGCCCAATGAGAAATTTTTAAACTTTGCTGGATTCCTCCACAACTAAAGCTGCCGGCAACTAGGAGCTTGCAAGTCCTTAGAGCCCCAAAGGCCAGCTTTCATCTGACACCCAGACGCTGGGGAAAGGACTTCTTTTTCCCATGGAAAATGGCCTCCATTTGCAGCCATTTGCCCTGGCCAACAGGGCAGTGCCCAGTGAGAAATTTGCAAACTTTGCTGGATTCCTCCACAACGAAAGCTGCCAACAAGTAGGAGCTTTAAGTCCTTAGAGCCCCAAAGGCCACCTTTCATCTGACACCAAGACCCTGGGGGCATGACTTCATTTTCCGGATGGAAAATTGGACCAGTATGAGGCCACTCGCCCTGGCCATCTGCATCGTTCCCGGTGTGAAATTTGCAAACTTGGCTGATTTTCTCCAAAAGTAAAGCTGCTGGCAACGAGGACCCTGGAAGTCCTTGGAGCCCCATGGCCACCTTTCATCTGACACCCAGACCCTGGGGAAAGGACTTCTTTTTCCCATGCATAATAACCTCTCTTTGCAGCCATTTGCTCTGGCCAACAGGGCAGTGAGCAGTGAGAAATTTGCAAAAATTGCTGGATTCCACCACAACTAAAGCTAACAGCAAGTAGGAGATTGCAAGTCCTTAGAGCCCTAAAGTCCACCTTTCATCTGACACCCAGACCCTGGGGACATGATTTCATTTTCCCCAGGGAAATTGGCGTCAGTTTGAGGCCACTCGCCCTTGTCGTCTGCATCGTTCCCTGTGTGAAATTTGCAAACTTGGCTGATTTTCTCCAAAAGTAAAGCTGCTTGCAATGAGGACCCTGGAAGTCCTTGGAGCCCCATGGCCACCTTTCATCTGATACGCAGACTCTGGGGAAAGGACTTCTTTTTCCCATGGGAAATGGACTCCGTTTGCAGCCACTCACCCTGGCCGAAAGAGGGGAGACAAGGTAGAATTACCAAATTTTTGCTTCATTTTTCCAAAAGTAAAGCTGGCAGCAAGTAGGATCCTGTAAGTACTTAGAAGCTCAAAGGCCACCTTGAACATATTACTGAGACCCTGGGAAAAGGACATTTTTCCCATGGAAAATGGCCTTCATTTGTGGCCCCTTGGCCTAGCAGGCAGGGCAGTGCCAAGCGAGCAATTTGCAAACTCAGCTGGATTCTTCCAAAACAAAAGCTGCCAGCAACTAGGACACTGCAAGTCCTTAGAGCCCCAGATGCCAACTTCCAGCTGATACCCAGACCCTGGGGAAAGGACTTCTCTTCCCCATGCAAAATGGCCTCTCTTTGCAGCCATTTGCCCTGGCCAACAGCGCAGTTCCCAGTGAGAAATTTTTTAACATTGCGGGATTCCTGCTGAACTAACGCTGTTGGCAACAAGGAGCTTGCAAGTCCATTGAGCCCCAAAGGCCACCTTTCATCTGATACCCAGACCCTGGAGACATGACTTCATTTTCCCCATGGAAAATGGCCTCCATTTGTGGCCTCTCGCCTTGACTAATAGGGCGGTGTCCAGCAAGAAACATGCAATCTTTGCTGGATTTCTCCAAATCTAAAGCTGCCAATAAGTAGTACCCTGCAAGTCCTTAGAGCCCCAAAGGCCACCTTTCATCTGACACCCAGAACCTGGGGAAAGGACTTCTTTTTCCCATGGGAAATGGCCTCCATTTGCACCCATTTTCCCTGGCCAACAGGGCAGTGCCCAGTGAGAAATTTTTACAATTTGCTGGATTCCTCCAAAACTAAAGCAATCGGCAACTAGGAGCTTGCAAGTCCTTAGAGCCCCAAAGGCCACCTTTCATCTGACACCCAGACCATGGGGATATGAATTAATTTTCCCCAGGGAAAATGGGGTCAGTTTGAGACCAATCGCCCTGGTAATCTGCATTGTTCCCGGTGTGAAATTTGCAAACTTGGCTGATTTTCTCCAAAAGTAAAGCTGCTGGCAACGAGGACCCCGGAAGTCCTTGGAGCCCCAAAGTCCACCTTTCATTGATACCCAGACCCTGGGGGCATGACTTCATTTTCCGGATGGAAAATCGCATCAGTATGAGGCCACTCGCCCTGGCCATCTGCATCGTTCCCGGTGTGAAATTTGCAAACTTGGCTGATTTTCACCAAAAGTAAAGCTGCTGGCAACGAGGACCCTGGAAGTCCTTGGAGCCCCAAAGACCACCTTTCATCTGACACCCAGAGCCTGTGGAAAGGACTTCTTTTTCCCATGCATAATAACCTCTCTTTGCAGCCATTTGCCCTGGCCAACAGGGCAGTGCCCAGTGAGAAATTTTTAAACATTACTGGATCCCTCCACAGCTAAAGCTGTTGGCAACTAGGAGCTTGCAAGTCCTTAGAGCCCCAAAGGCCAGCTTTCATCTGACACCCAGACGCTGGGGACATGACTTCTTTTCCCCATGAAAAATGGGGTCATTTTGAGGCCACTCGCCCTGGCCATCTGCATCGTTCCCGGTGTGAAATTTGCAAACTTGGCTGATTTTCTCCAAAAGTAAAGCTGCTGGCAAGGAGGACCCTGCAACTCCTTAGGGCCCCAGATGCCACCTTTCATCTGATCCGCAGACCCTGGGCCAATGACTTCATTTTCCCCATGGAAAATGGCCTCCATTTCTGGCCTCTCGCCCTGACCAATAGGGTGGTGCCCAGCAAGAAATTTGCCAACTTTGCTGGATTTCTCCAAATCTAAAGCTGCCAATAAGTAGTACCCTGCAAGTCCTTAGAGCCCTAAAGTCCACCTTTCATCTGACACCCAGACCCTGGGGACATGAATTAATTTTCCCCATGGAAAATGGGGTCAGTTTGAGGCCAATCGCCCTGGCCATCTGCATCGTTCCCGGTGTGAAATTTGCAAACTTGGCTGATTTTCTCCAAAAGTAAAGCTGCTGGCAACGAGGACCCTGGAAGTCCTTGGAGCCCCAAAGACCACCTTTCATCTGACACCCAGACCCTGGGGAAAGGACTTCTTTTTGCCATGCAAAATGGCCTCCATTTGCAGCCATTTGCCCTGGCCAACAGCGCAGTTCCCAGTGAGAAATTTTTTAACATTGCTGGATTCCTGCAGAACTAACGCTGTTGGCAACTAGGAGCTTGCAAGTCCTTAGAGCCCCAAAGGCCACCTTTCATCTGACACCCAGACGCTGGGGACATGACTTCTTTTCCCCATGGAAAATAGAGTCAGTTTGAGGCCACTCGCCCTGGCCATCTGCATCGTTCCCGGTGTGAAATTTGCAAACTTGGCTGATTTTCTCCAAAAGTAAAGCTGCTGGCAACGAGGACCCCGGAAGTCCTTGGAGCCCCAAAGTCCACCTTCCATTGATACCCAGACCCTGGGGGCATGACTTCATTTTCCGGATGGAAAATCGGACCAGTATGAGGCCACTCGCCCTGGCCATCTGCATCGTTCCCGGTGTGAAATTTGCAAACTTGGCTGATTTTCTCCAAAAGTAAAGCTGCTGGCAACGAGGACCCTGGAAGTCCTTGGAGCCCCATGGCCACCTTTCATCTGACACCCAGAACCTGTGGAAAGGACTTCTTTTTCCCTTGCAAAATAACCTCTCTTTGCAGCCATTTGCTCTGGCCAACAGGGCAGTGAGCAGTGAGAAATTTGCAAAAATTGCTGGATTCCTCCACAACTAAAGCTAACAGCAAGTAGGAGATTGCAAGTCCTTAGAGCCCTAAAGTCCACCTTTCATCTGACACCCAGACGCTGGGGACATGATTTCATTTTCCCCAGGGAAATTGGCGTCAGTTTGAGGCCACTCGCCCTTGTCGTCTGCATCGTTCCCTGTGTGAAATTTGCAAACTTGGCTGATTTTCTCCAAAAGTAAAGCTGCTTGCAATGAGGACCCTGGAAGTCCTTGGAGCCCCATGGCCACCTTTCATCTGATACGCAGACTCTGGGGAAAGGACTTCTTTTTCCCATGGGAAATGGACTCCGTTTGCAGCCACTCACCCTGGCCGAAAGAGGGGAGACAAGGTAGAATTACCAAATTTTTGCTTCATTTTTCCAAAAGTAAAGCTGGCAGCAAGTAGGATCCTGTAAGTACTTAGAAGCTCAAAGGCCACCTTGAACATATTACTGAGACCCTGGGAAAAGGACATTTTTCCCATGGAAAATGGCCTTCATTTGTGGCCCCTTGGCCTAGCAGGCAGGGCAGTGCCAAGCGAGCAATTTGCAAACTCAGCTGGATTCTTCCAAAACAAAAGCTGCCAGCAACTAGGACACTGCAAGTCCTTAGAGCCCCAGATGCCAACTTCCAGCTGATACCCAGACCCTGGGGAAAGGACTTCTTTTCCCCATGCAAAATGGCCTCTCTTTGCAGCCATTTGCCCTGGCCAACAGCGCAGTTCCCAGTGAGAAATTTTTTAACATTGCGGGATTCCTGCTGAACTAACGCTGTTGGCAACAAGGAGCTTGCAAGTCCATTGAGCCCCAAAGGCCACCTTTCATCTGATACCCAGACCCTGGAGACATGACTTCATTTTCCCCATGGAAAATGGCCTCCATTTGTGGCCTCTCGCCTTGACTAATAGGGCGGTGTCCAGCAAGAAACATGCAATCTTTGCTGGATTTCTCCAAATCTAAAGCTGCCAATAAGTAGTACCCTGCAAGTCCTTAGAGCCCCAAAGGCCACCTTTCATCTGACACCCAGAACCTGGGGAAAGGACTTCTTTTTCCCATGGGAAATGGCCTCCATTTGCACCCATTTTCCCTGGCCAACAGGGCAGTGCCCAGTGAGAAATTTTTACAATTTGCTGGATTCCTCCAAAACTAAAGCAATCGGCAACTAGGAGCTTGCAAGTCCTTAGAGCCCCAAAGGCCACCTTTCATCTGACACCCAGACCATGGGGATATGAATTAATTTTCCCCAGGGAAAATGGGGTCAGTTTGAGACCAATCGCCCTGGCCATCTGCATTGTTCCCGGTGTGAAATTTGCAAACTTGGCTGATTTTCTCCAAAAGTAAAGCTGCTGGCAACGAGGACCCCGGAAGTCCTTGGAGCCCCAAAGTCCACCTTCCATTGATACCCAGACCCTGGGGGCATGACTTCATTTTCCGGATGGAAAATCGCATCAGTATGAGGCCACTCACCCTGGCCATCTGCATCGTTCCCGGTGTGAAATTTGCAAACTTGGCTGATTTTCACCAAAAGTAAAGCTGCTGGCAACGAGGACCCTGGAAGTCCTTGGAGCCCCATGGCCACCTTTCATCTGACACCCAGACCCTGGGGAAAGGACTTCTTTTTCCCATGCATAATAACCTCTCTTTGCAGCCATTTGCCCTGGCCAACAGGGCAGTGCCCAGTGAGAAATTTTTAAACATTACTGGATCCCTCCACAGCTAAAGCTGTTGGCAACTAGGAGCTTGCAAGTCCTTAGAGCCCCAAAGGCCAGCTTTCATCTGACACCCAGACGCTGGGGACATGACTTCTTTTCCCCATGAAAAATGGGGTCAGTTTGAGGCCACTCGCCCTGGCCATCTGCATCGTTCCCGGTGTGAAATTTGCAAACTTGGCTGATTTTCTCCAAAAGTAAAGCTGCTGGCAAGGAGGACCCTGCAACTCCTTAGGGCCCCAGATGCCACCTTTCATCTGATCCGCAGACCCTGGGCCAATGACTTCATTTTCCCCATGGAAAATGGCCTCCATTTCTGGCCTCTCGCCCTGACCAATAGGGTGGTGCCCAGCAAGAAATTTGCCAACTTTGCTGGATTTCTCCAAATCTAAAGCTGCCAATAAGTAGTACCCTGCAAGTCCTTAGAGCCCTAAAGTCCACCTTTCATCTGACACCCAGACCCTGGGGACATGAATTAATTTTCCCCATGGAAAATGGGGTCAGTTTGAGGCCAATCGCCCTGGCCATCTGCATCGTTCCCGGTGTGAAATTTGCAAACTTGGCTGATTTTCTCCAAAAGTAAAGCTGCTGGCAACGAGGACCCTGGAAGTCCTTGGAGCCCCAAAGACCACCTTTCATCTGACACCCAGACCCTGGGGAAAGGACTTCTTTTTGCCATGCAAAATGGCCTCCATTTGCAGCCAATTGCCCTGGCCAACAGCGCAGTTCCCAGTGAGAAATTTTTTAACATTGCTGGATTCCTGCAGAACTAACGCTGTTGGCAACTAGGAGCTTGCAAGTCCTTAGAGCCCCAAAGGCCACCTTTCATCTGACACCCAGACGCTGGGGACATGACTTCTTTTCCCCATGGAAAATAGAGTCAGTTTGAGGCCACTCGCCCTGGCCATCTGCATCGTTCCCGGTGTGAAATTTGCGAACTTGGCTGATTTTCTCCAAAAGTAAAGCTGCTGGCAACGAGGACCCCGGAAGTCCTTGGAGCCCCAAAGTCCACCTTCCATTGATACCCAGACCCTGGGGGCATGACTTCATTTTCCGGATGGAAAATCGGTCCAGTATGAGGCCACTCGCCCTGGCCATCTGCATCGTTCCCGGTGTGAAATTTGCAAACTTGGCTGATTTTCACCAAAAGTAAAGCTGCTGGCAACGAGGACCCTGGAAGTCCTTGGAGCCCCATGGCCACCTTTCATCTGACACCCAGACCCTGGGGAAAGGACTTCTTTTTCCCATGCATAATAACCTCTCTTTGCAGCCATTTGCCCTGGCCAACAGGGCAGTGCCCAGTGAGAAATTTTTAAACATTACTGGATCCCTCCACAGCTAAAGCTGTTGGCAACTAGGAGCTTGCAAGTCCTTAGAGCCCCAAAGGCCAGCTTTCATCTGACACCCAGACGCTGGGGACATGACTTCTTTACCCCATGAAAAATGGGGTCATTTTGAGGCCACTCGCCCTGGCCATCTGCATCGTTCCCGGTGTGAAATTTGCAAACTTGGCTGATTTTCTCCAAAAGTAAAGCTGCTGGCAACGAGGACCCTGGAAGTCCTTGGAGCCCCAAAGACCACCTTTCATCTGACACCCAGACCCTGGGGAAAGGACTTCTTTTTCCCATGCAAAATGGCCTCCATTTGCAGCCATTTGCCCTGGCCAACAGCGCAGTTCCCAGTGAGAAATTTTTTAACATTGCTGGATTCCTGCAGAACTAACGCTGTTGGCAACTAGGAGCTTGCAAGTCCTTAGAGCCCCAAAGGCCACCTTTCATCTGACACCCAGACCATGGGGATATGAATTAATTTTCCCCAGGGAAAATGGGGTCAGTTTGAGACCAATCGCCCTGGCCATCTGCATCGTTCCCGGTGTGAAATTTGCAAACTTGGCTGATTTTCTCCAAAAGTAAAGCTGCTGGGAACGAGGACCCTGGAAGTCCTTGGAGCCCCATGGCCACCTTTCATCTGACACCCAGAACCTGTGGAAAGGACTTCTTTTTCCCTTGCAAAATAACCTCTCTTTGCAGCCATTTGCCCTGGCCAACAGGGCAGTGCCCAGTGAGAAATTTTTAAACTTTGCTGGATTCCTCCACAATTAAAGCTGCCGGCAACTAGGAGCTTGCAAGTCCTTAGAGCCCCAAAGGCCAGCTTTCATCTGACACCCAGACGCTGGGGAAAGGACTTCTTTTTCCCATGGAAAATGGCCTCCATTTGCAGCCATTTGCCCTGGCCAACAGGGCAGTGCCCAGTGAGAAATTTGCAAACTTTGCTGGATTCCTCCACAACGAAAGCTGCCAACAAGTAGGAGCTTTAAGTCCTTAGAGCCCCAAAGGCCACCTTTCATCTGACACCAAGACCCTGGGGGCATGACTTCATTTTCCGGATGGAAAATCGGACCAGTATGAGGCCACTCGCCCTGGCCATCTGCATCGTTCCCGGTGTGAAATTTGCAAACTTGGCTGATTTTCACCAAAAGTAAAGCTGCTGGCAACGAGGACCCTGGAAGTCCTTGGAGCCCCATGGCCACCTTTCATCTGACACCCAGACCCTGTGGAAAGGACTTCTTTTTCCCATGCATAATAACCTCTCTTTGCAGCCATTTGCCCTGGCCAACAGGGCAGTGCCCAGTGAGAAATTTTTAAACATTGCTGGATTCCTGCAGATCTAACGCTGTTGGCAACTAGGAGCTTGCAAGTCCATTGAGCCCCAAAGGCCACCTTTCATCTGACACCCAGACGCTGGGGACATGACTTCTTTTCCCCATGAAAAATGGGGTCATTTTGAGGCCACTCGCCCTGGCCATCTGCATCGTTCCCGGTGTGAAATTTGCAAACTTGGCTGATTTTCTCCAAAAGTAAAGCCGCTGGCAAGGAGGACCCTGCAACTCCTTAGGGCCCCAGATGCCACCTTTCATCTGATCCGCAGACCCTGGGCCAATGACTTCATTTTCCCCATGGAAAATGGCCTCCATTTCTGGCCTCTCGCCCTGACCAATAGGGTGGTGCCCAGCAAGAAATTTGCCAACTTTGCTGGATTTCTCCAAATCTAAAGCTGCCAATAAGTAGTACCCTGCAAGTCCTTAGAGCCCTAAAGTCCACCTTTCATCTGACACCCAGACCCTGGGGACATGAATTAATTTTCCCCATGGAAAATGGGGTCAGTTTGAGGCCAATCGCCCTTGTCGTCTGCATCGTTCCCGGTGTGAAATTTGCAAACTTGGCTGATTTTCTCCAAAAGTAAAGCTGCTGGCAAGGAGGACCCTGGAAGTCCTTGGAGCCCCATGGCCACCTTTCATCTGATACGCAGACTCTGGGGAAAGGACTTCTTTTTCCCATGGGAAATGGACTCCGTTTGCAGCCACTCACCCTGGCCGAAAGAGGGGAGACAAGGTAGAATTACCAAATTTTTGCTTCATTTTTCCAAAAGTAAAGCTGGCAGCAAGTAGGATCCTGTAAGTACTTAGAAGCTCAAAGGCCACCTTGAACATATTACTGAGACCCTGGGAAAAGGACATTTTTCCCATGGAAAATGGCCTTCATTTGTGGCCCCTTGGCCTAGCAGGCAGGGCAGTGCCAAGCGAGCAATTTGCAAACTCAGCTGGATTCTTCCAAAACAAAAGCTGCCAGCAACTAGGACACTGCAAGTCCTTAGAGCCCCAGATGCCAACTTCCAGCTGATACCCAGACCCTGGGGAAAGGACTTCTCTTCCCCATGCAAAATGGCCTCTCTTTGCAGCCATTTGCCCTGGCCAACAGCGCAGTTCCCAGTGAGAAATTTTTAAACATTGCTGGATTCCTGCAGATCTAACGCTGTTGGCAACAAGGAGCTTGCAAGTCCATTGAGCCCCAAAGGCCACCTTTCATCTGACACCCAGACGCTGGGGACATGACTTCTTTTCCCCATGAAAAATGGGGTCATTTTGAGGCCACTCGCCCTGGCCATCTGCATCGTTCCCGGTGTGAAATTTGCAAACTTGGCTGATTTTCTCCAAAAGTAAAGCTGCTGGCAAGGAGGACCCTGCAACTCCTTAGGGCCCCAGATGCCACCTTTCATCTGATCCGCAGACCCTGGGCCAATGACTTCATTTTCCCCATGGAAAATGGCCTCCATTTCTGGCCTCTCGCCCTGACCAATAGGGTGGTGCCCAGCAAGAAATTTGCCAACTTTGCTGGATTTCTCCAAATCTAAAGCTGCCAATAAGTAGTACCCTGCAAGTCCTTAGAGCCCTAAAGTCCACCTTTCATCGGACACCCAGACCCTGGGGACATGAATTAATTTTCCCCATGGAAAATGGGGTCAGTTTGAGGCCAATCGCCCTGGCCATCTGCATCGTTCCCGGTGTGAAATTTGCAAACTTGGCTGATTTTCTCCAAAAGTAAAGCTGCTGGCAACGAGGACCCTGGAAGTCCTTGGAGCCCCAAAGACCACCTTTCATCTGACACCCAGACCCTGGGGAAAGGACTTCTTTTTGCCATGCAAAATGGCCTCCATTTGCAGCCATTTGCCCTGGCCAACAGCGCAGTTCCCAGTGAGAAATTTTTTAACATTGCTGGATTCCTGCAGAACTAACGCTGTTGGCAACTAGGAGCTTGCAAGTCCTTAGAGCCCCAAAGGCCACCTTTCATCTGACACCCAGACCATGGGGATATGAATTAATTTTCCCCAGGGAAAATGGGGTCAGTTTGAGACCAATCGCCCTGGTAATCTGCATTGTTCCCGGTGTGAAATTTGCAAACTTGGCTGATTTTCTCCAAAATTAAAGCTGCTGGCAACGAGGACCCCGGAAGTCCTTGGAGCCCCAAAGTCCACCTTTCATTGATACCCAGACCCTGGGGGCATGACTTCATTTTCCGGATGGAAAATCGCATCAGTATGAGGCCACTCGCCCTGGCCATCTGCATCGTTCCCGGTGTGAAATTTGCAAACTTGGCTGATTTTCACCAAAAGTAAAGCTGCTGGCAACGAGGACCCTGGAAGTCCTTGGAGCCCCATGGCCACCTTTCATCTGACACCCAGACCCTGGGGAAAGGACTTCTTTTTCCCATGCATAATAACCTCTCTTTGCAGCCATTTGCCCTGGCCAACAGGGCAGTGCCCAGTGAGAAATTTTTAAACGTTACTGGATCCCTCCACAGCTAAAGCTGTTGGCAACTAGGAGCTTGTAAGTCCTTAGAGCCCCAAAGGCCACCTTTCATCTGACACCCAGACGCTGGGGACATGACTTCTTTTCCCCATGAAAAATGGGGTCAGTTTGAGGCCACTCGCCCTGGCCATCTGCATCGTTCCCGGTGTGAAATTTGCAAACTTGGCTGATTTTCTCCAAAAGTAAAGCTGCTGGCAACGAGGACCCTGGAAGTCCTTGGAGCCCCAAAGACCACCTTTCATCTGACACCCAGACCCTGGGGAAAGGACTTCTTTTTGCCATGCAAAATGGACTCCATTTGCAGCCATTTGCCCTGGCCAACAGCGCAGTTCCCAGTGAGAAATTTTTTAACATTGCTGGATTCCTGCAGAACTAACGCTGTTGGCAACTAGGAGCTTGCAAGTCCTTAGAGCCCCAAAGGCCACCTTTCATCTGACACCCAGACCATGGGGATATGAATTAATTTTCCCCAGGGAAAATGGGGTCAGTTTGAGACCAATCGCCCTGGTAATCTGCATTGTTCCCGGTGTGAAATTTGCAAACTTGGCTGATTTTCTCCAAAATTAAAGCTGCTGGCAACGAGGACCCCGGAAGTCCTTGGAGCCCCAAAGTCCACCTTTCATTGATACCCAGACCCTGGGGGCATGACTTCATTTTCCGGATGGAAAATCGCATCAGTATGAGGCCACTCGCCCTGGCCATCTGCATCGTTCCCGGTGTGAAATTTGCAAACTTGGCTGATTTTCACCAAAAGTAAAGCTGCTTGCAACGAGGACCCTGGAAGTCCTTGGAGCCCCATGGCCACCTTTCATCTGACACCCAGACCCTGGGGAAAGGACTTCTTTTTCCCATGCATAATAACCTCTCTTTGCAGCCATTTGCCCTGGCCAACAGGGCAGTGCCCAGTGAGAAATTTTTAAACATTACTGGATCCCTCCACAGCTAAAGCTGTTGGCAACTAGGAGCTTGCAAGTCCTTAGAGCCCCAAAGGCCAGCTTTCATCTGACACCCAGACGCTGGGGACATGACTTCTTTACCCCATGAAAAATGGGGTCATTTTGAGGCCACTCGCCCTGGCCATCTGCATCGTTCCCGGTGTGAAATTTGCAAACTTGGCTGATTTTCTCCAAAAGTAAAGCTGCTGGCAACGAGGACCCTGGAAGTCCTTGGAGCCCCAAAGACCACCTTTCATCTGACACCCAGACCCTGGGGAAAGGACTTCTTTTTCCCATGCAAAATGGCCTCCATTTGCAGCCATTTGCCCTGGCCAACAGCGCAGTTCCCAGTGAGAAATTTTTTAACATTGCTGGATTCCTGCAGAACTAACGCTGTTGGCAACTAGGAGCTTGCAAGTCCTTAGAGCCCCAAAGGCCACCTTTCATCTGACACCCAGACCATGGGGATATGAATTAATTTTCCCCAGGGAAAATGGGGTCAGTTTGAGACCAATCGCCCTGGCCATCTGCATCGTTCCCGGTGTGAAATTTGCAAACTTGGCTGATTTTCTCCAAAAGTAAAGCTGCTGGGAACGAGGACCCTGGAAGTCCTTGGAGCCCCATGGCCACCTTTCATCTGACACCCAGAACCTTTGGAAAGGACTTCTTTTTCCCTTGCAAAATAACCTCTCTTTGCAGCCATTTGCCCTGGCCAACAGGGCAGTGCCCAGTGAGAAATTTTTAAACTTTGCTGGATTCCTCCACAATTAAAGCTGCCGGCAACTAGGAGCTTGCAAGTCCTTAGAGCCCCAAAGGCCAGCTTTCATCTGACACCCAGACGCTGGGGAAAGGACTTCTTTTTCCCATGGAAAATGGCCTCCATTTGCAGCCATTTGCCCTGGCCAACAGGGCAGTGCCCAGTGAGAAATTTGCAAACTTTGCTGGATTCCTCCACAACGAAAGCTGCCAACAAGTAGGAGCTTTAAGTCCTTAGAGCCCCAAAGGCCACCTTTCATCTGACACCAAGACCCTGGGGGCATGACTTCATTTTCCGGATGGAAAATCGGACCAGTATGAGGCCACTCGCCCTGGCCATCTGCATCGTTCCCGGTGTGAAATTTGCAAACTTGGCTGATTTTCACCAAAAGTAAAGCTGCTGGCAACGAGGACCCTGGAAGTCCTTGGAGCCCCATGGCCACCTTTCATCTGACACCCAGACCCTGTGGAAAGGACTTCTTTTTCCCATGCATAATAACCTCTCTTTGCAGCCATTTGCCCTGGCCAACGGGGCAGTTCCCAGTGAGAAATTTTTAAACATTGCTGGATTCCTGCAGATCTAACGCTGTTGGCAACTAGGAGCTTGCAAGTCCATTGAGCCCCAAAGGCCACCTTTCATCTGACACCCAGACGCTGGGGACATGACTTCTTTTCCCCATGAAAAATGGGGTCATTTTGAGGCCACTCGCCCTGGCCATCTGCATCGTTCCCGGTGTGAAATTTGCAAACTTGGCTGATTTTCTCCAAAAGTAAAGCCGCTGGCAAGGAGGACCCTGCAACTCCTTAGGGCCCCAGATGCCACCTTTCATCTGATCCGCAGACCCTGGGCCAATGACTTCATTTTCCCCATGGAAAATGGCCTCCATTTCTGGCCTCTCGCCCTGACCAATAGGGTGGTGCCCAGCAAGAAATTTGCCAACTTTGCTGGATTTCTCCAAATCTAAAGCTGCCAATAAGTAGTACCCTGCAAGTCCTTAGAGCCCTAAAGTCCACCTTTCATCTGACACCCAGACCCTGGGGACATGAATTAATTTTCCCCATGGAAAATGGGGTCAGTTTGAGGCCAATCGCCCTGGCCATCTGCATCGTTCCCGGTGTGAAATTTGCAAACTTGGCTGATTTTCTCCAAAAGTAAAGCTGCTGGCAACGAGGACCCTGGAAGTCCTTGGAGCCCCAAAGACCACCTTTCATCTGACACCCAGACCCTGGGGAAAGGACTTCTTTTTGCCATGCAAAATGGCCTCCATTTGCAGCCATTTGCCCTGGCCAACAGCGCAGTTCCCAGTGAGAAATTTTTTAACATTGCTGGATTCCTGCAGAACTAACGCTGTTGGCAACTAGGAGCTTGCAAGTCCTTAGAGCCCCAAAGGCCACCTTTCATCTGACACCCAGACCATGGGGATATGAATTAATTTTCCCCAGGGAAAATGGGGTCAGTTTGAGACCAATCGCCCTGGTAATCTGCATTGTTCCCGGTGTGAAATTTGCAAACTTGGCTGATTTTCTCCAAAATTAAAGCTGCTGGCAACGAGGACCCCGGAAGTCCTTGGAGCCCCAAAGTCCACCTTTCATTGATACCCAGACCCTGGGGGCATGACTTCATTTTCCGGATGGAAAATCGCATCAGTATGAGGCCACTCGCCCTGGCCATCTGCATCGTTCCCGGTGTGAAATTTGCAAACTTGGCTGATTTTCACCAAAAGTAAAGCTGCTGGCAACGAGGACCCTGGAAGTCCTTGGAGCCCCATGGCCACCTTTCATCTGACACCCAGACCCTGGGGAAAGGACTTCTTTTTCCCATGCATAATAACCTCTCTTTGCAGCCATTTGCCCTGGCCAACAGGGCAGTGCCCAGTGAGAAATTTTTAAACATTACTGGATCCCTCCACAGCTAAAGCTGTTGGCAACTAGGAGCTTGCAAGTCCTTAGAGCCCCAAAGTCCAGCTTTCATCTGACACCCAGACCCTGGGGACATGACTTCTTTACCCCATGAAAAATGGGGTCATTTTGAGGCCACTCGCCCTGGCCATCTGCATCGTTCCCGGTGTGAAATTTGCAAACTTGGCTGATTTTCTCCAAAAGTAAAGCTGCTGGCAACGAGGACCCTGGAAGTCCTTGGAGCCCCAAAGACCACCTTTCATCTGACACCCAGACCCTGGGGAAAGGACTTCTTTTTCCCATGCAAAATGGCCTCCATTTGCAGCCATTTGCCCTGGCCAACAGCGCAGTTCCCAGTGAGAAATTTTTTAACATTGCTGGATTCCTGCAGAACTAACGCTGTTGGCAACTAGGAGCTTGCAAGTCCTTAGAGCCCCAAAGGCCACCTTTCATCTGACACCCAGACCATGGGGATATGAATTAATTTTCCCCAGGGAAAATGGGGTCAGTTTGAGACCAATCGCCCTGGCCATCTGCATCGTTCCCGGTGTGAAATTTGCAAACTTGGCTGATTTTCTCCAAAAGTAAAGCTGCTGGGAACGAGGACCCTGGAAGTCCTTGGAGCCCCATGGCCACCTTTCATCTGACACCCAGAACCTGTGGAAAGGACTTCTTTTTCCCTTGCAAAATAACCTCTCTTTGCAGCCATTTGCCCTGGCCAACAGGGCAGTGCCCAGTGAGAAATTTTTAAACTTTCCTGGATTCCTCCACAATTAAAGCTGCCGGCAACTAGGAGCTTGCAAGTCCTTAGAGCCCCAAAGGCCACCTTTCATCTGACACCCAGACGCTGGGGAAAGGACTTCTTTTTCCCATGGAAAATGGCCTCCATTTGCAGCCATTTGCCCTGGCCAACAGGGCAGTGCCCAGTGAGAAACTTGCAAACTTTGCTGGATTCCTCCACAACGAAAGCTGCCAACAAGTAGGAGCTTTAAGTCCTTAGAGCCCCAAAGGCCACCTTTCATCTGACACCAAGACCCTGGGGGCATGACTTCATTTTCCGGATGGAAAATCGGACCAGTATGAGGCCACTCGCCCTGGCCATCTGCATCGTTCCCGGTGTGAAATTTGCAAACTTGGCTGATTTTCACCAAAAGTAAAGCTGCTGGCAACGAGGACCCTGGAAGTCCTTGGAGCCCCATGGCCACCTTTCATCTGACACCCAGACCCTGTGGAAAGGACTTCTTTTTCCCATGCATAATAACCTCTCTTTGCAGCCATTTGCCCTGGCCAACAGGGCAGTTCCCAGTGAGAAATTTTTAAACATTGCTGGATTCCTGCAGATCTAACGCTGTTGGCAACTAGGAGCTTGCAAGTCCATTGAGCCCCAAAGGCCACCTTTCATCTGACACCCAGACGCTGGGGACATGACTTCTTTTCCCCATGAAAAATGGGGTCATTTTGAGGCCACTCGCCCTGGCCATCTGCATCGTTCCCGGTGTGAAATTTGCAAACTTGGCTGATTTTCTCCAAAAGTAAAGCCGCTGGCAAGGAGGACCCTGCAACTCCTTAGGGCCCCAGATGCCACCTTTCATCTGATCCGCAGACCCTGGGCCAATGACTTCATTTTCCCCATGGAAAATGGCCTCCATTTCTGGCCTCTCGCCCTGACCAATAGGGTGGTGCCCAGCAAGAAATTTGCCAACTTTGCTGGATTTCTCCAAATCTAAAGCTGCCAATAAGTAGTACCCTGCAAGTCCTTAGAGCCCTAAAGTCCACCTTTCATCTGACACCCAGACCCTGGGGACATGAATTAATTTTCCCCATGGAAAATGGGGTCAGTTTGAGGCCAATCGCCCTGGCCATCTGCATCGTTCCCGGTGTGAAATTTGCAAACTTGGCTGATTTTCTCCAAAAGTAAAGCTGCTGGCAACGAGGACCCTGGAAGTCCTTGGAGCCCCAAAGACCACCTTTCATCTGACACCCAGACCCTGGGGAAAGGACTTCTTTTTGCCATGCAAAATGGCCTCCATTTGCAGCCATTTGCCCTGGCCAACAGCGCAGTTCCCAGTGAGAAATTTTTTAACATTGCTGGATTCCTGCAGAACTAACGCTGTTGGCAACTAGGAGCTTGCAAGTCCTTAGAGCCCCAAAGGCCACCTTTCATCTGACACCCAGACCATGGGGATATGAATTAATTTTCCCCAGGGAAAATGGGGTCAGTTTGAGACCAATCGCCCTGGTAATCTGCATTGTTCCCGGTGTGAAATTTGCAAACTTGGCTGATTTTCTCCAAAATTAAAGCTGCTGGCAACGAGGACCCCGGAAGTCCTTGGAGCCCCAAAGTCCACCTTTCATTGATACCCAGACCCTGGGGGCATGACTTCATTTTCCGGATGGAAAATCGCATCAGTATGAGGCCACTCGCCCTGGCCATCTGCATCGTTCCCGGTGTGAAATTTGCAAACTTGGCTGATTTTCACCAAAAGTAAAGCTGCTGGCAATGAGGACCCTGGAAGTCCTTGGAGCCCCATGGCCACCTTTCATCTGATACGCAGACTCTGGGGAAAGGACTTCTTTTTCCCATGGGAAATGGACTCCGTTTGCAGCCACTCACCCTGGCCGAAAGAGGGGAGACAAGGTAGAATTACCAAATTTTTGCTTCATTTTTCCAAAAGTAAAGCTGGCAGCAAGTAGGATCCTGTAAGTACTTAGAAGCTCAAAGGCCACCTTGAACATATTACTGAGACCCTGGGAAAAGGACATTTTTCCCATGGAAAATGGCCTTCATTTGTGGCCCCTTGGCCTAGCAGGCAGGGCAGTGCCAAGCGAGCAATTTGCAAACTCAGCTGGATTCTTCCAAAACAAAAGCTGCCAGCAACTAGGACACTGCAAGTCCTTAGAGCCCCAGATGCCAACTTCCAGCTGATACCCAGACCCTGGGGAAAGGACTTCTCTTCCCCATGCAAAATGGCCTCTCTTTGCAGCCATTTGCCCTGGCCAACAGCGCAGTTCCCAGTGAGAAATTTTTAAACATTGCTGGATTCCTGCAGATCTAACGCTGTTGGCAACTAGGAGCTTGCAAGTCCTTAGAGCCCCAAAGGCCAGCTTTCATCTGACACCCAGACGCTGGGGACATGACTTCTTTTCCCCATGAAAAATGGGGTCATTTTGAGGCCACTCGCCCTGGCCATCTGCATCGTTCCCGGTGTGAAATTTGCAAACTTGGCTGATTTTCTCCAAAAGTAAAGCTGCTGGCAAGGAGGACCCTGCAACTCCTTAGGGCCCCAGATGCCACCTTTCATCTGATCCGCAGACCCTGGGCCAATGACTTCATTTTCCCCATGGAAAATGGCCTCCATTTCTGGCCTCTCGCCCTGACCAATAGGGTGGTGCCCAGCAAGAAATTTGCCAACTTTGCTGGATTTCTCCAAATCTAAAGCTGCCAATAAGTAGTACCCTGCAAGTCCTTAGAGCCCTAAAGTCCACCTTTCATCGGACACCCAGACCCTGGGGACATGAATTAATTTTCCCCATGGAAAATGGGGTCAGTTTGAGGCCAATCGCCCTGGCCATCTGCATCGTTCCCGGTGTGAAATTTGCAAACTTGGCTGATTTTCTCCAAAAGTAAAGCTGCTGGCAACGAGGACCCTGGAAGTCCTTGGAGCCCCAAAGACCACCTTTCATCTGACACCCAGACCCTGGGGAAAGGACTTCTTTTTGCCATGCAAAATGGCCTCCATTTGCAGCCATTTGCCCTGGCCAACAGCGCAGTTCCCAGTGAGAAATTTTTTAACATTGCTGGATTCCTGCAGAACTAACGCTGTTGGCAACTAGGAGCTTGAAAGTCCTTAGAGCCCCAAAGGCCACCTTTCATCTGACACCCAGACGCTGGGGACATGACTTCTTTTCCCCATGGAAAATAGAGTCAGTTTGAGGCCACTCGCCCTGGCCATCTGCATCGTTCCCGGTGTGAAATTTACGAACTTGGCTGATTTTCTCCAAAAGTAAAGCTGCTGGCAACGAGGACCCCGGAAGTCCTTGGAGCCCCAAAGTCCACCTTTCATTGATACCCAGACCCTGGGGGCATGACTTCATTTTCCGGATGGAAAATCGGACCAGTATGAGGCCACTCGCCCTGGCCATCTGCATCGTTCCCGGTGTGAAATTTGCAAACTTGGCTGATTTTCACCAAAAGTAAAGCTGCTGGCAATGAGGACCCTGGAAGTCCTTGGAGCCCCATGGCCACCTTTCATCTGATACGCAGACTCTGGGGAAAGGACTTCTTTTTCCCATGGGAAATGGACTCCGTTTGCAGCCACTCACCCTGGCCGAAAGAGGGGAGACAAGGTAGAATTACCAAATTTTTGCTTCATTTTTCCAAAAGTAAAGCTGGCAGCAAGTAGGATCCTGTAAGTACTTAGAAGCTCAAAGGCCACCTTGAACATATTACTGAGACCCTGGGAAAAGGACATTTTTCCCATGGAAAATGGCCTTCATTTGTGGCCCCTTGGCCTAGCAGGCAGGGCAGTGCCAAGCGAGCAATTTGCAAACTCAGCTGGATTCTTCCAAAACAAAAGCTGCCAGCAACTAGGACACTGCAAGTCCTTAGAGCCCCAGATGCCAACTTCCAGCTGATACCCAGACCCTGGGGAAAGGACTTCTCTTCCCCATGCAAAATGGCCTCTCTTTGCAGCCATTTGCCCTGGCCAACAGCGCAGTTCCCAGTGAGAAATTTTTAAACATTGCTGGATTCCTGCAGATCTAACGCTGTTGGCAACTAGGAGCTTGCAAGTCCTTAGAGCCCCAAAGGCCAGCTTTCATCTGACACCCAGACGCTGGGGACATGACTTCTTTTCCCCATGAAAAATGGGGTCATTTTGAGGCCACTCGCCCTGGCCATCTGCATCGTTCCCGGTGTGAAATTTGCAAACTTGGCTGATTTTCTCCAAAAGTAAAGCTGCTGGCAAGGAGGACCCTGCAACTCCTTAGGGCCCCAGATGCCACCTTTCATCTGATCCGCAGACCCTGGGCCAATGACTTCATTTTCCCCATGGAAAATGGCCTCCATTTCTGGCCTCTCGCCCTGACCAATAGGGTGGTGCCCAGCAAGAAATTTGCCAACTTTGCTGGATTTCTCCAAATCTAAAGCTGCCAATAAGTAGTACCCTGCAAGTCCTTAGAGCCCTAAAGTCCACCTTTCATCGGACACCCAGACCCTGGGGACATGAATTAATTTTCCCCATGGAAAATGGGGTCAGTTTGAGGCCAATCGCCCTGGCCATCTGCATCGTTCCCGGTGTGAAATTTGCAAACTTGGCTGATTTTCTCCAAAAGTAAAGCTGCTGGCAACGAGGACCCTGGAAGTCCTTGGAGCCCCAAAGACCACCTTTCATCTGACACCCAGACCCTGGGGAAAGGACTTCTTTTTGCCATGCAAAATGGCCTCCATTTGCAGCCATTTGCCCTGGCCAACAGCGCAGTTCCCAGTGAGAAATTTTTTAACATTGCTGGATTCCTGCAGAACTAACGCTGTTGGCAACTAGGAGCTTGAAAGTCCTTAGAGCCCCAAAGGCCACCTTTCATCTGACACCCAGACCCTGGGGACATGACTTCTTTTCCCCATGGAAAATAGAGTCAGTTTGAGGCCACTCGCCCTGGCCATCTGCATCATTCCCGGTGTGAAATTTGCGAACTTGGCTGATTTTCTCCAAAAGTAAAGCTGCTGGCAACGAGGACCCCGGAAGTCCTTGGAGCCCCAAAGTCCACCTTTCATTGATACCCAGACCCTGGGGGCATGACTTCATTTTCCGGATGGAAAATCGGACCAGTATGAGGCCACTCGCCCTGGCCATCTGCATCGTTCCCGGTGTGAAATTTGCAAACTTGGCTGATTTTCACCAAAAGTAAAGCTGCTGGCAATGAGGACCCTGGAAGTCCTTGGAGCCCCATGGCCACCTTTCATCTGATACGCAGACTCTGGGGAAAGGACTTCTTTTTCCCATGGGAAATGGACTCCGTTTGCAGCCACTCACCCTGGCCGAAAGAGGGGAGACAAGGTAGAATTACCAAATTTTTGCTTCATTTTTCCAAAAGTAAAGCTGGCAGCAAGTAGGATCCTGTAAGTACTTAGAAGCTCAAAGGCCACCTTGAACATATTACTGAGACCCTGGGAAAAGGACATTTTTCCCATGGAAAATGGCCTTCATTTGTGGCCCCTTGGCCTAGCAGGCAGGGCAGTGCCAAGCGAGCAATTTGCAAACTCAGCTGGATTCTTCCAAAACAAAAGCTGCCAGCAACTAGGACACTGCAAGTCCTTAGAGCCCCAGATGCCAACTTCCAGCTGATACCCAGACCCTGGGGAAAGGACTTCTCTTCCCCATGCAAAATGGCCTCTCTTTGCAGCCATTTGCCCTGGCCAACAGCGCAGTTCCCAGTGAGAAATTTTTAAACATTGCTGGATTCCTGCAGATCTAACGCTGTTGGCAACAAGGAGCTTGCAAGTCCATTGAGCCCCAAAGGCCACCTTTCATCTGACACCCAGACGCTGGGGACATGACTTCTTTTCCCCATGAAAAATGGGGTCATTTTGAGGCCACTCGCCCTGGCCATCTGCATCGTTCCCGGTGTGAAATTTGCAAACTTGGCTGATTTTCTCCAAAAGTAAAGCTGCTGGCAAGGAGGACCCTGCAACTCCTTAGGGCCCCAGATGCCACCTTTCATCTGATCCGCAGACCCTGGGCCAATGACTTCATTTTCCCCATGGAAAATGGCCTCCATTTCTGGCCTCTCGCCCTGACCAATAGGGTGGTGCCCAGCAAGAAATTTGCCAACTTTGCTGGATTTCTCCAAATCTAAAGCTGCCAATAAGTAGTACCCTGCAAGTCCTTAGAGCCCTAAAGTCCACCTTTCATCTGACACCCAGACCCTGGGGACATGAATTAATTTTCCCCATGGAAAATGGGGTCAGTTTGAGGCCAATCGCCCTGGCCATCTGCATCGTTCCCGGTGTGAAATTTGCAAACTTGGCTGATTTTCTCCAAAAGTAAAGCTGCTGGCAACGAGGACCCTGGAAGTCCTTGGAGCCCCAAAGACAACCTTTCATCTGACACCCAGACCCTGGGGAAAGGACTTCTTTTTGCCATGCAAAATGGCCTCCATTTGCAGCCATTTGCCCTGGCCAACAGCGCAGTTCCCAGTGAGAAATTTTTTAACATTGCTGGATTCCTGCAGAACTAACGCTGTTGGCAACTAGGAGCTTGCAAGTCCTTAGAGCCCCAAAGGCCACCTTTCATCTGACACCCAGACCATGGGGATATGAATTAATTTTCCCCAGGGAAAATGGGGTCAGTTTGAGACCAATCGCCCTGGTAATCTGCATTGTTCCCGGTGTGAAATTTGCAAACTTGGCTGATTTTCTCCAAAATTAAAGCTGCTGGCAACGAGGACCCCGGAAGTCCTTGGAGCCCCAAAGTCCACCTTTCATTGATACCCAGACCCTGGGGGCATGACTTCATTTTCCGGATGGAAAATCGCATCAGTATGAGGCCACTCGCCCTGGCCATCTGCATCGTTCCCGGTGTGAAATTTGCAAACTTGGCTGATTTTCACCAAAAGTAAAGCTGCTGGCAACGAGGACCCTGGAAGTCCTTGGAGCCCCATGGCCACCTTTCATCTGACACCCAGACCCTGGGGAAAGGACTTCTTTTTCCCATGCATAATAACCTCTCTTTGCAGCCATTTGCCCTGGCCAACAGGGCAGTGCCCAGTGAGAAATTTTTAAACATTACTGGATCCCTCCACAGCTAAAGCTGTTGGCAACTAGGAGCTTGCAAGTCCTTAGAGCCCCAAAGGCCAGCTTTCATCTGACACCCAGACGCTGGGGACATGACTTCTTTACCCCATGAAAAATGGGGTCATTTTGAGGCCACTCGCCCTGGCCATCTGCATCGTTCCCGGTGTGAAATTTGCAAACTTGGCTGATTTTCTCCAAAAGTAAAGCTGCTGGCAACGAGGACCCTGGAAGTCCTTGGAGCCCCAAAGACCACCTTTCATCTGACACCCAGACCCTGGGGAAAGGACTTCTTTTTGCCATGCAAAATGGCCTCCATTTGCAGCCATTTGCCCTGGCCAACAGCGCAGTTCCCAGTGAGAAATTTTTTAACATTGCTGGATTCCTGCAGAACTAACGCTGTTGGCAACTAGGAGCTTGCAAGTCCTTAGAGCCCCAAAGGCCACCTTTCATCTGACACCCAGACCATGGGGATATGAATTAATTTTCCCCAGGGAAAATGGGGTCAGTTTGAGACCAATCGCCCTGGCCATCTGCATCGTTCCCGGTGTGAAATTTGCAAACTTGGCTGATTTTCTCCAAAAGTAAAGCTGCTGGCAACGAGGACCCTGGAAGTCCTTGGAGCCCCATGGCCACCTTTCATCTGACACCCAGAACCTGTGGAAAGGACTTCTTTTTCCCTTGCAAAATAACCTCTCTTTGCAGCCATTTGCCCTGGCCAACAGGGCAGTGCCCAGTGAGAAATTTTTAAACTTTGCTGGATTCCTCCACAATTAAAGCTGCCGGCAACTAGGAGCTTGCAAGTCCTTAGAGCCCCAAAGGCCAGCTTTCATCTGACACCCAGACGCTGGGGAAAGGACTTCTTTTTCCCATGGAAAATGGCCTCCATTTGCAGCCATTTGCCCTGGCCAACAGGGCAGTGCCCAGTGAGAAATTTGCAAACTTTGCTGGATTCCTCCACAACGAAAGCTGCCAACAAGTAGGAGCTTTAAGTCCTTAGAGCCCCAAAGGCCACCTTTCATCTGACACCAAGACCCTGGGGGCATGACTTCATTTTCCGGATGGAAAATCGGACCAGTATGAGGCCACTCGCCCTGGCCATCTGCATCGTTCCCGGTGTGAAATTTGCAAACTTGGCTGATTTTCACCAAAAGTAAAGCTGCTGGCAACGAGGACCCTGGAAGTCCTTGGAGCCCCATGGCCACCTTTCATCTGACACCCAGACCCTGTGGAAAGGACTTCTTTTTCCCATGCATAATAACCTCTCTTTGCAGCCATTTGCCCTGGCCAACAGGGCAGTTCCCAGTGAGAAATTTTTAAACATTGCTGGATTCCTGCAGATCTAACGCTGTTGGCAACTAGGAGCTTGCAAGTCCATTGAGCCCCAAAGGCCACCTTTCATCTGACACCCAGACGCTGGGGACATGACTTCTTTTCCCCATGAAAAATGGGGTCATTTTGAGGCCACTCGCCCTGGCCATCTGCATCGTTCCCGGTGTGAAATTTGCAAACTTGGCTGATTTTCTCCAAAAGTAAAGCCGCTGGCAAGGAGGACCCTGCAACTCCTTAGGGCCCCAGATGCCACCTTTCATCTGATCCGCAGACCCTGGGCCAATGACTTCATTTTCCCCATGGAAAATGGCCTCCATTTCTGGCCTCTCGCCCTGACCAATAGGGTGGTGCCCAGCAAGAAATTTGCCAACTTTGCTGGATTTCTCCAAATCTAAAGCTGCCAATAAGTAGTACCCTGCAAGTCCTTAGAGCCCTAAAGTCCACCTTTCATCTGACACCCAGACCCTGGGGACATGAATTAATTTTCCCCATGGAAAATGGGGTCAGTTTGAGGCCAATCGCCCTGGCCATCTGCATCGTTCCCGGTGTGAAATTTGCAAACTTGGCTGATTTTCTCCAAAAGTAAAGCTGCTGGCAACGAGGACCCTGGAAGTCCTTGGAGCCCCAAAGACCACCTTTCATCTGACACCCAGACCCTGGGGAAAGGACTTCTTTTTGCCATGCAAAATGGCCTCCATTTGCAGCCATTTGCCCTGGCCAACAGCGCAGTTCCCAGTGAGAAATTTTTTAACATTGCTGGATTCCTGCAGAACTAACGCTGTTGGCAACTAGGAGCTTGCAAGTCCTTAGAGCCCCAAAGGCCACCTTTCATCTGACACCCAGACCATGGGGATATGAATTAATTTTCCCCAGGGAAAATGGGGTCAGTTTGAGACCAATCGCCCTGGTAATCTGCATTGTTCCCGGTGTGAAATTTGCAAACTTGGCTGATTTTCTCCAAAATTAAAGCTGCTGGCAACGAGGACCCCGGAAGTCCTTGGAGCCCCAAAGTCCACCTTTCATTGATACCCAGACCCTGGGGGCATGACTTCATTTTCCGGATGGAAAATCGCATCAGTATGAGGCCACTCGCCCTGGCCATCTGCATCGTTCCCGGTGTGAAATTTGCAAACTTGGCTGATTTTCACCAAAAGTAAAGCTGCTGGCAACGAGGACCCTGGAAGTCCTTGGAGCCCCATGGCCACCTTTCATCTGACACCCAGACCCTGGGGAAAGGACTTCTTTTTCCCATGCATAATAACCTCTCTTTGCAGCCATTTGCCCTGGCCAACAGGGCAGTGCCCAGTGAGAAATTTTTAAACGTTACTGGATCCCTCCACAGCTAAAGCTGTTGGCAACTAGGAGCTTGCAAGTCCTTAGAGCCCCAAAGGCCAGCTTTCATCTGACACCCAGACGCTGGGGACATGACTTCTTTTCCCCATGAAAAATGGGGTCAGTTTGAGGCCACTCGCCCTGGCCATCTGCATCGTTCCCGGTGTGAAATTTGCAAACTTGGCTGATTTTCTCCAAAAGTAAAGCTGCTGGCAACGAGGACCCTGGAAGTCCTTGGAGCCCCAAAGACCACCTTTCATCTGACACCCAGACCCTGGGGAAAGGACTTCTTTTTGCCATGCAAAATGGACTCCATTTGCAGCCATTTGCCCTGGCCAACAGCGCAGTTCCCAGTGAGAAATTTTTTAACATTGCTGGATTCCTGCAGAACTAACGCTGTTGGCAACTAGGAGCTTGCAAGTCCTTAGAGCCCCAAAGGCCACCTTTCATCTGACACCCAGACCATGGGGATATGAATTAATTTTCCCCAGGGAAAATGGGGTCAGTTTGAGACCAATCGCCCTGGTAATCTGCATTGTTCCCGGTGTGAAATTTGCAAACTTGGCTGATTTTCTCCAAAATTAAAGCTGCTGGCAACGAGGACCCCGGAAGTCCTTGGAGCCCCAAAGTCCACCTTTCATTGATACCCAGACCCTGGGGGCATGACTTCATTTTCCGGATGGAAAATCGCATCAGTATGAGGCCACTCGCCCTGGCCATCTGCATCGTTCCCGGTGTGAAATTTGCAAACTTGGCTGATTTTCACCAAAAGTAAAGCTGCTGGCAACGAGGACCCTGGAAGTCCTTGGAGCCCCATGGCCACCTTTCATCTGACACCCAGACCCTGGGGAAAGGACTTCTTTTTCCCATGCATAATAACCTCTCTTTGCAGCCATTTGCCCTGGCCAACAGGGCAGTGCCCAGTGAGAAATTTTTAAACATTACTGGATCCCTCCACAGCTAAAGCTGTTGGCAACTAGGAGCTTGCAAGTCCTTAGAGCCCCAAAGGCCAGCTTTCATCTGACACCCAGACGCTGGGGACATGACTTCTTTACCCCATGAAAAATGGGGTCATTTTGAGGCCACTCGCCCTGGCCATCTGCATCGTTCCCGGTGTGAAATTTGCAAACTTGGCTGATTTTCTCCAAAAGTAAAGCTGCTGGCAACGAGGACCCTGGAAGTCCTTGGAGCCCCAAAGACCACCTTTCATCTGACACCCAGACCCTGGGGAAAGGACTTCTTTTTCCCATGCAAAATGGCCTCCATTTGCAGCCATTTGCCCTGGCCAACAGCGCAGTTCCCAGTGAGAAATTTTTTAACATTGCTGGATTCCTGCAGAACTAACGCTGTTGGCAACTAGGAGCTTGCAAGTCCTTAGAGCCCCAAAGGCCACCTTTCATCTGACACCCAGACCATGGGGATATGAATTAATTTTCCCCAGGGAAAATGGGGTCAGTTTGAGACCAATCGCCCTGGCCATCTGCATCGTTCCCGGTGTGAAATTTGCAAACTTGGCTGATTTTCTCCAAAAGTAAAGCTGCTGGGAACGAGGACCCTGGAAGTCCTTGGAGCCCCATGGCCACCTTTCATCTGACACCCAGAACCTGTGGAAAGGACTTCTTTTTCCCTTGCAAAATAACCTCTCTTTGCAGCCATTTGCCCTGGCCAACAGGGCAGTGCCCAGTGAGAAATTTTTAAACTTTGCTGGATTCCTCCACAATTAAAGCTGCCGGCAACTAGGAGCTTGCAAGTCCTTAGAGCCCCAAAGGCCACCTTTCATCTGACACCCAGACGCTGGGGAAAGGACTTCTTTTTCCCATGGAAAATGGCCTCCATTTGCAGCCATTTGCCCTGGCCAACAGGGCAGTGCCCAGTGAGAAATTTGCAAACTTTGCTGGATTCCTCCACAACGAAAGCTGCCAACAAGTAGGAGCTTTAAGTCCTTAGAGCCCCAAAGGCCACCTTTCATCTGACACCAAGACCCTGGGGGCATGACTTCATTTTCCGGATGGAAAATCGGACCAGTATGAGGCCACTCGCCCTGGCCATCTGCATCGTTCCCGGTGTGAAATTTGCAAACTTGGCTGATTTTCACCAAAAGTAAAGCTGCTGGCAACGAGGACCCTGGAAGTCCTTGGAGCCCCATGGCCACCTTTCATCTGACACCCAGACCCTGTGGAAAGGACTTCTTTTTCCCATGCATAATAACCTCTCTTTGCAGCCATTTGCCCTGGCCAACAGGGCAGTTCCCAGTGAGAAATTTTTAAACATTGCTGGATTCCTGCAGATCTAACGCTGTTGGCAACTAGGAGCTTGCAAGTCCATTGAGCCCCAAAGGCCACCTTTCATCTGACACCCAGACGCTGGGGACATGACTTCTTTTCCCCATGAAAAATGGGGTCATTTTGAGGCCACTCGCCCTGGCCATCTGCATCGTTCCCGGTGTGAAATTTGCAAACTTGGCTGATTTTCTCCAAAAGTAAAGCCGCTGGCAAGGAGGACCCTGCAACTCCTTAGGGCCCCAGATGCCACCTTTCATCTGATCCGCAGACCCTGGGCCAATGACTTCATTTTCCCCATGGAAAATGGCCTCCATTTCTGGCCTCTCGCCCTGACCAATAGGGTGGTGCCCAGCAAGAAATTTGCCAACTTTGCTGGATTTCTCCAAATCTAAAGCTGCCAATAAGTAGTACCCTGCAAGTCCTTAGAGCCCTAAAGTCCACCTTTCATCTGACACCCAGACCCTGGGGACATGAATTAATTTTCCCCATGGAAAATGGGGTCAGTTTGAGGCCAATCGCCCTGGCCATCTGCATCGTTCCCGGTGTGAAATTTGCAAACTTGGCTGATTTTCTCCAAAAGTAAAGCTGCTGGCAACGAGGACCCTGGAAGTCCTTGGAGCCCCAAAGACCACCTTTCATCTGACACCCAGACCCTGGGGAAAGGACTTCTTTTTGCCATGCAAAATGGCCTCCATTTGCAGCCATTTGCCCTGGCCAACAGCGCAGTTCCCAGTGAGAAATTTTTTAACATTGCTGGATTCCTGCAGAACTAACGCTGTTGGCAACTAGGAGCTTGCAAGTCCTTAGAGCCCCAAAGGCCACCTTTCATCTGACACCCAGACCATGGGGATATGAATTAATTTTCCCCAGGGAAAATGGGGTCAGTTTGAGACCAATCGCCCTGGTAATCTGCATTGTTCCCGGTGTGAAATTTGCAAACTTGGCTGATTTTCTCCAAAATTAAAGCTGCTGGCAACGAGGACCCCGGAAGTCCTTGGAGCCCCAAAGTCCACCTTTCATTGATACCCAGACCCTGGGGGCATGACTTCATTTTCCGGATGGAAAATCGCATCAGTATGAGGCCACTCGCCCTGGCCATCTGCATCGTTCCCGGTGTGAAATTTGCAAACTTGGCTGATTTTCACCAAAAGTAAAGCTGCTGGCAACGAGGACCCTGGAAGTCCTTGGAGCCCCATGGCCACCTTTCATCTGACACCCAGACCCTGGGGAAAGGACTTCTTTTTCCCATGCATAATAACCTCTCTTTGCAGCCATTTGCCCTGGCCAACAGGGCAGTGCCCAGTGAGAAATTTTTAAACGTTACTGGATCCCTCCACAGCTAAAGCTGTTGGCAACTAGGAGCTTGCAAGTCCTTAGAGCCCCAAAGGCCAGCTTTCATCTGACACCCAGACGCTGGGGACATGACTTCTTTTCCCCATGAAAAATGGGGTCAGTTTGAGGCCACTCGCCCTGGCCATCTGCATCGTTCCCGGTGTGAAATTTGCAAACTTGGCTGATTTTCTCCAAAAGTAAAGCTGCTGGCAACGAGGACCCTGGAAGTCCTTGGAGCCCCAAAGACCACCTTTCATCTGACACCCAGACCCTGGGGAAAGGACTTCTTTTTGCCATGCAAAATGGAGTCCATTTGCAGCCATTTGCCCTGGCCAACAGCGCAGTTCCCAGTGAGAAATTTTTTAACATTGCTGGATTCCTGCAGAACTAACGCTGTTGGCAACTAGGAGCTTGCAAGTCCTTAGAGCCCCAAAGGCCACCTTTCATCTGACACCCAGACCATGGGGATATGAATTAATTTTCCCCAGGGAAAATGGGGTCAGTTTGAGACCAATCGCCCTGGTAATCTGCATTGTTCCCGGTGTGAAATTTGCAAACTTGGCTGATTTTCTCCAAAATTAAAGCTGCTGGCAACGAGGACCCCGGAAGTCCTTGGAGCCCCAAAGTCCACCTTTCATTGATACCCAGACCCTGGGGGCATGACTTCATTTTCCGGATGGAAAATCGCATCAGTATGAGGCCACTCGCCCTGGCCATCTGCATCGTTCCCGGTGTGAAATTTGCAAACTTGGCTGATTTTCACCAAAAGTAAAGCTGCTGGCAACGAGGACCCTGGAAGTCCTTGGAGCCCCATGGCCACCTTTCATCTGACACCCAGACCCTGGGGAAAGGACTTCTTTTTCCCATGCATAATAACCTCTCTTTGCAGCCATTTGCCCTGGCCAACAGGGCAGTGCCCAGTGAGAAATTTTTAAACATTACTGGATCCCTCCACAGCTAAAGCTGTTGGCAACTAGGAGCTTGCAAGTCCTTAGAGCCCCAAAGGCCAGCTTTCATCTGACACCCAGACGCTGGGGACATGACTTCTTTACCCCATGAAAAATGGGGTCATTTTGAGGCCACTCGCCCTGGCCATCTGCATCATTCCCGGTGTGAAATTTGCAAACTTGGCTGATTTTCTCCAAAAGTAAAGCTGCTGGCAACGAGGACCCTGGAAGTCCTTGGAGCCCCAAAGACCACCTTTCATCTGACACCCAGACCCTGGGGAAAGGACTTCTTTTTGCCATGCAAAATGGCCTCCATTTGCAGCCATTTGCCCTGGCCAACAGCGCAGTTCCCAGTGAGAAATTTTTTAACATTGCTGGATTCCTGCAGAACTAACGCTGTTGGCAACTAGGAGCTTGCAAGTCCTTAGAGCCCCAAAGGCCACCTTTCATCTGACACCCAGACCATGGGGATATGAATTAATTTTCCCCAGGGAAAATGGGGTCAGTTTGAGACCAATCGCCCTGGCCATCTGCATCGTTCCCGGTGTGAAATTTGCAAACTTGGCTGATTTTCTCCAAAAGTAAAGCTGCTGGGAACGAGGACCCTGGAAGTCCTTGGAGCCCCATGGCCACCTTTCATCTGACACCCAGAACCTGTGGAAAGGACTTCTTTTTCCCTTGCAAAATAACCTCTCTTTGCAGCCATTTGCCCTGGCCAACAGGGCAGTGCCCAGTGAGAAATTTTTAAACTTTGCTGGATTCCTCCACAATTAAAGCTGCCGGCAACTAGGAGCTTGCAAGTCCTTAGAGCCCCAAAGGCCACCTTTCATCTGACACCCAGACGCTGGGGAAAGGACTTCTTTTTCCCATGGAAAATGGCCTCCATTTGCAGCCATTTGCCCTGGCCAACAGGGCAGTGCCCAGTGAGAAATTTGCAAACTTTGCTGGATTCCTCCACAACGAAAGCTGCCAACAAGTAGGAGCTTTAAGTCCTTAGAGCCCCAAAGGCCACCTTTCATCTGACACCAAGACCCTGGGGGCATGACTTCATTTTCCGGATGGAAAATCGGACCAGTATGAGGCCACTCGCCCTGGCCATCTGCATCGTTCCCGGTGTGAAATTTGCAAACTTGGCTGATTTTCACCAAAAGTAAAGCTGCTGGCAACGAGGACCCTGGAAGTCCTTGGAGCCCCATGGCCACCTTTCATCTGACACCCAGACCCTGTGGAAAGGACTTCTTTTTCCCATGCATAATAACCTCTCTTTGCAGCCATTTGCCCTGGCCAACAGGGCAGTTCCCAGTGAGAAATTTTTAAACATTGCTGGATTCCTGCAGATCTAACGCTGTTGGCAACTAGGAGCTTGCAAGTCCTTAGAGCCCCAAAGGCCACCTTTCATCTGACACCCAGACGCTGGGGACATGACTTCTTTTCCCCATGAAAAATGGGGTCATTTTGAGGCCACTCGCCCTGGCCATCTGCATCGTTCCCGGTGTGAAATTTGCAAACTTGGCTGATTTTCTCCAAAAGTAAAGCCGCTGGCAAGGAGGACCCTGCAACTCCTTAGGGCCCCAGATGCCACCTTTCATCTGATCCGCAGACCCTGGGCCAATGACTTCATTTTCCCCATGGAAAATGGCCTCCATTTCTGGCCTCTCGCCCTGACCAATAGGGTGGTGCCCAGCAAGAAATTTGCCAACTTTGCTGGATTTCTCCAAATCTAAAGCTGCCAATAAGTAGTACCCTGCAAGTCCTTAGAGCCCTAAAGTCCACCTTTCATCTGACACCCAGACCCTGGGGACATGAATTAATTTTCCCCATGGAAAATGGGGTCAGTTTGAGGCCAATCGCCCTGGCCATCTGCATCGTTCCCGGTGTGAAATTTGCAAACTTGGCTGATTTTCTCCAAAAGTAAAGCTGCTGGCAACGAGGACCCTGGAAGTCCTTGGAGCCCCAAAGACCACCTTTCATCTGACACCCAGACCCTGGGGAAAGGACTTCTTTTTGCCATGCAAAATGGCCTCCATTTGCAGCCATTTGCCCTGGCCAACAGCGCAGTTCCCAGTGAGAAATTTTTTAACATTGCTGGATTCCTGCAGAACTAACGCTGTTGGCAACTAGGAGCTTGCAAGTCCTTAGAGCCCCAAAGGCCACCTTTCATCTGACACCCAGACCATGGGGATATGAATTAATTTTCCCCAGGGAAAATGGGGTCAGTTTGAGACCAATCGCCCTGGTAATCTGCATTGTTCCCGGTGTGAAATTTGCAAACTTGGCTGATTTTCTCCAAAATTAAAGCTGCTGGCAACGAGGACCCCGGAAGTCCTTGGAGCCCCAAAGTCCACCTTTCATTGATACCCAGACCCTGGGGGCATGACTTCATTTTCCGGATGGAAAATCGCATCAGTATGAGGCCACTCGCCCTGGCCATCTGCATCGTTCCCGGTGTGAAATTTGCAAACTTGGCTGATTTTCACCAAAAGTAAAGCTGCTGGCAACGAGGACCCTGGAAGTCCTTGGAGCCCCATGGCCACCTTTCATCTGACACCCAGACCCTGGGGAAAGGACTTCTTTTTCCCATGCATAATAACCTCTCTTTGCAGCCATTTGCCCTGGCCAACAGGGCAGTGCCCAGTGAGAAATTTTTAAACGTTACTGGATCCCTCCACAGCTAAAGCTGTTGGCAACTAGGAGCTTGCAAGTCCTTAGAGCCCCAAAGGCCAGCTTTCATCTGACACCCAGACGCTGGGGACATGACTTCTTTTCCCCATGAAAAATGGGGTCAGTTTGAGGCCACTCGCCCTGGCCATCTGCATCGTTCCCGGTGTGAAATTTGCAAACTTGGCTGATTTTCTCCAAAAGTAAAGCTGCTGGCAACGAGGACCCTGGAAGTCCTTGGAGCCCCAAAGACCACCTTTCATCTGACACCCAGACCCTGGGGAAAGGACTTCTTTTTGCCATGCAAAATGGACTCCATTTGCAGCCATTTGCCCTGGCCAACAGCGCAGTTCCCAGTGAGAAATTTTTTAACATTGCTGGATTCCTGCAGAACTAACGCTGTTGGCAACTAGGAGCTTGCAAGTCCTTAGAGCCCCAAAGGCCACCTTTCATCTGACACCCAGACCATGGGGATATGAATTAATTTTCCCCAGGGAAAATGGGGTCAGTTTGAGACCAATCGCCCTGGTAATCTGCATTGTTCCCGGTGTGAAATTTGCAAACTTGGCTGATTTTCTCCAAAATTAAAGCTGCTGGCAACGAGGACCCCGGAAGTCCTTGGAGCCCCAAAGTCCACCTTTCATTGATACCCAGACCCTGGGGGCATGACTTCATTTTCCGGATGGAAAATCGCATCAGTATGAGGCCACTCGCCCTGGCCATCTGCATCGTTCCCGGTGTGAAATTTGCAAACTTGGCTGATTTTCACCAAAAGTAAAGCTGCTGGCAACGAGGACCCTGGAAGTCCTTGGAGCCCCATGGCCACCTTTCATCTGACACCCAGACCCTGGGGAAAGGACTTCTTTTTCCCATGCATAATAACCTCTCTTTGCAGCCATTTGCCCTGGCCAACAGGGCAGTGCCCAGTGAGAAATTTTTAAACATTACTGGATCCCTCCACAGCTAAAGCTGTTGGCAACTAGGAGCTTGCAAGTCCTTAGAGCCCCAAAGGCCAGCTTTCATCTGACACCCAGATGCTGGGGACATGACTTCTTTACCCCATGAAAAATGGGGTCATTTTGAGGCCACTCGCCCTGGCCATCTGCATCGTTCCCGGTGTGAAATTTGCAAACTTGGCTGATTTTCTCCAAAAGTAAAGCTGCTGGCAACGAGGACCCTGGAAGTCCTTGGAGCCCCAAAGACCACCTTTCATCTGACACCCAGACCCTGGGGAAAGGACTTCTTTTTCCCATGCAAAATGGCCTCCATTTGCAGCCATTTGCCCTGGCCAACAGCGCAGTTCCCAGTGAGAAATTTTTTAACATTGCTGGATTCCTGCAGAACTAACGCTGTTGGCAACTAGGAGCTTGCAAGTCCTTAGAGCCCCAAAGGCCACCTTTCATCTGACACCCAGACCATGGGGATATGAATTAATTTTCCCCAGGGAAAATGGGGTCAGTTTGAGACCAATCGCCCTGGCCATCTGCATCGTTCCCGGTGTGAAATTTGCAAACTTGGCTGATTTTCTCCAAAAGTAAAGCTGCTGGGAACGAGGACCCTGGAAGTCCTTGGAGCCCCATGGCCACCTTTCATCTGACACCCAGAACCTGTGGAAAGGACTTCTTTTTCCCTTGCAAAATAACCTCTCTTTGCAGCCATTTGCCCTGGCCAACAGGGCAGTGCCCAGTGAGAAATTTTTAAACTTTGCTGGATTCCTCCACAATTAAAGCTGCCGGCAACTAGGAGCTTGCAAGTCCTTAGAGCCCCAAAGGCCACCTTTCATCTGACACCCAGACGCTGGGGAAAGGACTTCTTTTTCCCATGGAAAATGGCCTCCATTTGCAGCCATTTGCCCTGGCCAACAGGGCAGTGCCCAGTGAGAAATTTGCAAACTTTGCTGGATTCCTCCACAACGAAAGCTGCCAACAAGTAGGAGCTTTAAGTCCTTAGAGCCCCAAAGGCCACCTTTCATCTGACACCAAGACCCTGGGGGCATGACTTCATTTTCCGGATGGAAAATCGGACCAGTATGAGGCCACTCGCCCTGGCCATCTGCATCGTTCCCGGTGTGAAATTTGCAAACTTGGCTGATTTTCACCAAAAGTAAAGCTGCTGGCAACGAGGACCCTGGAAGTCCTTGGAGCCCCATGGCCACCTTTCATCTGACACCCAGACCCTGTGGAAAGGACTTCTTTTTCCCATGCATAATAACCTCTCTTTGCAGCCATTTGCCCTGGCCAACAGGGCAGTTCCCAGTGAGAAATTTTTAAACATTGCTGGATTCCTGCAGATCTAACGCTGTTGGCAACTAGGAGCTTGCAAGTCCTTAGAGCCCCAAAGGCCACCTTTCATCTGACACCCAGACGCTGGGGACATGACTTCTTTTCCCCATGAAAAATGGGGTCATTTTGAGGCCACTCGCCCTGGCCATCTGCATCGTTCCCGGTGTGAAATTTGCAAACTTGGCTGATTTTCTCCAAAAGTAAAGCCGCTGGCAAGGAGGACCCTGCAACTCCTTAGGGCCCCAGATGCCACCTTTCATCTGATCCGCAGACCCTGGGCCAATGACTTCATTTTCCCCATGGAAAATGGCCTCCATTTCTGGCCTCTCGCCCTGACCAATAGGGTGGTGCCCAGCAAGAAATTTGCCAACTTTGCTGGATTTCTCCAAATCTAAAGCTGCCAATAAGTAGTACCCTGCAAGTCCTTAGAGCCCTAAAGTCCACCTTTCATCTGACACCCAGACCCTGGGGACATGAATTAATTTTCCCCATGGAAAATGGGGTCAGTTTGAGGCCAATCGCCCTGGCCATCTGCATCGTTCCCGGTGTGAAATTTGCAAACTTGGCTGATTTTCTCCAAAAGTAAAGCTGCTGGCAACGAGGACCCTGGAAGTCCTTGGAGCCCCAAAGACCACCTTTCATCTGACACCCAGACCCTGGGGAAAGGACTTCTTTTTCCCATGCAAAATGGCCTCCATTTGCAGCCATTTGCCCTGGCCAACAGCGCAGTTCCCAGTGAGAAATTTTTTAACATTGCTGGATTCCTGCAGAACTAACGCTGTTGGCAACTAGGAGCTTGCAAGTCCTTAGAGCCCCAAAGGCCACCTTTCATCTGACACCCAGACCATGGGGATATGAATTAATTTTCCCCAGGGAAAATGGGGTCAGTTTGAGACCAATCGCCCTGGTAATCTGCATTGTTCCCGGTGTGAAATTTGCAAACTTGGCTGATTTTCTCCAAAATTAAAGCTGCTGGCAACGAGGACCCCGGAAGTCCTTGGAGCCCCAAAGTCCACCTTTCATTGATACCCAGACCCTGGGGGCATGACTTCATTTTCCGGATGGAAAATCGCATCAGTATGAGGCCACTCGCCCTGGCCATCTGCATCGTTCCCGGTGTGAAATTTGCAAACTTGGCTGATTTTCACCAAAAGTAAAGCTGCTGGCAATGAGGACCCTGGAAGTCCTTGGAGCCCCATGGCCACCTTTCATCTGATACGCAGACTCTGGGGAAAGGACTTCTTTTTCCCATGGGAAATGGACTCCGTTTGCAGCCACTCACCCTGGCCGAAAGAGGGGAGACAAGGTAGAATTACCAAATTTTTGCTTCATTTTTCCAAAAGTAAAGCTGGCAGCAAGTAGGATCCTGTAAGTACTTAGAAGCTCAAAGGCCACCTTGAACATATTACTGAGACCCTGGGAAAAGGACATTTTTCCCATGGAAAATGGCCTTCATTTGTGGCCCCTTGGCCTAGCAGGCAGGGCAGTGCCAAGCGAGCAATTTGCAAACTCAGCTGGATTCTTCCAAAACAAAAGCTGCCAGCAACTAGGACACTGCAAGTCCTTAGAGCCCCAGATGCCAACTTCCAGCTGATACCCAGACCCTGGGGAAAGGACTTCTCTTCCCCATGCAAAATGGCCTCTCTTTGCAGCCATTTGCCCTGGCCAACAGGGCAGTGCCCAGTGAGAAATTTTTAAACATTACTGGATCCCTCCACAGCTAAAGCTGTTGGCAACTAGGAGCTTGCAAGTCCTTAGAGCCCCAAAGGCCAGCTTTCATCTGACACCCAGACGCTGGGGACATGACTTCTTTACCCCATGAAAAATGGGGTCATTTTGAGGCCACTCGCCCTGGCCATCTGCATCGTTCCCGGTGTGAAATTTGCAAACTTGGCTGATTTTCTCCAAAAGTAAAGCTGCTGGCAACGAGGACCCTGGAAGTCCTTGGAGCCCCAAAGACCACCTTTCATCTGACACCCAGACCCTGGGGAAAGGACTTCTTTTTCCCATGCAAAATGGCCTCCATTTGCAGCCATTTGCCCTGGCCAACAGCGCAGTTCCCAGTGAGAAATTTTTTAACATTGCTGGATTCCTGCAGAACTAACGCTGTTGGCAACTAGGAGCTTGCAAGTCCTTAGAGCCCCAAAGGCCACCTTTCATCTGACACCCAGACCATGGGGATATGAATTAATTTTCCCCAGGGAAAATGGGGTCAGTTTGAGACCAATCGCCCTGGCCATCTGCATCGTTCCCGGTGTGAAATTTGCAAACTTGGCTGATTTTCTCCAAAAGTAAAGCTGCTGGGAACGAGGACCCTGGAAGTCCTTGGAGCCCCATGGCCACCTTTCATCTGACACCCAGAACCTGTGGAAAGGACTTCTTTTTCCCTTGCAAAATAACCTCTCTTTGCAGCCATTTGCCCTGGCCAACAGGGCAGTGCCCAGTGAGAAATTTTTAAACTTTGCTGGATTCCTCCACAATTAAAGCTGCCGGCAACTAGGAGCTTGCAAGTCCTTAGAGCCCCAAAGGCCACCTTTCATCTGACACCCAGACGCTGGGGAAAGGACTTCTTTTTCCCATGGAAAATGGCCTCCATTTGCAGCCATTTGCCCTGGCCAACAGGGCAGTGCCCAGTGAGAAATTTGCAAACTTTGCTGGATTCCTCCACAACGAAAGCTGCCAACAAGTAGGAGCTTTAAGTCCTTAGAGCCCCAAAGGCCACCTTTCATCTGACACCAAGACCCTGGGGGCATGACTTCATTTTCCGGATGGAAAATCGGACCAGTATGAGGCCACTCGCCCTGGCCATCTGCATCGTTCCCGGTGTGAAATTTGCAAACTTGGCTGATTTTCACCAAAAGTAAAGCTGCTGGCAACGAGGACCCTGGAAGTCCTTGGAGCCCCATGGCCACCTTTCATCTGACACCCAGACCCTGGGGAAAGGACTTCTTTTTCCCATGCATAATAACCTCTCTTTGCAGCCATTTGCCCTGGCCAACAGGGCAGTTCCCAGTGAGAAATTTTTAAACATTGCTGGATTCCTGCAGATCTAACGCTGTTGGCAACTAGGAGCTTGCAAGTCCATTGAGCCCCAAAGGCCAGCTTTCATCTGACACCCAGACGCTGGGGACATGACTTCTTTTCCCCATGAAAAATGGGGTCATTTTGAGGCCACTCGCCCTGGCCATCTGCATCGTTCCCGGTGTGAAATTTGCAAACTTGGCTGATTTTCTCCAAAAGTAAAGCCGCTGGCAAGGAGGACCCTGCAACTCCTTAGGGCCCCAGATGCCACCTTTCATCTGATCCGCAGACCCTGGGCCAATGACTTCATTTTCCCCATGGAAAATGGCCTCCATTTCTGGCCTCTCGCCCTGACCAATAGGGTGGTGCCCAGCAAGAAATTTGCCAACTTTGCTGGATTTCTCCAAATCTAAAGCTGCCAATAAGTAGTACCCTGCAAGTCCTTAGAGCCCTAAAGTCCACCTTTCATCTGACACCCAGACCCTGGGGACATGAATTAATTTTCCCCATGGAAAATGGGGTCAGTTTGAGGCCAATCGCCCTGGCCATCTGCATCGTTCCCGGTGTGAAATTTGCAAACTTGGCTGATTTTCTCCAAAAGTAAAGCTGCTGGCAACGAGGACCCTGGAAGTCCTTGGAGCCCCAAAGACCACCTTTCATCTGACACCCAGACCCTGGGGAAAGGACTTCTTTTTGCCATGCAAAATGGCCTCCATTTGCAGCCATTTGCCCTGGCCAACAGCGCAGTTCCCAGTGAGAAATTTTTTAACATTGCTGGATTCCTGCAGAACTAACGCTGTTGGCAACTAGGAGCTTGCAAGTCCTTAGAGCCCCCAAGGCCACCTTTCATCTGACACCCAGACCATGGGGATATGAATTAATTTTCCCCAGGGAAAATGGGGTCAGTTTGAGACCAATCGCCCTGGTAATCTGCATTGTTCCCGGTGTGAAATTTGCAAACTTGGCTGATTTTCTCCAAAATTAAAGCTGCTGGCAACGAGGACCCCGGAAGTCCTTGGAGCCCCAAAGTCCACCTTTCATTGATACCCAGACCCTGGGGGCATGACTTCATTTTCCGGATGGAAAATCGCATCAGTATGATGCCACTCGCCCTGGCCATCTGCATCGTTCCCGGTGTGAAATTTGCAAACTTGGCTGATTTTCACCAAAAGTAAAGCTGCTGGCAACGAGGACCCTGGAAGTCCTTGGAGCCCCATGGCCACCTTTCATCTGACACCCAGACCCTGGGGAAAGGACTTCTTTTTCCCATGCATAATAACCTCTCTTTGCAGCCATTTGCCCTGGCCAACAGGGCAGTGCCCAGTGAGAAATTTTTAAACGTTACTGGATCCCTCCACAGCTAAAGCTGTTGGAAACTAGGAGCTTGCAAGTCCTTAGAGCCCCAAAGGCCAGCTTTCATCTGACACCCAGACCCTGGGGACATGAATTAATTTTCCCCATGGAAAATGGGGTCAGTTTGAGGCCAATCGCCCTGGCCATCTGCATCGTTCCCGGTGTGAAATTTGCAAACTTGGCTGATTTTCTCCAAAAGTAAAGCTGGCAACGAGGACCCTGGAAGTCCTTGGAGCCCCAAAGACCACCTTTCATCTGACACCCAGACCCTGGGGAAAGGACTTCTTTTTGCCATGCAAAATGGCCTCCATTTGCAGCCATTTGCCCTGGCCAACAGCGCAGTTCCCAGTGAGAAATTTTTTAACATTGCTGGATTCCTGCAGAACTAACGCTGTTGGCAACTAGGAGCTTGCAAGTCCTTAGAGCCCCAAAGGCCACCTTTCATCTGACACCCAGACCATGGGGATATGAATTAATTTTCCCCAGGGAAAATGGGGTCAGTTTGAGACCAATCGCCCTGGTAATCTGCATTGTTCCCGGTGTGAAATTTGCAAACTTGGCTGATTTTCTCCAAAATTAAAGCTGCTGGCAACGAGGACCCCGGAAGTCCTTGGAGCCCCAAAGTCCACCTTTCATTGATACCCAGACCCTGGGGGCATGACTTCATTTTCCGGATGGAAAATCGCATCAGTATGAGGCCACTCGCCCTGGCCATCTGCATCGTTCCCGGTGTGAAATTTGCAAACTTGGCTGATTTTCACCAAAAGTAAAGCTGCTGGCAACGAGGACCCTGGAAGTCCTTGGAGCCCCATGGCCACCTTTCATCTGACACCCAGACCCTGGGGAAAGGACTTCTTTTTCCCATGCATAATAACCTCTCTTTGCAGCCATTTGCCCTGGCCAACAGGGCAGTGCCCAGTGAGAAATTTTTAAACATTACTGGATCCCTCCACAGCTAAAGCTGTTGGCAACTAGGAGCTTGCAAGTCCTTAGAGCCCCAAAGGCCAGCTTTCATCTGACACCCAGATGCTGGGGACATGACTTCTTTACCCCATGAAAAATGGGGTCATTTTGAGGCCACTCGCCCTGGCCATCTGCATCGTTCCCGGTGTGAAATTTGCAAACTTGGCTGATTTTCTCCAAAAGTAAAGCTGCTGGCAACGAGGACCCTGGAAGTCCTTGGAGCCCCAAAGACCACCTTTCATCTGACACCCAGACCCTGGGGAAAGGACTTCTTTTTCCCATGCAAAATGGCCTCCATTTGCAGCCATTTGCCCTGGCCAACAGCGCAGTTCCCAGTGAGAAATTTTTTAACATTGCTGGATTCCTGCAGAACTAACGCTGTTGGCAACTAGGAGCTTGCAAGTCCTTAGAGCCCCAAAGGCCACCTTTCATCTGACACCCAGACCATGGGGATATGAATTAATTTTCCCCAGGGAAAATGGGGTCAGTTTGAGACCAATCGCCCTGGCCATCTGCATCGTTCCCGGTGTGAAATTTGCAAACTTGGCTGATTTTCTCCAAAAGTAAAGCTGCTGGGAACGAGGACCCTGGAAGTCCTTGGAGCCCCATGGCCACCTTTCATCTGACACCCAGAACCTGTGGAAAGGACTTCTTTTTCCCTTGCAAAATAACCTCTCTTTGCAGCCATTTGCCCTGGCCAACAGGGCAGTGCCCAGTGAGAAATTTTTAAACTTTGCTGGATTCCTCCACAATTAAAGCTGCCGGCAACTAGGAGCTTGCAAGTCCTTAGAGCCCCAAAGGCCACCTTTCATCTGACACCCAGACGCTGGGGAAAGGACTTCTTTTTCCCATGGAAAATGGCCTCCATTTGCAGCCATTTGCCCTGGCCAACAGGGCAGTGCCCAGTGAGAAATTTGCAAACTTTGCTGGATTCCTCCACAACGAAAGCTGCCAACAAGTAGGAGCTTTAAGTCCTTAGAGCCCCAAAGGCCACCTTTCATCTGACACCAAGACCCTGGGGGCATGACTTCATTTTCCGGATGGAAAATCGGACCAGTATGAGGCCACTCGCCCTGGCCATCTGCATCGTTCCCGGTGTGAAATTTGCAAACTTGGCTGATTTTCACCAAAAGTAAAGCTGCTGGCAACGAGGACCCTGGAAGTCCTTGGAGCCCCATGGCCACCTTTCATCTGACACCCAGACCCTGTGGAAAGGACTTCTTTTTCCCATGCATAATAACCTCTCTTTGCAGCCATTTGCCCTGGCCAACAGGGCAGTTCCCAGTGAGAAATTTTTAAACATTGCTGGATTCCTGCAGATCTAACGCTGTTGGCAACTAGGAGCTTGCAAGTCCTTAGAGCCCCAAAGGCCACCTTTCATCTGACACCCAGACGCTGGGGACATGACTTCTTTTCCCCATGAAAAATGGGGTCATTTTGAGGCCACTCGCCCTGGCCATCTGCATCGTTCCCGGTGTGAAATTTGCAAACTTGGCTGATTTTCTCCAAAAGTAAAGCCGCTGGCAAGGAGGACCCTGCAACTCCTTAGGGCCCCAGATGCCACCTTTCATCTGATCCGCAGACCCTGGGCCAATGACTTCATTTTCCCCATGGAAAATGGCCTCCATTTCTGGCCTCTCGCCCTGACCAATAGGGTGGTGCCCAGCAAGAAATTTGCCAACTTTGCTGGATTTCTCCAAATCTAAAGCTGCCAATAAGTAGTACCCTGCAAGTCCTTAGAGCCCTAAAGTCCACCTTTCATCTGACACCCAGACCCTGGGGACATGAATTAATTTTCCCCATGGAAAATGGGGTCAGTTTGAGGCCAATCGCCCTGGCCATCTGCATCGTTCCCGGTGTGAAATTTGCAAACTTGGCTGATTTTCTCCAAAAGTAAAGCTGCTGGCAACGAGGACCCTGGAAGTCCTTGGAGCCCCAAAGACCACCTTTCATCTGACACCCAGACCCTGGGGAAAGGACTTCTTTTTCCCATGCAAAATGGCCTCCATTTGCAGCCATTTGCCCTGGCCAACAGCGCAGTTCCCAGTGAGAAATTTTTTAACATTGCTGGATTCCTGCAGAACTAACGCTGTTGGCAACTAGGAGCTTGCAAGTCCTTAGAGCCCCAAAGGCCACCTTTCATCTGACACCCAGACCATGGGGATATGAATTAATTTTCCCCAGGGAAAATGGGGTCAGTTTGAGACCAATCGCCCTGGTAATCTGCATTGTTCCCGGTGTGAAATTTGCAAACTTGGCTGATTTTCTCCAAAATTAAAGCTGCTGGCAACGAGGACCCCGGAAGTCCTTGGAGCCCCAAAGTCCACCTTTCATTGATACCCAGACCCTGGGGACATGAATTAATTTTCCCCATGGAAAATGGGGTCAGTATGAGGCCACTCGCCCTGGCCATCTGCATCGTTCCCGGTGTGAAATTTGCAAACTTGGCTGATTTTCACCAAAAGTAAAGCTGCTGGCAATGAGGACCCTGGAAGTCCTTGGAGCCCCATGGCCACCTTTCATCTGATACGCAGACTCTGGGGAAAGGACTTCTTTTTCCCATGGGAAATGGACTCCGTTTGCAGCCACTCACCCTGGCCGAAAGAGGGGAGACAAGGTAGAATTACCAAATTTTTGCTTCATTTTTCCAAAAGTAAAGCTGGCAGCAAGTAGGATCCTGTAAGTACTTAGAAGCTCAAAGGCCACCTTGAACATATTACTGAGACCCTGGGAAAAGGACATTTTTCCCATGGAAAATGGCCTTCATTTGTGGCCCCTTGGCCTAGCAGGCAGGGCAGTGCCAAGCGAGCAATTTGCAAACTCAGCTGGATTCTTCCAAAACAAAAGCTGCCAGCAACTAGGACACTGCAAGTCCTTAGAGCCCCAGATGCCAACTTCCAGCTGATACCCAGACCCTGGGGAAAGGACTTCTCTTCCCCATGCAAAATGGCCTCTCTTTGCAGCCATTTGCCCTGGCCAACAGGGCAGTGCCCAGTGAGAAATTTTTAAACATTACTGGATCCCTCCACAGCTAAAGCTGTTGGCAACTAGGAGCTTGCAAGTCCTTAGAGCCCCAAAGGCCAGCTTTCATCTGACACCCAGACGCTGGGGACATGACTTCTTTACCCCATGAAAAATGGGGTCATTTTGAGGCCACTCGCCCTGGCCATCTGCATCGTTCCCGGTGTGAAATTTGCAAACTTGGCTGATTTTCTCCAAAAGTAAAGCTGCTGGCAACGAGGACCCTGGAAGTCCTTGGAGCCCCAAAGACCACCTTTCATCTGACACCCAGACCCTGGGGAAAGGACTTCTTTTTCCCATGCAAAATGGCCTCCATTTGCAGCCATTTGCCCTGGCCAACAGCGCAGTTCCCAGTGAGAAATTTTTTAACATTGCTGGATTCCTGCAGAACTAACGCTGTTGGCAACTAGGAGCTTGCAAGTCCTTAGAGCCCCAAAGGCCACCTTTCATCTGACACCCAGACCATGGGGATATGAATTAATTTTCCCCAGGGAAAATGGGGTCAGTTTGAGACCAATCGCCCTGGCCATCTGCATCGTTCCCGGTGTGAAATTTGCAAACTTGGCTGATTTTCTCCAAAAGTAAAGCTGCTGGGAACGAGGACCCTGGAAGTCCTTGGAGCCCCATGGCCACCTTTCATCTGACACCCAGAACCTGTGGAAAGGACTTCTTTTTCCCTTGCAAAATAACCTCTCTTTGCAGCCATTTGCCCTGGCCAACAGGGCAGTGCCCAGTGAGAAATTTTTAAACTTTGCTGGATTCCTCCACAATTAAAGCTGCCGGCAACTAGGAGCTTGCAAGTCCTTAGAGCCCCAAAGGCCACCTTTCATCTGACACCCAGACGCTGGGGAAAGGACTTCTTTTTCCCATGGAAAATGGCCTCCATTTGCAGCCATTTGCCCTGGCCAACAGGGCAGTGCCCAGTGAGAAATTTGCAAACTTTGCTGGATTCCTCCACAACGAAAGCTGCCAACAAGTAGGAGCTTTAAGTCCTTAGAGCCCCAAAGGCCACCTTTCATCTGACACCAAGACCCTGGGGGCATGACTTCATTTTCCGGATGGAAAATCGGACCAGTATGAGGCCACTCGCCCTGGCCATCTGCATCGTTCCCGGTGTGAAATTTGCAAACTTGGCTGATTTTCACCAAAAGTAAAGCTGCTGGCAACGAGGACCCTGGAAGTCCTTGGAGCCCCATGGCCACCTTTCATCTGACACCCAGACCCTGGGGAAAGGACTTCTTTTTCCCATGCATAATAACCTCTCTTTGCAGCCATTTGCCCTGGCCAACAGGGCAGTTCCCAGTGAGAAATTTTTAAACATTGCTGGATTCCTGCAGATCTAACGCTGTTGGCAACTAGGAGCTTGCAAGTCCATTGAGCCCCAAAGGCCACCTTTCATCTGACACCCAGACGCTGGGGACATGACTTCTTTTCCCCATGAAAAATGGGGTCATTTTGAGGCCACTCGCCCTGGCCATCTGCATCGTTCCCGGTGTGAAATTTGCAAACTTGGCTGATTTTCTCCAAAAGTAAAGCCGCTGGCAAGGAGGACCCTGCAACTCCTTAGGGCCCCAGATGCCACCTTTCATCTGATCCGCAGACCCTGGGCCAATGACTTCATTTTCCCCATGGAAAATGGCCTCCATTTCTGGCCTCTCGCCCTGACCAATAGGGTGGTGCCCAGCAAGAAATTTGCCAACTTTGCTGGATTTCTCCAAATCTAAAGCTGCCAATAAGTAGTACCCTGCAAGTCCTTAGAGCCCTAAAGTCCACCTTTCATCTGACACCCAGACCCTGGGGACATGAATTAATTTTCCCCATGGAAAATGGGGTCAGTTTGAGGCCAATCGCCCTGGCCATCTGCATCGTTCCCGGTGTGAAATTTGCAAACTTGGCTGATTTTCTCCAAAAGTAAAGCTGCTGGCAACGAGGACCCTGGAAGTCCTTGGAGCCCCAAAGACCACCTTTCATCTGACACCCAGACCCTGGGGAAAGGACTTCTTTTTGCCATGCAAAATGGCCTCCATTTGCAGCCATTTGCCCTGGCCAACAGCGCAGTTCCCAGTGAGAAATTTTTTAACATTGCTGGATTCCTGCAGAACTAACGCTGTTGGCAACTAGGAGCTTGCAAGTCCTTAGAGCCCCCAAGGCCACCTTTCATCTGACACCCAGACCATGGGGATATGAATTAATTTTCCCCAGGGAAAATGGGGTCAGTTTGAGACCAATCGCCCTGGTAATCTGCATTGTTCCCGGTGTGAAATTTGCAAACTTGGCTGATTTTCTCCAAAATTAAAGCTGCTGGCAACGAGGACCCCGGAAGTCCTTGGAGCCCCAAAGTCCACCTTTCATTGATACCCAGACCCTGGGGGCATGACTTCATTTTCCGGATGGAAAATCGCATCAGTATGATGCCACTCGCCCTGGCCATCTGCATCGTTCCCGGTGTGAAATTTGCAAACTTGGCTGATTTTCACCAAAAGTAAAGCTGCTGGCAACGAGGACCCTGGAAGTCCTTGGAGCCCCATGGCCACCTTTCATCTGACACCCAGACCCTGGGGAAAGGACTTCTTTTTCCCATGCATAATAACCTCTCTTTGCAGCCATTTGCCCTGGCCAACAGGGCAGTGCCCAGTGAGAAATTTTTAAACGTTACTGGATCCCTCCACAGCTAAAGCTGTTGGAAACTAGGAGCTTGCAAGTCCTTAGAGCCCCAAAGGCCAGCTTTCATCTGACACCCAGACCCTGGGGACATGAATTAATTTTCCCCATGGAAAATGGGGTCAGTTTGAGGCCAATCGCCCTGGCCATCTGCATCGTTCCCGGTGTGAAATTTGCAAACTTGGCTGATTTTCTCCAAAAGTAAAGCTGGCAACGAGGACCCTGGAAGTCCTTGGAGCCCCAAAGACCACCTTTCATCTGACACCCAGACCCTGGGGAAAGGACTTCTTTTTGCCATGCAAAATGGACTCCATTTGCAGCCATTTGCCCTGGCCAACAGCGCAGTTCCCAGTGAGAAATTTTTTAACATTGCTGGATTCCTGCAGAACTAACGCTGTTGGCAACTAGGAGCTTGCAAGTCCTTAGAGCCCCAAAGGCCACCTTTCATCTGACACCCAGACCATGGGGATATGAATTAATTTTCCCCAGGGAAAATGGGGTCAGTTTGAGACCAATCGCCCTGGTAATCTGCATTGTTCCCGGTGTGAAATTTGCAAACTTGGCTGATTTTCTCCAAAATTAAAGCTGCTGGCAACGAGGACCCCGGAAGTCCTTGGAGCCCCAAAGTCCACCTTTCATTGATACCCAGACCCTGGGGGCATGACTTCATTTTCCGGATGGAAAATCGCATCAGTATGATGCCACTCGCCCTGGCCATCTGCATCGTTCCCGGTGTGAAATTTGCAAACTTGGCTGATTTTCACCAAAAGTAAAGCTGCTGGCAACGAGGACCCTGGAAGTCCTTGGAGCCCCATGGCCACCTTTCATCTGACACCCAGACCCTGGGGAAAGGACTTCTTTTTCCCATGCATAATAACCTCTCTTTGCAGCCATTTGCCCTGGCCAACAGGGCAGTGCCCAGTGAGAAATTTTTAAACGTTACTGGATCCCTCCACAGCTAAAGCTGTTGGAAACTAGGAGCTTGCAAGTCCTTAGAGCCCCAAAGGCCAGCTTTCATCTGACACCCAGACCCTGGGGACATGAATTAATTTTCCCCATGGAAAATGGGGTCAGTTTGAGGCCAATCGCCCTGGCCATCTGCATCGTTCCCGGTGTGAAATTTGCAAACTTGGCTGATTTTCTCCAAAAGTAAAGCTGGCAACGAGGACCCTGGAAGTCCTTGGAGCCCCAAAGACCACCTTTCATCTGACACCCAGACCCTGGGGAAAGGACTTCTTTTTGCCATGCAAAATGGCCTCCATTTGCAGCCATTTGCCCTGGCCAACAGCGCAGTTCCCAGTGAGAAATTTTTTAACATTGCTGGATTCCTGCAGAACTAACGCTGTTGGCAACTAGGAGCTTGCAAGTCCTTAGAGCCCCAAAGGCCACCTTTCATCTGACACCCAGACCATGGGGATATGAATTAATTTTCCCCAGGGAAAATGGGGTCAGTTTGAGACCAATCGCCCTGGTAATCTGCATTGTTCCCGGTGTGAAATTTGCAAACTTGGCTGATTTTCTCCAAAATTAAAGCTGCTGGCAACGAGGACCCCGGAAGTCCTTGGAGCCCCAAAGTCCACCTTTCATTGATACCCAGACCCTGGGGGCATGACTTCATTTTCCGGATGGAAAATCGCATCAGTATGATGCCACTCGCCCTGGCCATCTGCATCGTTCCCGGTGTGAAATTTGCAAACTTGGCTGATTTTCACCAAAAGTAAAGCTGCTGGCAACGAGGACCCTGGAAGTCCTTGGAGCCCCATGGCCACCTTTCATCTGACACCCAGACCCTGGGGAAAGGACTTCTTTTTCCCATGCATAATAACCTCTCTTTGCAGCCATTTGCCCTGGCCAACAGGGCAGTGCCCAGTGAGAAATTTTTAAACATTACTGGATCCCTCCACAGCTAAAGCTGTTGGAAACTAGGAGCTTGCAAGTCCTTAGAGCCCCAAAGGCCAGCTTTCATCTGACACCCAGACGCTGGGGACATGACTTCTTTTCCCCATGAAAAATCGGGTCAGTTTGAGGCCACTCGCCCTGGCCATCTGCATCGTTCCCGGTGTGAAATTTGCAAACTTGGCTGATTTTCTCCAAAAGTAAAGCTGCTGGCAACGAGGACCCTGGAAGTCCTTGGAGCCCCAAAGACCACCTTTCATCTGACACCCAGACCCTGGGGAAAGGACTTCTTTTTGCCATGCAAAATGGCCTCCATTTGCAGCCATTTGCCCTGGCCAACAGCGCAGTTCCCAGTGAGAAATTTTTTAACATTGCTGGATTCCTGCAGAACTAACGCTGTTGGCAACTAGGAGCTTGCAAGTCCTTAGAGCCCCAAAGGCCACCTTTCATCTGACACCCAGACCATGGGGATATGAATTAATTTTCCCCAGGGAAAATGGGGTCAGTTTGAGACCAATCGCCCTGGTAATCTGCATTGTTCCCGGTGTGAAATTTGCAAACTTGGCTGATTTTCTCCAAAATTAAAGCTGCTGGCAACGAGGACCCCGGAAGTCCTTGGAGCCCCAAAGTCCACCTTTCATTGATACCCAGACCCTGGGGGCATGACTTCATTTTCCGGATGGAAAATCGCATCAGTATGAGGCCACTCGCCCTGGCCATCTGCATCGTTCCCGGTGTGAAATTTGCAAACTTGGCTGATTTTCACCAAAAGTAAAGCTGCTGGCAACGAGGACCCTGGAAGTCCTTGGAGCCCCATGGCCACCTTTCATCTGACACCCAGACCCTGGGGAAAGGACTTCTTTTTCCCATGCATAATAACCTCTCTTTGCAGCCATTTGCCCTGGCCAACAGGGCAGTGCCCAGTGAGAAATTTTTAAACATTACTGGATCCCTCCACAGCTAAAGCTGTTGGCAACTAGGAGCTTGCAAGTCCTTAGAGCCCCAAAGGCCAGCTTTCATCTGACACCCAGACGCTGGGGACATGACTTCTTTTCCCCATGAAAAATGGGGTCATTTTGAGGCCACTCGCCCTGGCCATCTGCATCGTTCCCGGTGTGAAATTTGCAAACTTGGCTGATTTTCTCCAAAAGTAAAGCTGCTGGCAACGAGGACCCTGGAAGTCCTTGGAGCCCCATGGCCACCTTTCATCTGACACCCAGACCCTGGGGAAAGGACTTCTTTTTCCCATGCAAAATGGCCTCAATTTGCAGCCATTTGCCATGGCCAACAGCGCAGTTCCCAGTGAGAAATTTTTTAACATTGCTGGATTCCTGCAGAACTAACGCTGTTGGCAACTAGGAGCTTGCAAGTCCTTAGAGCCCCAAAGGCCACCTTTCATCTGACACCCAGACCATGGGGATATGAATTAATTTTCCCCAGGGAAAATGGGGTCAGTTTGAGACCAATCGCCCTGGTAATCTGCATTGTTCCCGGTGTGAAATTTGCAAACTTGGCTGATTTTCTCCAAAATTAAAGCTGCTGGCAACGAGGACCCCGGAAGTCCTTGGAGCCCCAAAGTCCACCTTTCATTGATACCCAGACCCTGGGGGCATGACTTCATTTTCCGGATGGAAAATCGCATCAGTATGAGGCCACTCGCCCTGGCCATCTGCATCGTTCCCGGTGTGAAATTTGCAAACTTGGCTGATTTTCACCAAAAGTAAAGCTGCTGGCAACGAGGACCCTGGAAGTCCTTGGAGCCCCATGGCCACCTTTCATCTGACACCCAGACCCTGGGGAAAGGACTTCTTTTTCCCATGCATAATAACCTCTCTTTGCAGCCATTTGCCCTGGCCAACAGGGCAGTGCCCAGTGAGAAATTTTTAAACATTACTGGATCCCTCCACAGCTAAAGCTGTTGGCAACTAGGAGCTTGCAAGTCCTTAGAGCCCCAAAGGCCACCTTTCATCTGACACCCAGACCATGGGGATATGAATTAATTTTCCCCAGGGAAAATGGGGTCAGTTTGAGACCAATCGCCCTGGTAATCTGCATCGTTCCCGGTGTGAAATTTGCAAACTTGGCTGATTTTCTCCAAAAGTAAAGCTGCTGGCAACGAGGACCCCGGAAGTCCTTGGAGCCCCAAAGTCCACCTTTCATTGATACCCAGACCCTGGGGGCATGACTTCATTTTCCGGATGGAAAATCGCATCAGTATGAGGCCACTCGCCCTGGCCATCTGCATCGTTCCCGGTGTGAAATTTGCAAACTTGGCTGATTTTCACCAAAAGTAAAGCTGCTGGCAACGAGGACCCTGGAAGTCCTTGGAGCCCCATGGCCACCTTTCATCTGACACCCAGACCCTGTGGAAAGGACTTCTTTTTCCCATGCATAATAACCTCTCTTTGCAGCCATTTGCCCTGGCCAACAGCGCAGTTCCCAGTGAGAAATTTTTAAACATTGCTGGATTCCTGCAGATCTAACGCTGTTGGCAACAAGGAGCTTGCAAGTCCATTGAGCCCCAAAGGCCACCTTTCATCTGACACCCAGACGCTGGGGACATGACTTCTTTTCCCCATGAAAAATGGGGTCATTTTGAGGCCACTCGCCCTGGCCATCTGCATCGTTCCCGGTGTGAAATTTGCAAACTTGGCTGATTTTCTCCAAAAGTAAAGCCGCTGGCAAGGAGGACCCTGCAACTCCTTAGGGCCCCAGATGCCACCTTTCATCTGATCCGCAGACCCTGGGCCAATGACTTCATTTTCCCCATGGAAAATGGCCTCCATTTCTGGCCTCTCGCCCTGACCAATAGGGTGGTGCCCAGCAAGAAATTTGCCAACTTTGCTGGATTTCTCCAAATCTAAAGCTGCCAATAAGTAGTACCCTGCAAGTCCTTAGAGCCCTAAAGTCCACCTTTCATCTGACACCCAGACCCTGGGGACATGAATTAATTTTCCCCATGGAAAATGGGGTCAGTTTGAGGCCAATCGCCCTGGCCATCTGCATCGTTCCCGGTGTGAAATTTGCAAACTTGGCTGATTTTCTCCAAAAGTAAAGCTGCTGGCAACGAGGACCCTGGAAGTCCTTGGAGCCCCAAAGACCACCTTTCATCTGACACCCAGACCCTGGGGAAAGGACTTCTTTTTGCCATGCAAAATGGCCTCCATTTGCAGCCATTTGCCCTGGCCAACAGCGCAGTTCCCAGTGAGAAATTTTTTAACATTGCTGGATTCCTGCAGAACTAACGCTGTTGGCAACTAGGAGCTTGCAAGTCCTTAGAGCCCCAAAGGCCACCTTTCATCTGACACCCAGACCATGGGGATATGAATTAATTTTCCCCAGGGAAAATGGGGTCAGTTTGAGACCAATCGCCCTGGTAATCTGCATTGTTCCCGGTGTGAAATTTGCAAACTTGGCTGATTTTCTCCAAAATTAAAGCTGCTGGCAACGAGGACCCCGGAAGTCCTTGGAGCCCCAAAGTCCACCTTTCATTGATACCCAGACCCTGGGGGCATGACTTCATTTTCCGGATGGAAAATCGCATCAGTATGAGGCCACTCGCCCTGGCCATCTGCATCGTTCCCGGTGTGAAATTTGCAAACTTGGCTGATTTTCTCCAAAAGTAAAGCTGCTGGCAATGAGGACCCTGGAAGTCCTTGGAGCCCCATGGCCACCTTTCATCTGATACGCAGACTCTGGGGAAAGGACTTCTTTTTCCCATGGGAAATGGACTCCGTTTGCAGCCACTCACCCTGGCCGAAAGAGGGGAGACAAGGTAGAATTACCAAATTTTTGCTTCATTTTTCCAAAAGTAAAGCTGGCAGCAAGTAGGATCCTGTAAGTACTTAGAAGCTCAAAGGCCACCTTGAACATATTACTGAGACCCTGGGAAAAGGACATTTTTCCCATGGAAAATGGCCTTCATTTGTGGCCCCTTGGCCTAGCAGGCAGGGCAGTGCCAAGCGAGCAATTTGCAAACTCAGCTGGATTCTTCCAAAACAAAAGCTGCCAGCAACTAGGACACTGCAAGTCCTTAGAGCCCCAGATGCCAACTTCCAGCTGATACCCAGACCCTGGGGAAAGGACTTCTCTTCCCCATGCAAAATGGCCTCTCTTTGCAGCCATTTGCCCTGGCCAACAGCGCAGTTCCCAGTGAGAAATTTTTAAACATTGCTGGATTCCTGCAGATCTAACGCTGTTGGCAACTAGGAGCTTGCAAGTCCTTAGAGCCCCAAAGGCCAGCTTTCATCTGACACCCAGACGCTGGGGACATGACTTCTTTTCCCCATGAAAAATGGGGTCATTTTGAGGCCACTCGCCCTGGCCATCTGCATCGTTCCCGGTGTGAAATTTGCAAACTTGGCTGATTTTCTCCAAAAGTAAAGCTGCTGGCAAGGAGGACCCTGCAACTCCTTAGGGCCCCAGATGCCACCTTTCATCTGATCCGCAGACCCTGGGCCAATGACTTCATTTTCCCCATGGAAAATGGCCTCCATTTCTGGCCTCTCGCCCTGACCAATAGGGTGGTGCCCAGCAAGAAATTTGCCAACTTTGCTGGATTTCTCCAAATCTAAAGCTGCCAATAAGTAGTACCCTGCAAGTCCTTAGAGCCCTAAAGTCCACCTTTCATCGGACACCCAGACCCTGGGGACATGAATTAATTTTCCCCATGGAAAATGGGGTCAGTTTGAGGCCAATCGCCCTGGCCATCTGCATCGTTCCCGGTGTGAAATTTGCAAACTTGGCTGATTTTCTCCAAAAGTAAAGCTGCTGGCAACGAGGACCCTGGAAGTCCTTGGAGCCCCAAAGACCACCTTTCATCTGACACCCAGACCCTGGGGAAAGGACTTCTTTTTGCCATGCAAAATGGCCTCCATTTGCAGCCATTTGCCCTGGCCAACAGCGCAGTTCCCAGTGAGAAATTTTTTAACATTGCTGGATTCCTGCAGAACTAACGCTGTTGGCAACTAGGAGCTTGAAAGTCCTTAGAGCCCCAAAGGCCACCTTTCATCTGACACCCAGACCCTGGGGACATGACTTCTTTTCCCCATGGAAAATAGAGTCAGTTTGAGGCCACTCGCCCTGGCCATCTGCATCGTTCCCGGTGTGAAATTTGCGAACTTGGCTGATTTTCTCCAAAAGTAAAGCTGCTGGCAACGAGGACCCCGGAAGTCCTTGGAGCCCCAAAGTCCACCTTTCATTGATACCCAGACCCTGGGGGCATGACTTCATTTTCCGGATGGAAAATCGGACCAGTATGAGGCCACTCGCCCTGGCCATCTGCATCGTTCCCGGTGTGAAATTTGCAAACTTGGCTGATTTTCACCAAAAGTAAAGCTGCTGGCAATGAGGACCCTGGAAGTCCTTGGAGCCCCATGGCCACCTTTCATCTGACACCCAGACCCTGGGGAAAGGACTTCTTTTTCCCATGCATAATAACCTCTCTTTGCAGCCATTTGCCCTGGCCAACAGGGCAGTGCCCAGTGAGAAATTTTTAAACATTACTGGATCCCTCCACAGCTAAAGCTGTTGGAAACTAGGAGCTTGCAAGTCCTTAGAGCCCCAAAGGCCAGCTTTCATCTGACACCCAGACGCTGGGGACATGACTTCTTTACCCCATGAAAAATGGGGTCATTTTGAGGCCACTCGCCCTGGCCATCTGCATCGTTCCCGGTGTGAAATTTGCAAACTTGGCTGATTTTCTCCAAAAGTAAAGCTGCTGGCAACGAGGACCCTGGAAGTCCTTGGAGCCCCAAAGACCACCTTTCATCTGACACCCAGACCCTGGGGAAAGGACTTCTTTTTCCCATGCAAAATGGCCTCCATTTGCAGCCATTTGCCCTGGCCAACAGCGCAGTTCCCAGTGAGAAATTTTTTAACATTGCTGGATTCCTGCAGAACTAACGCTGTTGGCAACTAGGAGCTTGCAAGTCCTTAGAGCCCCAAAGGCCACCTTTCATCTGACACCCAGACCATGGGGATATGAATTAATTTTCCCCAGGGAAAATGGGGTCAGTTTGAGACCAATCGCCCTGGCCATCTGCATCGTTCCCGGTGTGAAATTTGCAAACTTGGCTGATTTTCTCCAAAAGTAAAGCTGCTGGGAACGAGGACCCTGGAAGTCCTTGGAGCCCCATGGCCACCTTTCATCTGACACCCAGAACCTGTGGAAAGGACTTCTTTTTCCCTTGCAAAATAACCTCTCTTTGCAGCCATTTGCCCTGGCCAACAGGGCAGTGCCCAGTGAGAAATTTTTAAACTTTGCTGGATTCCTCCACAATTAAAGCTGCCGGCAACTAGGAGCTTGCAAGTCCTTAGAGCCCCAAAGGCCACCTTTCATCTGACACCCAGACGCTGGGGAAAGGACTTCTTTTTCCCATGGAAAATGGCCTCCATTTGCAGCCATTTGCCCTGGCCAACAGGGCAGTGCCCAGTGAGAAATTTGCAAACTTTGCTGGATTCCTCCACAACGAAAGCTGCCAACAAGTAGGAGCTTTAAGTCCTTAGAGCCCCAAAGGCCACCTTTCATCTGACACCAAGACCCTGGGGGCATGACTTCATTTTCCGGATGGAAAATCGGACCAGTATGAGGCCACTCGCCCTGGCCATCTGCATCGTTCCCGGTGTGAAATTTGCAAACTTGGCTGATTTTCACCAAAAGTAAAGCTGCTGGCAACGAGGACCCTGGAAGTCCTTGGAGCCCCATGGCCACCTTTCATCTGACACCCAGACCCTGTGGAAAGGACTTCTTTTTCCCATGCATAATAACCTCTCTTTGCAGCCATTTGCCCTGGCCAACAGGGCAGTGCCCAGTGAGAAATTTTTAAACATTGCTGGATTCCTGCAGATCTAACGCTGTTGGCAACTAGGAGCTTGCAAGTCCATTGAGCCCCAAAGGCCACCTTTCATCTGACACCCAGACGCTGGGGACATGACTTCTTTTCCCCATGAAAAATGGGGTCATTTTGAGGCCACTCGCCCTGGCCATCTGCATCGTTCCCGGTGTGAAATTTGCAAACTTGGCTGATTTTCTCCAAAAGTAAAGCCGCTGGCAAGGAGGACCCTGCAACTCCTTAGGGCCCCAGATGCCACCTTTCATCTGATCCGCAGACCCTGGGCCAATGACTTCATTTTCCCCATGGAAAATGGCCTCCATTTCTGGCCTCTCGCCCTGACCAATAGGGTGGTGCCCAGCAAGAAATTTGCCAACTTTGCTGGATTTCTCCAAATCTAAAGCTGCCAATAAGTAGTACCCTGCAAGTCCTTAGAGCCCTAAAGTCCACCTTTCATCTGACACCCAGACCCTGGGGACATGAATTAATTTTCCCCATGGAAAATGGGGTCAGTTTGAGGCCAATCGCCCTGGCCATCTGCATCGTTCCCGGTGTGAAATTTGCAAACTTGGCTGATTTTCTCCAAAAGTAAAGCTGCTGGCAACGAGGACCCTGGAAGTCCTTGGAGCCCCAAAGACCACCTTTCATCTGACACCCAGACCCTGGGGAAAGGACTTCTTTTTGCCATGCAAAATGGCCTCCATTTGCAGCCATTTGCCCTGGCCAACAGCGCAGTTCCCAGTGAGAAATTTTTTAACATTGCTGGATTCCTGCAGAACTAACGCTGTTGGCAACTAGGAGCTTGCAAGTCCTTAGAGCCCCAAAGGCCACCTTTCATCTGACACCCAGACCATGGGGATATGAATTAATTTTCCCCAGGGAAAATGGGGTCAGTTTGAGACCAATCGCCCTGGTAATCTGCATTGTTCCCGGTGTGAAATTTGCAAACTTGGCTGATTTTCTCCAAAATTAAAGCTGCTGGCAACGAGGACCCCGGAAGTCCTTGGAGCCCCAAAGTCCACCTTTCATTGATACCCAGACCCTGGGGGCATGACTTCATTTTCCGGATGGAAAATCGCATCAGTATGATGCCACTCGCCCTGGCCATCTGCATCGTTCCCGGTGTGAAATTTGCAAACTTGGCTGATTTTCACCAAAAGTAAAGCTGCTGGCAACGAGGACCCTGGAAGTCCTTGGAGCCCCATGGCCACCTTTCATCTGACACCCAGACCCTGGGGAAAGGACTTCTTTTTCCCATGCATAATAACCTCTCTTTGCAGCCATTTGCCCTGGCCAACAGGGCAGTGCCCAGTGAGAAATTTTTAAACGTTACTGGATCCCTCCACAGCTAAAGCTGTTGGAAACTAGGAGCTTGCAAGTCCTTAGAGCCCCAAAGGCCAGCTTTCATCTGACACCCAGACCCTGGGGACATGAATTAATTTTCCCCATGGAAAATGGGGTCAGTTTGAGGCCAATCGCCCTGGCCATCTGCATCGTTCCCGGTGTGAAATTTGCAAACTTGGCTGATTTTCTCCAAAAGTAAAGCTGCTGGCAACGAGGACCCTGGAAGTCCTTGGAGCCCCAAAGACCACCTTTCATCTGACACCCAGACCCTGGGGAAAGGACTTCTTTTTGCCATGCAAAATGGCCTCCATTTGCAGCCATTTGCCCTGGCCAACAGCGCAGTTCCCAGTGAGAAATTTTTTAACATTGCTGGATTCCTGCAGAACTAACGCTGTTGGCAACTAGGAGCTTGCAAGTCCTTAGAGCCCCAAAGGCCACCTTTCATCTGACACCCAGACCATGGGGATATGAATTAATTTTCCCCAGGGAAAATGGGGTCAGTTTGAGACCAATCGCCCTGGTAATCTGCATTGTTCCCGGTGTGAAATTTGCAAACTTGGCTGATTTTCTCCAAAATTAAAGCTGCTGGCAACGAGGACCCCGGAAGTCCTTGGAGCCCCAAAGTCCACCTTTCATTGATACCCAGACCCTGGGGGCATGACTTCATTTTCCGGATGGAAAATCGCATCAGTATGATGCCACACGCCCTGGCCATCTGCATCGTTCCCGGTGTGAAATTTGCAAACTTGGCTGATTTTCACCAAAAGTAAAGCTGCTGGCAACGAGGACCCTGGAAGTCCTTGGAGCCCCATGGCCACCTTTCATCTGACACCCAGACCCTGGGGAAAGGACTTCTTTTTCCCATGCATAATAACCTCTCTTTGCAGCCATTTGCCCTGGCCAACAGGGCAGTGCCCAGTGAGAAATTTTTAAACGTTACTGGATCCCTCCACAGCTAAAGCTGTTGGAAACTAGGAGCTTGCAAGTCCTTAGAGCCCCAAAGGCCAGCTTTCATCTGACACCCAGACGCTGGGGACATGACTTCTTTTCCCCATGAAAAATCGGGTCAGTTTGAGGCCACTCGCCCTGGCCATCTGCATCGTTCCCGGTGTGAAATTTGCAAACTTGGCTGATTTTCTCCAAAAGTAAAGCTGCTGGCAACGAGGACCCTGGAAGTCCTTGGAGCCCCAAAGACCACCTTTCATCTGACACCCAGACCCTGGGGAAAGGACTTCTTTTTCCCATGCAAAATGGCCTCCATTTGCAGCCATTTGCCCTGGCCAACAGCGCAGTTCCCAGTGAGAAATTTTTTAACATTGCTGGATTCCTGCAGAACTAACGCTGTTGGCAACTAGGAGCTTGCAAGTCCTTAGAGCCCCAAAGGCCACCTTTCATCTGACACCCAGACCATGGGGATATGAATTAATTTTCCCCAGGGAAAATGGGGTCAGTTTGAGACCAATCGCCCTGGTAATCTGCATTGTTCCCGGTGTGAAATTTGCAAACTTGGCTGATTTTCTCCAAAATTAAAGCTGCTGGCAACGAGGACCCCGGAAGTCCTTGGAGCCCCAAAGTCCACCTTTCATTGATACCCAGACCCTGGGGGCATGACTTCATTTTCCGGATGGAAAATCGCATCAGTATGAGGCCACTCGCCCTGGCCATCTGCATCGTTCCCGGTGTGAAATTTGCAAACTTGGCTGATTTTCACCAAAAGTAAAGCTGCTGGCAACGAGGACCCTGGAAGTCCTTGGAGCCCCATGGCCACCTTTCATCTGACACCCAGACCCTGGGGAAAGGACTTCTTTTTCCCATGCATAATAACCTCTCTTTGCAGCCATTTGCCCTGGCCAACAGGGCAGTGCCCAGTGAGAAATTTTTAAACATTACTGGATCCCTCCACAGCTAAAGCTGTTGGCAACTAGGAGCTTGCAAGTCCTTAGAGCCCCAAAGGCCAGCTTTCATCTGACACCCAGACGCTGGGGACATGACTTCTTTTCCCCATGAAAAATGGGGTCATTTTGAGGCCACTCGCCCTGGCCATCTGCATCGTTCCCGGTGTGAAATTTGCAAACTTGGCTGATTTTCTCCAAAAGTAAAGCTGCTGGCAACGAGGACCCTGGAAGTCCTTGGAGCCCCATGGCCACCTTTCATCTGACACCCAGACCCTGGGGAAAGGACTTCTTTTTCCCATGCAAAATGGCCTCAATTTGCAGCCATTTGCCCTGGCCAACAGCGCAGTTCCCAGTGAGAAATTTTTTAACATTGCTGGATTCCTGCAGAACTAACGCTGTTGGCAACTAGGAGCTTGCAAGTCCTTAGAGCCCCAAAGGCCACCTTTCATCTGACACCCAGACCATGGGGATATGAATTAATTTTCCCCAGGGAAAATGGGGTCAGTTTGAGACCAATCGCCCTGGTAATCTGCATTGTTCCCGGTGTGAAATTTGCAAACTTGGCTGATTTTCTCCAAAATTAAAGCTGCTGGCAACGAGGACCCCGGAAGTCCTTGGAGCCCCAAAGTCCACCTTTCATTGATACCCAGACCCTGGGGGCATGACTTCATTTTCCGGATGGAAAATCGCATCAGTATGAGGCCACTCGCCCTGGCCATCTGCATCGTTCCCGGTGTGAAATTTGCAAACTTGGCTGATTTTCACCAAAAGTAAAGCTGCTGGCAACGAGGACCCTGGAAGTCCTTGGAGCCCCATGGCCACCTTTCATCTGACACCCAGACCCTGGGGAAAGGACTTCTTTTTCCCATGCATAATAACCTCTCTTTGCAGCCATTTGCCCTGGCCAACAGGGCAGTGCCCAGTGAGAAATTTTTAAACATTACTGGATCCCTCCACAGCTAAAGCTGTTGGCAACTAGGAGCTTGCAAGTCCTTAGAGCCCCAAAGGCCACCTTTCATCTGACACCCAGACCATGGGGATATGAATTAATTTTCCCCAGGGAAAATGGGGTCAGTTTGAGACCAATCGCCCTGGTAATCTGCATCGTTCCCGGTGTGAAATTTGCAAACTTGGCTGATTTTCTCCAAAAGTAAAGCTGCTGGCAACGAGGACCCCGGAAGTCCTTGGAGCCCCAAAGTCCACCTTTCATTGATACCCAGACCCTGGGGGCATGACTTCATTTTCCGGATGGAAAATCGCATCAGTATGAGGCCACTCGCCCTGGCCATCTGCATCGTTCCCGGTGTGAAATTTGCAAACTTGGCTGATTTTCACCAAAAGTAAAGCTGCTGGCAACGAGGACCCTGGAAGTCCTTGGAGCCCCATGGCCACCTTTCATCTGACACCCAGACCCTGTGGAAAGGACTTCTTTTTCCCATGCATAATAACCTCTCTTTGCAGCCATTTGCCCTGGCCAACAGCGCAGTTCCCAGTGAGAAATTTTTAAACATTGCTGGATTCCTGCAGATCTAACGCTGTTGGCAACAAGGAGCTTGCAAGTCCATTGAGCCCCAAAGGCCACCTTTCATCTGACACCCAGACGCTGGGGACATGACTTCTTTTCCCCATGAAAAATGGGGTCATTTTGAGGCCACTCGCCCTGGCCATCTGCATCGTTCCCGGTGTGAAATTTGCAAACTTGGCTGATTTTCTCCAAAAGTAAAGCCGCTGGCAAGGAGGACCCTGCAACTCCTTAGGGCCCCAGATGCCACCTTTCATCTGATCCGCAGACCCTGGGCCAATGACTTCATTTTCCCCATGGAAAATGGCCTCCATTTCTGGCCTCTCGCCCTGACCAATAGGGTGGTGCCCAGCAAGAAATTTGCCAACTTTGCTGGATTTCTCCAAATCTAAAGCTGCCAATAAGTAGTACCCTGCAAGTCCTTAGAGCCCTAAAGTCCACCTTTCATCTGACACCCAGACCCTGGGGACATGAATTAATTTTCCCCATGGAAAATGGGGTCAGTTTGAGGCCAATCGCCCTGGCCATCTGCATCGTTCCCGGTGTGAAATTTGCAAACTTGGCTGATTTTCTCCAAAAGTAAAGCTGCTGGCAACGAGGACCCTGGAAGTCCTTGGAGCCCCAAAGACCACCTTTCATCTGACACCCAGACCCGGGGGAAAGGACTTCTTTTTCCCATGCAAAATGGCCTCCATTTGCAGCCATTTGCCCTGGCCAACAGCGCAGTTCCCAGTGAGAAATTTTTTAACATTGCTGGATTCCTGCAGAACTAACGCTGTTGGCAACTAGGAGCTTGCAAGTCCTTAGAGCCCCAAAGGCCACCTTTCATCTGACACCCAGACCATGGGGATATGAATTAATTTTCCCCAGGGAAAATGGGGTCAGTTTGAGACCAATCGCCCTGGTAATCTGCATTGTTCCCGGTGTGAAATTTGCAAACTTGGCTGATTTTCTCCAAAATTAAAGCTGCTGGCAACGAGGACCCCGGAAGTCCTTGGAGCCCCAAAGTCCACCTTTCATTGATACCCAGACCCTGGGGGCATGACTTCATTTTCCGGATGGAAAATCGCATCAGTATGAGGCCACTCGCCCTGGCCATCTGCATCGTTCCCGGTGTGAAATTTGCAAACTTGGCTGATTTTCACCAAAAGTAAAGCTGCTGGCAACGAGGACCCTGGAAGTCCTTGGAGCCCCATGGCCACCTTTCATCTGACACCCAGACCCTGGGGAAAGGACTTCTTTTTCCCATGCATAATAACCTCTCTTTGCAGCCATTTGCCCTGGCCAACAGGGCAGTGCCCAGTGAGAAATTTTTAAACGTTACTGGATCCCTCCACAGCTAAAGCTGTTGGAAACTAGGAGCTTGCAAGTCCTTAGAGCCCCAAAGGCCAGCTTTCATCTGACACCCAGACGCTGGGGACATGACTTCTTTTCCCCATGAAAAATGGGGTCAGATTGAGGCCACTCGCCCTGGCCATCTGCATCGTTCCCGGTGTGAAATTTGCAAACTTGGCTGATTTTCTCCAAAAGTAAAGCTGCTGGCAACGAGGACCCTGGAAGTCCTTGGAGCCCCAAAGACCACCTTTCATCTGACACCCAGACCCTGGGGAAAGGACTTCTTTTTGCCATGCAAAATGGCCTCCATTTGCAGCCATTTGCCCTGGCCAACAGCGCAGTTCCCAGTGAGAAATTTTTTAACATTGCTGGATTCCTGCAGAACTAACGCTGTTGGCAACTAGGAGCTTGCAAGTCCTTAGAGCCCCAAAGGCCACCTTTCATCTGACACCCAGACCATGGGGATATGAATTAATTTTCCCCAGGGAAAATGGGGTCAGTTTGAGACCAATCGCCCTGGTAATCTGCATTGTTCCCGGTGTGAAATTTGCAAACTTGGCTGATTTTCTCCAAAATTAAAGCTGCTGGCAACGAGGACCCCGGAAGTCCTTGGAGCCCCAAAGTCCACCTTTCATTGATACCCAGACCCTGGGGGCATGACTTCATTTTCCGGATGGAAAATCGCATCAGTATGAGGCCACTCGCCCTGGCCATCTGCATCGTTCCCGGTGTGAAATTTGCAAACTTGGCTGATTTTCACCAAAAGTAAAGCTGCTGGCAACGAGGACCCTGGAAGTCCTTGGAGCCCCATGGCCACCTTTCATCTGACACCCAGACCCTGGGGAAAGGACTTCTTTTTCCCATGCATAATAACCTCTCTTTGCAGCCATTTGCCCTGGCCAACAGGGCAGTGCCCAGTGAGAAATTTTTAAACATTACTGGATCCCTCCACAGCTAAAGCTGTTGGAAACTAGGAGCTTGCAAGTCCTTAGAGCCCCAAAGGCCAGCTTTCATCTGACACCCAGACGCTGGGGACATGACTTCTTTTCCCCATGAAAAATCGGACCAGTATGAGGCCACTCGCCCTGGCCATCTGCATCGTTCCCGGTGTGAAATTTGCAAACTTGGCTGATTTTCACCAAAAGTAAAGCTGCTGGCAACGAGGACCCTGGAAGTCCTTGGAGCCCCATGGCCACCTTTCATCTGACACCCAGACCCTGTGGAAAGGACTTCTTTTTCCCATGCATAATAACCTCTCTTTGCAGCCATTTGCCCTGGCCAACAGCGCAGTTCCCAGTGAGAAATTTTTAAACATTGCTGGATTCCTGCAGATCTAACGCTGTTGGCAACTAGGAGCTTGCAAGTCCATTGAGCCCCAAAGGCCACCTTTCATCTGACACCCAGACGCTGGGGACATGACTTCTTTTCCCCATGAAAAATGGGGTCATTTTGAGGCCACTCGCCCTGGCCATCTGCATCGTTCCCGGTGTGAAATTTGCAAACTTGGCTGATTTTCTCCAAAAGTAAAGCCGCTGGCAAGGAGGACCCTGCAACTCCTTAGGGCCCCAGATGCCACCTTTCATCTGATCCGCAGACCCTGGGCCAATGACTTCATTTTCCCCATGGAAAATGGCCTCCATTTCTGGCCTCTCGCCCTGACCAATAGGGTGGTGCCCAGCAAGAAATTTGCCAACTTTGCTGGATTTCTCCAAATCTAAAGCTGCCAATAAGTAGTACCCTGCAAGTCCTTAGAGCCCTAAAGTCCACCTTTCATCTGACACCCAGACCCTGGGGACATGAATTAATTTTCCCCATGGAAAATGGGGTCAGTTTGAGGCCAATCGCCCTGGCCATCTGCATCGTTCCCGGTGTGAAATTTGCAAACTTGGCTGATTTTCTCCAAAAGTAAAGCTGCTGGCAACGAGGACCCTGGAAGTCCTTGGAGCCCCAAAGACCACCTTTCATCTGACACCCAGACCCTGGGGAAAGGACTTCTTTTTGCCATGCAAAATGGCCTCCATTTGCAGCCATTTGCCCTGGCCAACAGCGCAGTTCCCAGTGAGAAATTTTTTAACATTGCTGGATTCCTGCAGAACTAACGCTGTTGGCAACTAGGAGCTTGCAAGTCCTTAGAGCCCCAAAGGCCACCTTTCATCTGACACCCAGACCATGGGGATATGAATTAATTTTCCCCAGGGAAAATGGGGTCAGTTTGAGACCAATCGCCCTGGTAATCTGCATTGTTCCCGGTGTGAAATTTGCAAACTTGGCTGATTTTCTCCAAAATTAAAGCTGCTGGCAACGAGGACCCCGGAAGTCCTTGGAGCCCCAAAGTCCACCTTTCATTGATACCCAGACCCTGGGGGCATGACTTCATTTTCCGGATGGAAAATCGCATCAGTATGATGCCACTCGCCCTGGCCATCTGCATCGTTCCCGGTGTGAAATTTGCAAACTTGGCTGATTTTCACCAAAAGTAAAGCTGCTGGCAACGAGGACCCTGGAAGTCCTTGGAGCCCCATGGCCACCTTTCATCTGACACCCAGACCCTGGGGAAAGGACTTCTTTTTCCCATGCATAATAACCTCTCTTTGCAGCCATTTGCCCTGGCCAACAGGGCAGTGCCCAGTGAGAAATTTTTAAACGTTACTGGATCCCTCCACAGCTAAAGCTGTTGGAAACTAGGAGCTTGCAAGTCCTTAGAGCCCCAAAGGCCAGCTTTCATCTGACACCCAGACCCTGGGGACATGAATTAATTTTCCCCATGGAAAATGGGGTCAGTTTGAGGCCAATCGCCCTGGCCATCTGCATCGTTCCCGGTGTGAAATTTGCAAACTTGGCTGATTTTCTCCAAAAGTAAAGCTGCTGGCAACGAGGACCCTGGAAGTCCTTGGAGCCCCAAAGACCACCTTTCATCTGACACCCAGACCCTGGGGAAAGGACTTCTTTTTGCCATGCAAAATGGCCTCCATTTGCAGCCATTTGCCCTGGCCAACAGCGCAGTTCCCAGTGAGAAATTTTTTAACATTGCTGGATTCCTGCAGAACTAACGCTGTTGGCAACTAGGAGCTTGCAAGTCCTTAGAGCCCCAAAGGCCACCTTTCATCTGACACCCAGACCATGGGGATATGAATTAATTTTCCCCAGGGAAAATGGGGTCAGTTTGAGACCAATCGCCCTGGTAATCTGCATTGTTCCCGGTGTGAAATTTGCAAACTTGGCTGATTTTCTCCAAAATTAAAGCTGCTGGCAACGAGGACCCCGGAAGTCCTTGGAGCCCCAAAGTCCACCTTTCATTGATACCCAGACCCTGGGGGCATGACTTCATTTTCCGGATGGAAAATCGCATCAGTATGATGCCACACGCCCTGGCCATCTGCATCGTTCCCGGTGTGAAATTTGCAAACTTGGCTGATTTTCACCAAAAGTAAAGCTGCTGGCAACGAGGACCCTGGAAGTCCTTGGAGCCCCATGGCCACCTTTCATCTGACACCCAGACCCTGGGGAAAGGACTTCTTTTTCCCATGCATAATAACCTCTCTTTGCAGCCATTTGCCCTGGCCAACAGGGCAGTGCCCAGTGAGAAATTTTTAAACGTTACTGGATCCCTCCACAGCTAAAGCTGTTGGAAACTAGGAGCTTGCAAGTCCTTAGAGCCCCAAAGGCCAGCTTTCATCTGACACCCAGACGCTGGGGACATGACTTCTTTTCCCCATGAAAAATCGGGTCAGTTTGAGGCCACTCGCCCTGGCCATCTGCATCGTTCCCGGTGTGAAATTTGCAAACTTGGCTGATTTTCTCCAAAAGTAAAGCTGCTGGCAACGAGGACCCTGGAAGTCCTTGGAGCCCCAAAGACCACCTTTCATCTGACACCCAGACCCTGGGGAAAGGACTTCTTTTTCCCATGCAAAATGGCCTCCATTTGCAGCCATTTGCCCTGGCCAACAGCGCAGTTCCCAGTGAGAAATTTTTTAACATTGCTGGATTCCTGCAGAACTAACGCTGTTGGCAACTAGGAGCTTGCAAGTCCTTAGAGCCCCAAAGGCCACCTTTCATCTGACACCCAGACCATGGGGATATGAATTAATTTTCCCCAGGGAAAATGGGGTCAGTTTGAGACCAATCGCCCTGGTAATCTGCATTGTTCCCGGTGTGAAATTTGCAAACTTGGCTGATTTTCTCCAAAATTAAAGCTGCTGGCAACGAGGACCCCGGAAGTCCTTGGAGCCCCAAAGTCCACCTTTCATTGATACCCAGACCCTGGGGGCATGACTTCATTTTCCGGATGGAAAATCGCATCAGTATGAGGCCACTCGCCCTGGCCATCTGCATCGTTCCCGGTGTGAAATTTGCAAACTTGGCTGATTTTCACCAAAAGTAAAGCTGCTGGCAACGAGGACCCTGGAAGTCCTTGGAGCCCCATGGCCACCTTTCATCTGACACCCAGACCCTGGGGAAAGGACTTCTTTTTCCCATGCATAATAACCTCTCTTTGCAGCCATTTGCCCTGGCCAACAGGGCAGTGCCCAGTGAGAAATTTTTAAACATTACTGGATCCCTCCACAGCTAAAGCTGTTGGCAACTAGGAGCTTGCAAGTCCTTAGAGCCCCAAAGGCCAGCTTTCATCTGACACCCAGACGCTGGGGACATGACTTCTTTTCCCCATGAAAAATGGGGTCATTTTGAGGCCACTCGCCCTGGCCATCTGCATCGTTCCCGGTGTGAAATTTGCAAACTTGGCTGATTTTCTCCAAAAGTAAAGCTGCTGGCAACGAGGACCCTGGAAGTCCTTGGAGCCCCATGGCCACCTTTCATCTGACACCCAGACCCTGGGGAAAGGACTTCTTTTTCCCATGCAAAATGGCCTCAATTTGCAGCCATTTGCCCTGGCCAACAGCGCAGTTCCCAGTGAGAAATTTTTTAACATTGCTGGATTCCTGCAGAACTAACGCTGTTGGCAACTAGGAGCTTGCAAGTCCTTAGAGCCCCAAAGGCCACCTTTCATCTGACACCCAGACCATGGGGATATGAATTAATTTTCCCCAGGGAAAATGGGGTCAGTTTGAGACCAATCGCCCTGGTAATCTGCATTGTTCCCGGTGTGAAATTTGCAAACTTGGCTGATTTTCTCCAAAATTAAAGCTGCTGGCAACGAGGACCCCGGAAGTCCTTGGAGCCCCAAAGTCCACCTTTCATTGATACCCAGACCCTGGGGGCATGACTTCATTTTCCGGATGGAAAATCGCATCAGTATGAGGCCACTCGCCCTGGCCATCTGCATCGTTCCCGGTGTGAAATTTGCAAACTTGGCTGATTTTCACCAAAAGTAAAGCTGCTGGCAACGAGGACCCTGGAAGTCCTTGGAGCCCCATGGCCACCTTTCATCTGACACCCAGACCCTGGGGAAAGGACTTCTTTTTCCCATGCATAATAACCTCTCTTTGCAGCCATTTGCCCTGGCCAACAGGGCAGTGCCCAGTGAGAAATTTTTAAACATTACTGGATCCCTCCACAGCTAAAGCTGTTGGCAACTAGGAGCTTGCAAGTCCTTAGAGCCCCAAAGGCCACCTTTCATCTGACACCCAGACCATGGGGATATGAATTAATTTTCCCCAGGGAAAATGGGGTCAGTTTGAGACCAATCGCCCTGGTAATCTGCATCGTTCCCGGTGTGAAATTTGCAAACTTGGCTGATTTTCTCCAAAAGTAAAGCTGCTGGCAACGAGGACCCCGGAAGTCCTTGGAGCCCCAAAGTCCACCTTTCATTGATACCCAGACCCTGGGGGCATGACTTCATTTTCCGGATGGAAAATCGCATCAGTATGAGGCCACTCGCCCTGGCCATCTGCATCGTTCCCGGTGTGAAATTTGCAAACTTGGCTGATTTTCACCAAAAGTAAAGCTGCTGGCAACGAGGACCCTGGAAGTCCTTGGAGCCCCATGGCCACCTTTCATCTGACACCCAGACCCTGTGGAAAGGACTTCTTTTTCCCATGCATAATAACCTCTCTTTGCAGCCATTTGCCCTGGCCAACAGCGCAGTTCCCAGTGAGAAATTTTTAAACATTGCTGGATTCCTGCAGATCTAACGCTGTTGGCAACAAGGAGCTTGCAAGTCCATTGAGCCCCAAAGGCCACCTTTCATCTGACACCCAGACGCTGGGGACATGACTTCTTTTCCCCATGAAAAATGGGGTCATTTTGAGGCCACTCGCCCTGGCCATCTGCATCGTTCCCGGTGTGAAATTTGCAAACTTGGCTGATTTTCTCCAAAAGTAAAGCCGCTGGCAAGGAGGACCCTGCAACTCCTTAGGGCCCCAGATGCCACCTTTCATCTGATCCGCAGACCCTGGGCCAATGACTTCATTTTCCCCATGGAAAATGGCCTCCATTTCTGGCCTCTCGCCCTGACCAATAGGGTGGTGCCCAGCAAGAAATTTGCCAACTTTGCTGGATTTCTCCAAATCTAAAGCTGCCAATAAGTAGTACCCTGCAAGTCCTTAGAGCCCTAAAGTCCACCTTTCATCTGACACCCAGACCCTGGGGACATGAATTAATTTTCCCCATGGAAAATGGGGTCAGTTTGAGGCCAATCGCCCTGGCCATCTGCATCGTTCCCGGTGTGAAATTTGCAAACTTGGCTGATTTTCTCCAAAAGTAAAGCTGCTGGCAACGAGGACCCTGGAAGTCCTTGGAGCCCCAAAGACCACCTTTCATCTGACACCCAGACCCGGGGGAAAGGACTTCTTTTTCCCATGCAAAATGGCCTCCATTTGCAGCCATTTGCCCTGGCCAACAGCGCAGTTCCCAGTGAGAAATTTTTTAACATTGCTGGATTCCTGCAGAACTAACGCTGTTGGCAACTAGGAGCTTGCAAGTCCTTAGAGCCCCAAAGGCCACCTTTCATCTGACACCCAGACCATGGGGATATGAATTAATTTTCCCCAGGGAAAATGGGGTCAGTTTGAGACCAATCGCCCTGGTAATCTGCATTGTTCCCGGTGTGAAATTTGCAAACTTGGCTGATTTTCTCCAAAATTAAAGCTGCTGGCAACGAGGACCCCGGAAGTCCTTGGAGCCCCAAAGTCCACCTTTCATTGATACCCAGACCCTGGGGGCATGACTTCATTTTCCGGATGGAAAATCGCATCAGTATGAGGCCACTCGCCCTGGCCATCTGCATCGTTCCCGGTGTGAAATTTGCAAACTTGGCTGATTTTCACCAAAAGTAAAGCTGCTGGCAACGAGGACCCTGGAAGTCCTTGGAGCCCCATGGCCACCTTTCATCTGACACCCAGACCCTGGGGAAAGGACTTCTTTTTCCCATGCATAATAACCTCTCTTTGCAGCCATTTGCCCTGGCCAACAGGGCAGTGCCCAGTGAGAAATTTTTAAACGTTACTGGATCCCTCCACAGCTAAAGCTGTTGGCAACTAGGAGCTTGCAAGTCCTTAGAGCCCCAAAGGCCAGCTTTCATCTGACACCCAGACGCTGGGGACATGACTTCTTTTCCCCATGAAAAATGGGGTCAGATTGAGGCCACTCGCCCTGGCCATCTGCATCGTTCCCGGTGTGAAATTTGCAAACTTGGCTGATTTTCTCCAAAAGTAAAGCTGCTGGCAACGAGGACCCTGGAAGTCCTTGGAGCCCCAAAGACCACCTTTCATCTGACACCCAGACCCTGGGGAAAGGACTTCTTTTTGCCATGCAAAATGGCCTCCATTTGCAGCCATTTGCCCTGGCCAACAGCGCAGTTCCCAGTGAGAAATTTTTTAACATTGCTGGATTCCTGCAGAACTAACGCTGTTGGCAACTAGGAGCTTGCAAGTCCTTAGAGCCCCAAAGGCCACCTTTCATCTGACACCCAGACCATGGGGATATGAATTAATTTTCCCCAGGGAAAATGGGGTCAGTTTGAGACCAATCGCCCTGGTAATCTGCATTGTTCCCGGTGTGAAATTTGCAAACTTGGCTGATTTTCTCCAAAATTAAAGCTGCTGGCAACGAGGACCCCGGAAGTCCTTGGAGCCCCAAAGTCCACCTTTCATTGATACCCAGACCCTGGGGGCATGACTTCATTTTCCGGATGGAAAATCGCATCAGTATGAGGCCACTCGCCCTGGCCATCTGCATCGTTCCCGGTGTGAAATTTGCAAACTTGGCTGATTTTCACCAAAAGTAAAGCTGCTGGCAACGAGGACCCTGGAAGTCCTTGGAGCCCCATGGCCACCTTTCATCTGACACCCAGACCCTGGGGAAAGGACTTCTTTTTCCCATGCATAATAACCTCTCTTTGCAGCCATTTGCCCTGGCCAACAGGGCAGTGCCCAGTGAGAAATTTTTAAACATTACTGGATCCCTCCACAGCTAAAGCTGTTGGCAACTAGGAGCTTGCAAGTCCTTAGAGCCCCAAAGGCCAGCTTTCATCTGACACCCAGACGCTGGGGACATGATTTCTTTTCCCCATGAAAAATGGGGTCATTTTGAGGCCACTCGCCCTGGCCATCTGCATCGTTCCCGGTGTGAAATTTGCAAACTTGGCTGATTTTCACCAAAAGTAAAGCTGCTGGCAACGAGGACCCTGGAAGTCCTTGGAGCCCCAAAGACCACCTTTCATCTGACACCCAGAACCTGGGGAAAGGACTTCTTTTTCCCATGCATAATAACCTCTCTTTGCAGCCATTTGCCCTGGCCAACAGGGCAGTGCCCAGTGAGAAATTTTTAAACATTACTGGATCCCTCCACAGCTAAAGCTGTTGGCAACTAGGAGCTTGCAAGTCCTTAGAGCCCCAAAGGCCACCTTTCATCTGACACCCAGACCATGGGGATATGAATTAATTTTCCCCAGGGAAAATGGGGTCAGTTTGAGACCAATCGCCCTGGCCATCTGCATCGTTCCCGGTGTGAAATTTGCAAACTTGGCTGATTTTCTCCAAAAGTAAAGCTGCTGGGAACGAGGACCCTGGAAGTCCTTGGAGCCCCATGGCCACCTTTCATCTGACACCCAGAACCTGTGGAAAGGACTTCTTTTTCCCTTGCAAAATAACCTCTCTTTGCAGCCATTTGCCCTGGCCAACAGGGCAGTTCCCAGTGAGAAATTTTTAAACTTTCCTGGATTCCTCCACAATTAAAGCTGCCGGCAACTAGGAGCTTGCAAGTCCTTAGAGCCCCAAAGGCCACCTTTCATCTGACACCCAGACGCTGGGGAAAGGACTTCTTTTTCCCATGGAAAATGGCCTCCATTTGCAGCCATTTGCCCTGGCCAACAGGGCAGTGCCCAGTGAGAAATTTGCAAACTTTGCTGGATTCCTCCACAACGAAAGCTGCCAACAAGTAGGAGCTTTAAGTCCTTAGAGCCCCAAAGGCCACCTTTCATCTGACACCAAGACCCTGGGGGCATGACTTCATTTTCCGGATGGAAAATCGGACCAGTATGAGGCCACTCGCCCTGGCCATCTGCATCGTTCCCGGTGTGAAATTTGCAAACTTGGCTGATTTTCTCCAAAAGTAAAGCTGCTGGCAACGAGGACCCTGGAAGTCCTTGGAGCCCCATGGCCACCTTTCATCTGACACCCAGACCCTGTGGAAAGGACTTCTTTTTCCCATGCATAATAACCTCTCTTTTCAGCCATTTGCCCTGGCCAACAGGGCAGTGCCCAGTGAGAAATTTTTAAACATTACTGGATCCCTCCACAGCTAAAGCTGTTGGCAACTAGGAGCTTGCAAGTCCTTAGAGCCCCAAAGGCCACCTTTCATCTGACACCCAGACCATGGGGATATGAATTAATTTTCCCCAGGGAAAATGGGGTCAGTTTGAGACCAATCGCCCTGGTAATCTGCATCGTTCCCGGTGTGAAATTTGCAAACTTGGCTAATTTTCTCCAAAAGTAAAGCTGCTGGCAACGAGGACCCCGGAAGTCCTTGGAGCCCCAAAGTCCACCTTTCATTGATACCCAGACCCTGGGGGCATGACTTCATTTTCCGGATGGAAAATCGCATCAGTATGAGGCCACTCGCCCTGGCCATCTGCATCGTTCCCGGTGTGAAATTTGCAAACTTGGCTGATTTTCACCAAAAGTAAAGCTGCTGGCAACGAGGACCCTGGAAGTCCTTGGAGCCCCATGGCCACCTTTCATCTGACACCCAGACCCTGGGGAAAGGACTTCTTTTTCCCATGCATAATAACCTCTCTTTGCAGCCATTTGCCCTGGCCAACAGGGCAGTGCCCAGTGAGAAATTTTTAAACATTACTGGATCCCTCCACAGCTAAAGCTGTTGGCAACTAGGAGCTTGCAAGTCCTTAGAGCCCCAAAGGCCAGCTTTCATCTGACACCCAGACGCTGGGGACATGACTTCTTTTCCCCATGAAAAATGGGGTCATTTTGAGGCCACTCGCCCTGGCCATCTGCATCGTTCCCGGTGTGAAATTTGCAAACTTGGCTGATTTTCTCCAAAAGTAAAGCTGCTGGCAAGGAGGACCCTGCAACTCCTTAGGGCCCCAGATGCCACCTTTCATCTGATCCGCAGACCCTGGGCCAATGACTTCATTTTCCCCATGGAAAATGGCCTCCATTTCTGGCCTCTCGCCCTGACCAATAGGGTGGTGCCCAGCAAGAAATTTGCCAACTTTGCTGGATTTCTCCAAATCTAAAGCTGCCAATAAGTAGTACCCTGCAAGTCCTTAGAGCCCTAAAGTCCACCTTTCATCTGACACCCAGACCCTGGGGACATGAATTAATTTTCCCCATGGAAAATGGGGTCAGTTTGAGGCCAATCGCCCTGGCCATCTGCATCGTTCCCGGTGTGAAATTTGCAAACTTGGCTGATTTTCTCCAAAAGTAAAGCTGCTGGCAACGAGGACCCTGGAAGTCCTTGGAGCCCCAAAGACCACCTTTCATCTGACACCCAGACCCTGGGGAAAGGACTTCTTTTTGCCATGCAAAATGGCCTCCATTTGCAGCCATTTGCCCTGGCCAACAGCGCAGTTCCCAGTGAGAAATTTTTTAACATTGCTGGATTCCTGCAGAACTAACGCTGTTGGCAACTAGGAGCTTGCAAGTCCTTAGAGCCCCAAAGGCCACCTTTCATCTGACACCCAGACGCTGGGGACATGACTTCTTTTCCCCATGGAAAATAGAGTCAGTTTGAGGCCACTCGCCCTGGCCATCTGCATCGTTCCCGGTGTGAAATTTGCAAACTTGGCTGATTTTCTCCAAAAGTAAAGCTGCTGGCAACGAGGACCCCGGAAGTCCTTGGAGCCCCAAAGTCCACCTTCCATTGATACCCAGACCCTGGGGGCATGACTTCATTTTCCGGATGGAAAATCGGACCAGTATGAGGCCACTCGCCCTGGCCATCTGCATCGTTCCCGGTGTGAAATTTGCAAACTTGGCTGATTTTCTCCAAAAGTAAAGCTGCTGGCAACGAGGACCCTGGAAGTCCTTGGAGCCCCATGGCCACCTTTCATCTGACACCCAGAACCTGTGGAAAGGACTTCTTTTTCCCTTGCAAAATAACCTCTCTTTGCAGCCATTTGCCCTGGCCAACAGGGCAGTGCCCAGTGAGAAATTTTTAAACTTTGCTGGATTCCTCCACAACTAAAGCTGCCGGCAACTAGGAGCTTGCAAGTCCTTAGAGCCCCAAAGGCCACCTTTCATCTGACACCCAGACGCTGGGGAAAGGACTTCTTTTTCCCATGGAAAATGGCCTCCATTTGCAGCCATTTGCCCTGGCCAACAGGGCAGTGCCCAGTGAGAAATTTGCAAACTTTGCTGGATTCCTCCACAACGAAAGCTGCCAACAAGTAGGAGCTTTAAGTCCTTAGAGCCCCAAAGGCCACCTTTCATCTGACACCAAGACCCTGGGGGCATGACTTCATTTTCCGGATGGAAAATCGGACCAGTATGAGGCCACTCGCCCTGGCCATCTGCATCGTTCCCGGTGTGAAATTTGCAAACTTGGCTGATTTTCACCAAAAGTAAAGCTGCTGGCAACGAGGACCCTGGAAGTCCTTGGAGCCCCATGGCCACCTTTCATCTGACACCCAGACCCTGTGGAAAGGACTTCTTTTTCCCATGCATAATAACCTCTCTTTGCAGCCATTTGCCCTGGCCAACAGGGCAGTGCCCAGTGAGAAATTTTTAAACATTACTGGATCCCTCCACAGCTAAAGCTGTTGGCAACTAGGAGCTTGCAAGTCCTTAGAGCCCCAAAGGCCACCTTTCATCTGACACCCAGACCATGGGGATATGAATTAATTTTCCCCAGGGAAAATGGGGTCAGTTTGAGACCAATCGCCCTGGTAATCTGCATCGTTCCAGGTGTGAAATTTGCAAACTTGGCTGATTTTCTCCAAAAGTAAAGCTGCTGGCAACGAGGACCCCAGAAGTCCTTGGAGCCCCAAAGTCCACCTTTCATTGATACCCAGACCCTGGGGGCATGACTTCATTTTCCGGATGGAAAATCGCATCAGTATGAGGCCACTCGCCCTGGCCATCTGCATCGTTCCCGGTGTGAAATTTGCAAACTTGGCTGATTTTCACCAAAAGTAAAGCTGCTGGCAACGAGGACCCTGGAAGTCCTTGGAGCCCCATGGCCACCTTTCATCTGACACCCAGACCCTGGGGAAAGGACTTCTTTTTCCCATGCATAATAACCTCTCTTTGCAGCCATTTGCCCTGGCCAACAGGGCAGTGCCCAGTGAGAAATTTTTAAACATTACTGGATCCCTCCACAGCTAAAGCTGTTGGCAACTAGGAGCTTGCAAGTCCTTAGAGCCCCAAAGGCCAGCTTTCATCTGACACCCAGACGCTGGGGACATGACTTCTTTTCCCCATGAAAAATGGGGTCATTTTGAGGCCACTCGCCCTGGCCATCTGCATCGTTCCCGGTGTGAAATTTGCAAACTTGGCTGATTTTCTCCAAAAGTAAAGCTGCTGGCAACGAGGACCCTGGAAGTCCTTGGAGCCCCAAAGACCACCTTTCATCTGACACCCAGACCCTGGGGAAAGGACTTCTTTTTCCCATGCAAAATGGCCTCCATTTGCAGCCATTTGCCCTGGCCAACAGCGCAGTTCCCAGTGAGAAATTTTTTAACATTGCTGGATTCCTGCAGAACTAACGCTGTTGGCAACTAGGAGCTTGCAAGTCCTTAGAGCCCCAAAGGCCACCTTTCATCTGACACCCAGACCATGGGGATATGAATTAATTTTCCCCAGGGAAAATGGGGTCAGTTTGAGACCAATCGCCCTGGCCATCTGCATTGTTCCCGGTGTGAAATTTGCAAACTTGGCTGATTTTCTCCAAAATTAAAGCTGCTGGCAACGAGGACCCCGGAAGTCCTTGGAGCCCCAAAGTCCACCTTTCATTGATACCCAGACCCTGGGGGCATGACTTCATTTTCCGGATGGAAAATCGCATCAGTATGAGGCCACTCGCCCTGGCCATCTGCATCGTTCCCGGTGTGAAATTTGCAAACTTGGCTGATTTTCACCAAAAGTAAAGCTGCTGGCAACGAGGACCCTGGAAGTCCTTGGAGCCCCATGGCCACCTTTCATCTGACACCCAGACCCTGGGGAAAGGACTTCTTTTTCCCATGCATAATAACCTCTCTTTGCAGCCATTTGCCCTGGCCAACAGGGCAGTGCCCAGTGAGAAATTTTTAAACATTACTGGATCCCTCCACAGCTAAAGCTGTTGGCAACTAGGAGCTTGCAAGTCCTTAGAGCCCCAAAGGCCAGCTTTCATCTGACACCCAGACGCTGGGGACATGACTTCTTTTCCCCATGAAAAATGGGGTCATTTTGAGGCCACTCGCCCTGGCCATCTGCATCGTTCCCGGTGTGAAATTTGCAAACTTGGCTGATTTTCTCCAAAAGTAAAGCTGCTGGCAACGAGGACCCTGGAAGTCCTTGGAGCCCCATGGCCACCTTTCATCTGACACCCAGACCCTGGGGAAAGGACTTCTTTTTCCCATGCAAAATGGCCTCAATTTGCAGCCATTTGCCCTGGCCAACAGCGCAGTTCCCAGTGAGAAATTTTTTAACATTGCTGGATTCCTGCAGAACTAACGCTGTTGGCAACTAGGAGCTTGCAAGTCCTTAGAGCCCCAAAGGCCACCTTTCATCTGACACCCAGACCATGGGGATATGAATTAATTTTCCCCAGGGAAAATGGGGTCAGTTTGAGACCAATCGCCCTGGTAATCTGCATTGTTCCCGGTGTGAAATTTGCAAACTTGGCTGATTTTCTCCAAAATTAAAGCTGCTGGCAACGAGGACCCCGGAAGTCCTTGGAGCCCCAAAGTCCACCTTTCATTGATACCCAGACCCTGGGGGCATGACTTCATTTTCCGGATGGAAAATCGCATCAGTATGAGGCCACTCGCCCTGGCCATCTGCATCGTTCCCGGTGTGAAATTTGCAAACTTGGCTGATTTTCACCAAAAGTAAAGCTGCTGGCAATGAGGACCCTGGAAGTCCTTGGAGCCCCATGGCCACCTTTCATCTGACACCCAGACCCTGGGGAAAGGACTTCTTTTTCCCATGCATAATAACCTCTCTTTGCAGCCATTTGCCCTGGCCAACAGGGCAGTGCCCAGTGAGAAATTTTTAAACATTACTGGATCCCTCCACAGCTAAAGCTGTTGGCAACTAGGAGCTTGCAAGTCCTTAGAGCCCCAAAGGCCACCTTTCATCTGACACCCAGACCATGGGGATATGAATTAATTTTCCCCAGGGAAAATGGGGTCAGTTTGAGACCAATCGCCCTGGTAATCTGCATCGTTCCCGGTGTGAAATTTGCAAACTTGGCTGATTTTCTCCAAAAGTAAAGCTGCTGGCAACGAGGACCCCGGAAGTCCTTGGAGCCCCAAAGTCCACCTTTCATTGATACCCAGACCCTGGGGGCATGACTTCATTTTCCGGATGGAAAATCGCATCAGTATGAGGCCACTCGCCCTGGCCATCTGCATCGTTCCCGGTGTGAAATTTGCAAACTTGGCTGATTTTCACCAAAAGTAAAGCTGCTGGCAACGAGGACCCTGGAAGTCCTTGGAGCCCCATGGCCACCTTTCATCTGACACCCAGACCCTGTGGAAAGGACTTCTTTTTCCCATGCATAATAACCTCTCTTTGCAGCCATTTGCCCTGGCCAACAGCGCAGTTCCCAGTGAGAAATTTTTAAACATTGCTGGATTCCTGCAGATCTAACGCTGTTGGCAACAAGGAGCTTGCAAGTCCATTGAGCCCCAAAGGCCACCTTTCATCTGACACCCAGACGCTGGGGACATGACTTCTTTTCCCCATGAAAAATGGGGTCATTTTGAGGCCACTCGCCCTGGCCATCTGCATCGTTCCCGGTGTGAAATTTGCAAACTTGGCTGATTTTCTCCAAAAGTAAAGCCGCTGGCAAGGAGGACCCTGCAACTCCTTAGGGCCCCAGATGCCACCTTTCATCTGATCCGCAGACCCTGGGCCAATGACTTCATTTTCCCCATGGAAAATGGCCTCCATTTCTGGCCTCTCGCCCTGACCAATAGGGTGGTGCCCAGCAAGAAATTTGCCAACTTTGCTGGATTTCTCCAAATCTAAAGCTGCCAATAAGTAGTACCCTGCAAGTCCTTAGAGCCCTAAAGTCCACCTTTCATCTGACACCCAGACCCTGGGGACATGAATTAATTTTCCCCATGGAAAATGGGGTCAGTTTGAGGCCAATCGCCCTGGCCATCTGCATCGTTCCCGGTGTGAAATTTGCAAACTTGGCTGATTTTCTCCAAAAGTAAAGCTGCTGGCAACGAGGACCCTGGAAGTCCTTGGAGCCCCAAAGACCACCTTTCATCTGACACCCAGACCCGGGGGAAAGGACTTCTTTTTCCCATGCAAAATGGCCTCCATTTGCAGCCATTTGCCCTGGCCAACAGCGCAGTTCCCAGTGAGAAATTTTTTAACATTGCTGGATTCCTGCAGAACTAACGCTGTTGGCAACTAGGAGCTTGCAAGTCCTTAGAGCCCCAAAGGCCACCTTTCATCTGACACCCAGACCATGGGGATATGAATTAATTTTCCCCAGGGAAAATGGGGTCAGTTTGAGACCAATCGCCCTGGTAATCTGCATTGTTCCCGGTGTGAAATTTGCAAACTTGGCTGATTTTCTCCAAAATTAAAGCTGCTGGCAACGAGGACCCCGGAAGTCCTTGGAGCCCCAAAGTCCACCTTTCATTGATACCCAGACCCTGGGGGCATGACTTCATTTTCCGGATGGAAAATCGCATCAGTATGAGGCCACTCGCCCTGGCCATCTGCATCGTTCCCGGTGTGAAATTTGCAAACTTGGCTGATTTTCACCAAAAGTAAAGCTGCTGGCAACGAGGACCCTGGAAGTCCTTGGAGCCCCATGGCCACCTTTCATCTGACACCCAGACCCTGGGGAAAGGACTTCTTTTTCCCATGCATAATAACCTCTCTTTGCAGCCATTTGCCCTGGCCAACAGGGCAGTGCCCAGTGAGAAATTTTTAAACGTTACTGGATCCCTCCACAGCTAAAGCTGTTGGAAACTAGGAGCTTGCAAGTCCTTAGAGCCCCAAAGGCCAGCTTTCATCTGACACCCAGACGCTGGGGACATGACTTCTTTTCCCCATGAAAAATGGGGTCAGATTGAGGCCACTCGCCCTGGCCATCTGCATCGTTCCCGGTGTGAAATTTGCAAACTTGGCTGATTTTCACCAAAAGTAAAGCTGCTGGCAACGAGGACCCTGGAAGTCCTTGGAGCCCCAAAGACCACCTTTCATCTGACACCCAGACCCTGGGGAAAGGACTTCTTTTTGCCATGCAAAATGGCCTCCATTTGCAGCCATTTGCCCTGGCCAACAGCGCAGTTCCCAGTGAGAAATTTTTTAACATTGCTGGATTCCTGCAGAACTAACGCTGTTGGCAACTAGGAGCTTGCAAGTCCTTAGAGCCCCAAAGGCCACCTTTCATCTGACACCCAGACCATGGGGATATGAATTAATTTTCCCCAGGGAAAATGGGGTCAGTTTGAGACCAATCGCCCTGGTAATCTGCATTGTTCCCGGTGTGAAATTTGCAAACTTGGCTGATTTTCTCCAAAATTAAAGCTGCTGGCAACGAGGACCCCGGAAGTCCTTGGAGCCCCAAAGTCCACCTTTCATTGATACCCAGACCCTGGGGGCATGACTTCATTTTCCGGATGGAAAATCGCATCAGTATGAGGCCACTCGCCCTGGCCATCTGCATCGTTCCCGGTGTGAAATTTGCAAACTTGGCTGATTTTCACCAAAAGTAAAGCTGCTGGCAACGAGGACCCTGGAAGTCCTTGGAGCCCCATGGCCACCTTTCATCTGACACCCAGACCCTGGGGAAAGGACTTCTTTTTCCCATGCATAATAACCTCTCTTTGCAGCCATTTGCCCTGGCCAACAGGGCAGTGCCCAGTGAGAAATTTTTAAACATTACTGGATCCCTCCACAGCTAAAGCTGTTGGCAACTAGGAGCTTGCAAGTCCTTAGAGCCCCAAAGGCCAGCTTTCATCTGACACCCAGACGCTGGGGACATGATTTCTTTTCCCCATGAAAAATGGGGTCATTTTGAGGCCACTCGCCCTGGCCATCTGCATCGTTCCCGGTGTGAAATTTGCAAACTTGGCTGATTTTCACCAAAAGTAAAGCTGCTGGCAACGAGGACCCTGGAAGTCCTTGGAGCCCCAAAGACCACCTTTCATCTGACACCCAGAACCTGGGGAAAGGACTTCTTTTTCCCATGCATAATAACCTCTCTTTGCAGCCATTTGCCCTGGCCAACAGGGCAGTGCCCAGTGAGAAATTTTTAAACATTACTGGATCCCTCCACAGCTAAAGCTGTTGGCAACTAGGAGCTTGCAAGTCCTTAGAGCCCCAAAGGCCACCTTTCATCTGACACCCAGACCATGGGGATATGAATTAATTTTCCCCAGGGAAAATGGGGTCAGTTTGAGACCAATCGCCCTGGCCATCTGCATCGTTCCCGGTGTGAAATTTGCAAACTTGGCTGATTTTCTCCAAAAGTAAAGCTGCTGGGAACGAGGACCCTGGAAGTCCTTGGAGCCCCATGGCCACCTTTCATCTGACACCCAGAACCTGTGGAAAGGACTTCTTTTTCCCTTGCAAAATAACCTCTCTTTGCAGCCATTTGCCCTGGCCAACAGGGCAGTTCCCAGTGAGAAATTTTTAAACTTTCCTGGATTCCTCCACAATTAAAGCTGCCGGCAACTAGGAGCTTGCAAGTCCTTAGAGCCCCAAAGGCCACCTTTCATCTGACACCCAGACCCTGGGGAAAGGACTTCTTTTTCCCATGGAAAATGGCCTCCATTTGCAGCCATTTGCCCTGGCCAACAGGGCAGTGCCCAGTGAGAAATTTGCAAACTTTGCTGGATTCCTCCACAACGAAAGCTGCCAACAAGTAGGAGCTTTAAGTCCTTAGAGCCCCAAAGGCCACCTTTCATCTGACACCAAGACCCTGGGGGCATGACTTCATTTTCCGGATGGAAAATCGGACCAGTATGAGGCCACTCGCCCTGGCCATCTGCATCGTTCCCGGTGTGAAATTTGCAAACTTGGCTGATTTTCTCCAAAAGTAAAGCTGCTGGCAACGAGGACCCTGGAAGTCCTTGGAGCCCCATGGCCACCTTTCATCTGACACCCAGACCCTGTGGAAAGGACTTCTTTTTCCCATGCATAATAACCTCTCTTTTCAGCCATTTGCCCTGGCCAACAGGGCAGTGCCCAGTGAGAAATTTTTAAACATTACTGGATCCCTCCACAGCTAAAGCTGTTGGCAACTAGGAGCTTGCAAGTCCTTAGAGCCCCAAAGGCCACCTTTCATCTGACACCCAGACCATGGGGATATGAATTAATTTTCCCCAGGGAAAATGGGGTCAGTTTGAGACCAATCGCCCTGGTAATCTGCATCGTTCCCGGTGTGAAATTTGCAAACTTGGCTAATTTTCTCCAAAAGTAAAGCTGCTGGCAACGAGGACCCCGGAAGTCCTTGGAGCCCCAAAGTCCACCTTTCATTGATACCCAGACCCTGGGGGCATGACTTCATTTTCCGGATGGAAAATCGCATCAGTATGAGGCCACTCGCCCTGGCCATCTGCATCGTTCCCGGTGTGAAATTTGCAAACTTGGCTGATTTTCACCAAAAGTAAAGCTGCTGGCAACGAGGACCCTGGAAGTCCTTGGAGCCCCATGGCCACCTTTCATCTGACACCCAGACCCTGGGGAAAGGACTTCTTTTTCCCATGCATAATAACCTCTCTTTGCAGCCATTTGCCCTGGCCAACAGGGCAGTGCCCAGTGAGAAATTTTTAAACATTACTGGATCCCTCCACAGCTAAAGCTGTTGGCAACTAGGAGCTTGCAAGTCCTTAGAGCCCCAAAGGCCAGCTTTCATCTGACACCCAGACGCTGGGGACATGACTTCTTTTCCCCATGGAAAATGGGGTCATTTTGAGGCCACTCGCCCTGGCCATCTGCATCGTTCCCGGTGTGAAATTTGCAAACTTGGCTGATTTTCTCCAAAAGTAAAGCTGCTGGCAAGGAGGACCCTGCAACTCCTTAGGGCCCCAGATGCCACCTTTCATCTGATCCGCAGACCCTGGGCCAATGACTTCATTTTCCCCATGGAAAATGGCCTCCATTTCTGGCCTCTCGCCCTGACCAATAGGGTGGTGCCCAGCAAGAAATTTGCCAACTTTGCTGGATTTCTCCAAATCTAAAGCTGCCAATAAGTAGTACCCTGCAAGTCCTTAGAGCCCTAAAGTCCACCTTTCATCTGACACCCAGACCCTGGGGACATGAATTAATTTTCCCCATGGAAAATGGGGTCAGTTTGAGGCCAATCGCCCTGGCCATCTGCATCGTTCCCGGTGTGAAATTTGCAAACTTGGCTGATTTTCTCCAAAAGTAAAGCTGCTGGCAACGAGGACCCTGGAAGTCCTTGGAGCCCCAAAGACCACCTTTCATCTGACACCCAGACCCTGGGGAAAGGACTTCTTTTTGCCATGCAAAATGGCCTCCATTTGCAGCCATTTGCCCTGGCCAACAGCGCAGTTCCCAGTGAGAAATTTTTTAACATTGCTGGATTCCTGCAGAACTAACGCTGTTGGCAACTAGGAGCTTGCAAGTCCTTAGAGCCCCAAAGGCCACCTTTCATCTGACACCCAGACGCTGGGGACATGACTTCTTTTCCCCATGGAAAATAGAGTCAGTTTGAGGCCACTCGCCCTGGCCATCTGCATCGTTCCCGGTGTGAAATTTGCAAACTTGGCTGATTTTCTCCAAAAGTAAAGCTGCTGGCAACGAGGACCCCGGAAGTCCTTGGAGCCCCAAAGTCCACCTTCCATTGATACCCAGACCCTGGGGGCATGACTTCATTTTCCGGATGGAAAATCGGACCAGTATGAGGCCACTCGCCCTGGCCATCTGCATCGTTCCCGGTGTGAAATTTGCAAACTTGGCTGATTTTCTCCAAAAGTAAAGCTGCTGGCAACGAGGACCCTGGAAGTCCTTGGAGCCCCATGGCCACCTTTCATCTGACACCCAGAACCTGTGGAAAGGACTTCTTTTTCCCTTGCAAAATAACCTCTCTTTGCAGCCATTTGCCCTGGCCAACAGGGCAGTGCCCAGTGAGAAATTTTTAAACTTTGCTGGATTCCTCCACAACTAAAGCTGCCGGCAACTAGGAGCTTGCAAGTCCTTAGAGCCCCAAAGGCCACCTTTCATCTGACACCCAGACGCTGGGGAAAGGACTTCTTTTTCCCATGGAAAATGGCCTCCATTTGCAGCCATTTGCCCTGGCCAACAGGGCAGTGCCCAGTGAGAAATTTGCAAACTTTGCTGGATTCCTCCACAACGAAAGCTGCCAACAAGTAGGAGCTTTAAGTCCTTAGAGCCCCAAAGGCCACCTTTCATCTGACACCAAGACCCTGGGGGCATGACTTCATTTTCCGGATGGAAAATCGGACCAGTATGAGGCCACTCGCCCTGGCCATCTGCATCGTTCCCGGTGTGAAATTTGCAAACTTGGCTGATTTTCACCAAAAGTAAAGCTGCTGGCAACGAGGACCCTGGAAGTCCTTGGAGCCCCATGGCCACCTTTCATCTGACACCCAGACCCTGTGGAAAGGACTTCTTTTTCCCATGCATAATAACCTCTCTTTGCAGCCATTTGCCCTGGCCAACAGGGCAGTGCCCAGTGAGAAATTTTTAAACATTACTGGATCCCTCCACAGCTAAAGCTGTTGGCAACTAGGAGCTTGCAAGTCCTTAGAGCCCCAAAGGCCACCTTTCATCTGACACCCAGACCATGGGGATATGAATTAATTTTCCCCAGGGAAAATGGGGTCAGTTTGAGACCAATCGCCCTGGTAATCTGCATCGTTCCAGGTGTGAAATTTGCAAACTTGGCTGATTTTCTCCAAAAGTAAAGCTGCTGGCAACGAGGACCCCAGAAGTCCTTGGAGCCCCAAAGTCCACCTTTCATTGATACCCAGACCCTGGGGGCATGACTTCATTTTCCGGATGGAAAATCGCATCAGTATGAGGCCACTCGCCCTGGCCATCTGCATCGTTCCCGGTGTGAAATTTGCAAACTTGGCTGATTTTCACCAAAAGTAAAGCTGCTGGCAACGAGGACCCTGGAAGTCCTTGGAGCCCCATGGCCACCTTTCATCTGACACCCAGACCCTGGGGAAAGGACTTCTTTTTCCCATGCATAATAACCTCTCTTTGCAGCCATTTGCCCTGGCCAACAGGGCAGTGCCCAGTGAGAAATTTTTAAACATTACTGGATCCCTCCACAGCTAAAGCTGTTGGCAACTAGGAGCTTGCAAGTCCTTAGAGCCCCAAAGGCCAGCTTTCATCTGACACCCAGACGCTGGGGACATGACTTCTTTTCCCCATGAAAAATGGGGTCATTTTGAGGCCACTCGCCCTGGCCATCTGCATCGTTCCCGGTGTGAAATTTGCAAACTTGGCTGATTTTCTCCAAAAGTAAAGCTGCTGGCAACGAGGACCCTGGAAGTCCTTGGAGCCCCAAAGACCACCTTTCATCTGACACCCAGACCCTGGGGAAAGGACTTCTTTTTGCCATGCAAAATGGCCTCCATTTGCAGCCATTTGCCCTGGCCAACAGCGCAGTTCCCAGTGAGAAATTTTTTAACATTGCTGGATTCCTGCAGAACTAACGCTGTTGGCAACTAGGAGCTTGCAAGTCCTTAGAGCCCCAAAGGCCACCTTTCATCTGACACCCAGACCCTGGGGACATGACTTCTTTTCCCCATGGAAAATAGAGTCAGTTTGAGGCCACTCGCCCTGGCCATCTGCATCGTTCCCGGTGTGAAATTTGCGAACTTGGCTGATTTTCTCCAAAAGTAAAGCTGCTGGCAACGAGGACCCCGGAAGTCCTTGGAGCCCCAAAGTCCACCTTCCATTGATACCCAGACCCTGGGGGCATGACTTCATTTTCCGGATGGAAAATCGGACCAGTATGAGGCCACTCGCCCTGGCCATCTGCATCGTTCCCGGTGTGAAATTTGCAAACTTGGCTGATTTTCTCCAAAAGTAAAGCTGCTGGCAACGAGGACCCTGGAAGTCCTTGGAGCCCCATGGCCACCTTTCATCTGACACCCAGAACCTGTGGAAAGGACTTCTTTTTCCCTTGCAAAATAACCTCTCTTTGCAGCCATTTGCCCTGGCCAACAGGGCAGTGCCCAGTGAGAAATTTTTAAACATTACTGGATCCCTCCACAACTAAAGCTGTTGGCAACTAGGAGCTTGCAAGTCCTTAGAGCCCCAAAGGCCAGCTTTCATCTGACACCCAGACGCTGGGGACATGACTTCTTTTCCCCATGAAAAATGGGGTCAGTTTGAGGCCACTCGCCCTGGCCATCTGCATCGTTCCCGGTGTGAAATTTGCAAACTTGGCTGATTTTCTCCAAAAGTAAAGCTGCTGGCAAGGAGGACCCTGCAACTCCTTAGGGCCCCAGATGCCACCTTTCATCTGATCCGCAGACCCTGGGCCAATGACTTCATTTTCCCCATGGAAAATGGCCTCCATTTCTGGCCTCTCGCCCTGACCAATAGGGTGGTGCCCAGCAAGAAATTTGCCAACTTTGCTGGATTTCTCCAAATCTAAAGCTGCCAATAAGTAGTACCCTGCAAGTCCTTAGAGCCCTAAAGTCCACCTTTCATCTGACACCCAGACCCTGGGGACATGAATTAATTTTCCCCATGGAAAATGGGGTCAGTTTGAGGCCAATCGCCCTGGCCATCTGCATCGTTCCCGGTGTGAAATTTGCAAACTTGGCTGATTTTCTCCAAAAGTAAAGCTGCTGGCAACGAGGACCCTGGAAGTCCTTGGAGCCCCAAAGACCACCTTTCATCTGACACCCAGACCCTGGGGAAAGGACTTCTTTTTCCCATGCAAAATGGCCTCCATTTGCAGCCATTTGCCCTGGCAAACAGCGCAGTTCCCAGTGAGAAATTTTTTAACATTGCTGGATTCCTACAGAACTAACGCTGTTGGCAACTAGGAGCTTGCAAGTCCTTAGAGCCCCAAAGGCCACCTTTCATCTGACACCCAGACGCTGGGGACATGACTTCTTTTCCCCATGGAAAATAGAGTCAGTTTGAGGCCACTCGCCCTGGCCATCTGCATCGTTCCCGGTGTGAAATTTGCGAACTTGGCTGATTTTCTCCAAAAGTAAAGCTGCTGGCAACGAGGACCCTGGAAGTCCTTGGAGCCCCATGGCCACCTTTCATCTGACACCCAGACCCTGGGGAAAGGACTTCTTTTTCCCATGCATAATAACCTCTCTTTGCAGCCATTTGCCCTGGCCAACAGGGCAGTGCCCAGTGAGAAATTTTTAAACATTACTGGATCCCTCCACAGCTAAAGCTGTTGGCAACTAGGAGCTTGCAAGTCCTTAGAGCCCCAAAGGCCAGCTTTCATCTGACACCCAGACGCTGGGGACATGACTTCTTTTCCCCATGAAAAATGGGGTCAGTTTGAGGCCACTCGCCCTGGCCATCTGCATCGTTCCCGGTGTGAAATTTGCAAACTTGGCTGATTTTCTCCAAAAGTAAAGCTGCTGGCAACGAGGACCCTGGAAGTCCTTGGAGCCCCAAAGACCACCTTTCATCTGACACCCAGACCCTGGGGAAAGGACTTCTTTTTGCCATGCAAAATGGCCTCCATTTGCAGCCATTTGCCCTGGCCAACAGCGCAGTTCCCAGTGAGAAATTTTTTAACATTGCTGGATTCCTGCAGAACTAACGCTGTTGGCAACTAGGAGCTTGCAAGTCCTTAGAGCCCCAAAGGCCACCTTTCATCTGACACCCAGACCATGGGGATATGAATTAATTTTCCCCAGGGAAAATGGGGTCAGTTTGAGACCAATCGCCCTGGTAATCTGCATTGTTCCCGGTGTGAAATTTGCAAACTTGGCTGATTTTCTCCAAAATTAAAGCTGCTGGCAACGAGGACCCCGGAAGTCCTTGGAGCCCCAAAGTCCACCTTTCATTGATACCCAGACCCTGGGGGCATGACTTCATTTTCCGGATGGAAAATCGCATCAGTATGAGGCCACTCGCCCTGGCCATCTGCATCGTTCCCGGTGTGAAATTTGCAAACTTGGCTGATTTTCACCAAAAGTAAAGCTGCTGGCAACGAGGACCCTGGAAGTCCTTGGAGCCCCATGGCCACCTTTCATCTGACACCCAGACCCTGGGGAAAGGACTTCTTTTTCCCATGCATAATAACCTCTCTTTGCAGCCATTTGCCCTGGCCAACAGGGCAGTGCCCAGTGAGAAATTTTTAAACATTACTGGATCCCTCCACAGCTAAAGCTGTTGGCAACTAGGAGCTTGCAAGTCCTTAGAGCCCCAAAGGCCAGCTTTCATCTGACACCCAGACGCTGGGGACATGACTTCTTTTCCCCATGAAAAATGGGGTCAGTTTGAGGCCACTCGCCCTGGCCATCTGCATCGTTCCCGGTGTGAAATTTGCAAACTTGGCTGATTTTCTCCAAAAGTAAAGCTGCTGGCAAGGAGGACCCTGCAACTCCTTAGGGCCCCAGATGCCACCTTTCATCTGATCCGCAGACCCTGGGCCAATGACTTCATTTTCCCCATGGAAAATGGCCTCCATTTCTGGCCTCTCGCCCTGACCAATAGGGTGGTGCCCAGCAAGAAATTTGCCAACTTTGCTGGATTTCTCCAAATCTAAAGCTGCCAATAAGTAGTACCCTGCAAGTCCTTAGAGCCCTAAAGTCCACCTTTCATCTGACACCCAGACCCTGGGGACATGAATTAATTTTCCCCATGGAAAATGGGGTCAGTTTGAGGCCAATCGCCCTGGCCATCTGCATCGTTCCCGGTGTGAAATTTGCAAACTTGGCTGATTTTCTCCAAAAGTAAAGCTGCTGGCAACGAGGACCCTGGAAGTCCTTGGAGCCCCAAAGACCACCTTTCATCTGACACCCAGACCCTGGGGAAAGGACTTCTTTTTCCCATGCAAAATGGCCTCCATTTGCAGCCATTTGCCCTGGCAAACAGCGCAGTTCCCAGTGAGAAATTTTTTAACATTGCTGGATTCCTACAGAACTAACGCTGTTGGCAACTAGGAGCTTGCAAGTCCTTAGAGCCCCAAAGGCCACCTTTCATCTGACACCCAGACGCTGGGGACATGACTTCTTTTCCCCATGGAAAATAGAGTCAGTTTGAGGCCACTCGCCCTGGCCATCTGCATCGTTCCCGGTGTGAAATTTGCGAACTTGGCTGATTTTCTCCAAAAGTAAAGCTGCTGGCAACGAGGACCCTGGAAGTCCTTGGAGCCCCATGGCCACCTTTCATCTGACACCCAGACCCTGGGGAAAGGACTTCTTTTTCCCATGCATAATAACCTCTCTTTGCAGCCATTTGCCCTGGCCAACAGGGCAGTGCCCAGTGAGAAATTTTTAAACATTACTGGATCCCTCCACAGCTAAAGCTGTTGGCAACTAGGAGCTTGCAAGTCCTTAGAGCCCCAAAGGCCAGCTTTCATCTGACACCCAGACGCTGGGGACATGACTTCTTTTCCCCATGAAAAATGGGGTCAGTTTGAGGCCACTCGCCCTGGCCATCTGCATCGTTCCCGGTGTGAAATTTGCAAACTTGGCTGATTTTCTCCAAAAGTAAAGCTGCTGGCAACGAGGACCCTGGAAGTCCTTGGAGCCCCAAAGACCACCTTTCATCTGACACCCAGACCCTGGGGAAAGGACTTCTTTTTCCCATGCAAAATGGCCTCCATTTGCAGCCATTTGCCCTGGCCAACAGCGCAGTTCCCAGTGAGAAATTTTTTAACATTGCTGGATTCCTGCAGAACTAACGCTGTTGGCAACTAGGAGCTTGCAAGTCCTTAGAGCCCCAAAGGCCACCTTTCATCTGACACCCAGACCATGGGGATATGAATTAATTTTCCCCAGGGAAAATGGGGTCAGTTTGAGACCAATCGCCCTGGTAATCTGCATTGTTCCCGGTGTGAAATTTGCAAACTTGGCTGATTTTCTCCAAAATTAAAGCTGCTGGCAACGAGGACCCCGGAAGTCCTTGGAGCCCCAAAGTCCACCTTTCATTGATACCCAGACCCTGGGGGCATGACTTCATTTTCCGGATGGAAAATCGCATCAGTATGAGGCCACTCGCCCTGGCCATCTGCATCGTTCCCGGTGTGAAATTTGCAAACTTGGCTGATTTTCACCAAAAGTAAAGCTGCTGGCAACGAGGACCCTGGAAGTCCTTGGAGCCCCATGGCCACCTTTCATCTGACACCCAGACCCTGTGGAAAGGACTTCTTTTTCCCATGCATAATAACCTCTCTTTGCAGCCATTTGCCCTGGCCAACAGGGCAGTGCCCAGTGAGAAATTTTTAAACATTACTGGATCCCTCCACAGCTAAAGCTGTTGGCAACTAGGAGCTTGCAAGTCCTTAGAGCCCCAAAGGCCAGCTTTCATCTGACACCCAGACGCTGGGGACATGATTTCTTTTCCCCATGAAAAATGGGGTCATTTTGAGGCCACTCGCCCTGGCCATCTGCATCGTTCCCGGTGTGAAATTTGCAAACTTGGCTGATTTTCACCAAAAGTAAAGCTGCTGGCAACGAGGACCCTGGAAGTCCTTGGAGCCCCAAAGACCACCTTTCATCTGACACCCAGAACCTGGGGAAAGGACTTCTTTTTCCCATGCATAATAACCTCTCTTTGCAGCCATTTGCCCTGGCCAACAGGGCAGTGCCCAGTGAGAAATTTTTAAACATTACTGGATCCCTCCACAGCTAAAGCTGTTGGCAACTAGGAGCTTGCAAGTCCTTAGAGCCCCAAAGGCCACCTTTCATCTGACACCCAGACCATGGGGATATGAATTAATTTTCCCCAGGGAAAATGGGGTCAGTTTGAGACCAATCGCCCTGGCCATCTGCATCGTTCCCGGTGTGAAATTTGCAAACTTGGCTGATTTTCTCCAAAAGTAAAGCTGCTGGGAACGAGGACCCTGGAAGTCCTTGGAGCCCCATGGCCACCTTTCATCTGACACCCAGAACCTGTGGAAAGGACTTCTTTTTCCCTTGCAAAATAACCTCTCTTTGCAGCCATTTGCCCTGGCCAACAGGGCAGTGCCCAGTGAGAAATTTTTAAACTTTCCTGGATTCCTCCACAATTAAAGCTGCCGGCAACTAGGAGCTTGCAAGTCCTTAGAGCCCCAAAGGCCACCTTTCATCTGACACCCAGACGCTGGGGAAAGGACTTCTTTTTCCCATGGAAAATGGCCTCCATTTGCAGCCATTTGCCCTGGCCAACAGGGCAGTGCCCAGTGAGAAATTTGCAAACTTTGCTGGATTCCTCCACAACGAAAGCTGCCAACAAGTAGGAGCTTTAAGTCCTTAGAGCCCCAAAGGCCACCTTTCATCTGACACCAAGACCCTGGGGGCATGACTTCATTTTCCGGATGGAAAATCGGACCAGTATGAGGCCACTCGCCCTGGCCATCTGCATCGTTCCCGGTGTGAAATTTGCAAACTTGGCTGATTTTCTCCAAAAGTAAAGCTGCTGGCAACGAGGACCCTGGAAGTCCTTGGAGCCCCATGGCCACCTTTCATCTGACACCCAGACCCTGGGGAAAGGACTTCTTTTTCCCATGCATAATAACCTCTCTTTGCAGCCATTTGCCCTGGCCAACAGGGCAGTGCCCAGTGAGAAATTTTTTAACATTGCTGGATTCCTGCAGAACTAACGCTGTTGGCAACTAGGAGCTTGCAAGTCCTTAGAGCCCCAAAGGCCACCTTTCATCTGACACCCAGACCATGGGGATATGAATTAATTTTCCCCAGGGAAAATGGGGTCAGTTTGAGACCAATCGCCCTGGTAATCTGCATCGTTCCCGGTGTGAAATTTGCAAACTTGGCTGATTTTCTCCAAAAGTAAAGCTGCTGGCAACGAGGACCCCGGAAGTCCTTGGAGCCCCAAAGTCCACCTTTCATTGATACCCAGACCCTGGGGGCATGACTTCATTTTCCGGATGGAAAATCGCATCAGTATGAGGCCACTCGCCCTGGCCATCTGCATCGTTCCCGGTGTGAAATTTGCAAACTTGGCTGATTTTCACCAAAAGTAAAGCTGCTGGCAACGAGGACCCTGGAAGTCCTTGGAGCCCCATGGCCACCTTTCATCTGACACCCAGACCCTGGGGAAAGGACTTCTTTTTCCCATGCATAATAACCTCTCTTTGCAGCCATTTGCCCTGGCCAACAGGGCAGTGCCCAGTGAGAAATTTTTAAACATTACTGGATCCCTCCACAGCTAAAGCTGTTGGCAACTAGGAGCTTGCAAGTCCTTAGAGCCCCAAAGGCCAGCTTTCATCTGACACCCAGACGCTGGGGACATGACTTCTTTTCCCCATGAAAAATGGGGTCATTTTGAGGCCACTCGCCCTGGCCATCTGCATCGTTCCCGGTGTGAAATTTGCAAACTTGGCTGATTTTCTCCAAAAGTAAAGCTGCTGGCAAGGAGGACCCTGCAACTCCTTAGGGCCCCAGATGCCACCTTTCATCTGATCCGCAGACCCTGGGCCAATGACTTCATTTTCCCCATGGAAAATGGCCTCCATTTCTGGCCTCTCGCCCTGACCAATAGGGTGGTGCCCAGCAAGAAATTTGCCAACTTTGCTGGATTTCTCCAAATCTAAAGCTGCCAATAAGTAGTACCCTGCAAGTCCTTAGAGCCCTAAAGTCCACCTTTCATCTGACACCCAGACCCTGGGGACATGAATTAATTTTCCCCATGGAAAATGGGGTCAGTTTGAGGCCAATCGCCCTGGCCATCTGCATCGTTCCCGGTGTGAAATTTGCAAACTTGGCTGATTTTCTCCAAAAGTAAAGCTGCTGGCAACGAGGACCCTGGAAGTCCTTGGAGCCCCAAAGACCACCTTTCATCTTACACCCAGACCCTGGGGAAAGGACTTCTTTTTCCCATGCAAAATGGCCTCCATTTGCAGCCAATTGCCCTGGCCAACAGCGCAGTTCCCAGTGAGAAATTTTTTAACATTGCTGGATTCCTGCAGAACTAACGCTGTTGGCAACTAGGAGCTTGCAAGTCCTTAGAGCCCCAAAGGCCACCTTTCATCTGACACCCAGACGCTGGGGACATGACTTCTTTTCCCCATGGAAAATAGAGTCAGTTTGAGGCCACTCGCCCTGGCCATCTGCATCGTTCCCGGTGTGAAATTTGCGAACTTGGCTGATTTTCTCCAAAAGTAAAGCTGCTGGCAACGAGGACCCCGGAAGTCCTTGGAGCCCCAAAGTCCACCTTCCATTGATACCCAGACCCTGGGGGCATGACTTCATTTTCCGGATGGAAAATCGGACCAGTATGAGGCCACTCGCCCTGGCCATCTGCATCGTTCCCGGTGTGAAATTTGCAAACTTGGCTGATTTTCTCCAAAAGTAAAGCTGCTGGCAACGAGGACCCTGGAAGTCCTTGGAGCCCCATGGCCACCTTTCATCTGACACCCAGAACCTGTGGAAAGGACTTCTTTTTCCCTTGCAAAATAACCTCTCTTTGCAGCCATTTGCCCTGGCCAACAGGGCAGTGCCCAGTGAGAAATTTTTAAACTTTGCTGGATTCCTCCACAACTAAAGCTGCCGGCAACTAGGAGCTTGCAAGTCCTTAGAGCCCCAAAGGCCACCTTTCATCTGACACCCAGACGCTGGGGAAAGGACTTCTTTTTCCCATGGAAAATGGCCTCCATTTGCAGCCATTTGCCCTGGCCAACAGGGCAGTGCCCAGTGAGAAATTTGCAAACTTTGCTGGATTCCTCCACAACGAAAGCTGCCAACAAGTAGGAGCTTTAAGTCCTTAGAGCCCCAAAGGCCACCTTTCATCTGACACCAAGACCCTGGGGGCATGACTTCATTTTCCGGATGGAAAATCGGACCAGTATGAGGCCACTCGCCCTGGCCATCTGCATCGTTCCCGGTGTGAAATTTGCAAACTTGGCTGATTTTCACCAAAAGTAAAGCTGCTGGCAACGAGGACCCTGGAAGTCCTTGGAGCCCCATGGCCACCTTTCATCTGACACCCAGACCCTGTGGAAAGGACTTCTTTTTCCCATGCATAATAACCTCTCTTTGCAGCCATTTGCCCTGGCCAACAGGGCAGTGCCCAGTGAGAAATTTTTAAACATTACTGGATCCCTCCACAGCTAAAGCTGTTGGCAACTAGGAGCTTGCAAGTCCTTAGAGCCCCAAAGGCCACCTTTCATCTGACACCCAGACCATGGGGATATGAATTAATTTTCCCCAGGGAAAATGGGGTCAGTTTGAGACCAATCGCCCTGGTAATCTGCATCGTTCCAGGTGTGAAATTTGCAAACTTGGCTGATTTTCTCCAAAAGTAAAGCTGCTGGCAACGAGGACCCCGGAAGTCCTTGGAGCCCCAAAGTCCACCTTTCATTGATACCCAGACCCTGGGGGCATGACTTCATTTTCCGGATGGAAAATCGCATCAGTATGAGGCCACTCGCCCTGGCCATCTGCATCGTTCCCGGTGTGAAATTTGCAAACTTGGCTGATTTTCACCAAAAGTAAAGCTGCTGGGAACGAGGACCCTGGAAGTCCTTGGAGCCCCATGGCCACCTTTCATCTGACACCCAGACCCTGTGGAAAGGACTTCTTTTTCCCATGCATAATAACCTCTCTTTGCAGCCATTTGCCCTGGCCAACAGGGCAGTGCCCAGTGAGAAATTTTTAAACATTACTGGATCCCTCCACAGCTAAAGCTGTTGGCAACTAGGAGCTTGCAAGTCCTTAGAGCCCCAAAGGCCAGCTTTCATCTGACACCCAGACGCTGGGGACATGACTTCTTTTCCCCATGAAAAATGGGGTCATTTTGAGGCCACTCGCCCTGGCCATCTGCATCGTTCCCGGTGTGAAATTTGCAAACTTGGCTGATTTTCTCCAAAAGTAAAGCTGCTGGCAACGAGGACCCTGGAAGTCCTTGGAGCCCCAAAGACCACCTTTCATCTGACACCCAGACCCTGGGGAAAGGACTTCTTTTTGCCATGCAAAATGGCCTCCATTTGCAGCCATTTGCCCTGGCCAACAGCGCAGTTCCCAGTGAGAAATTTTTTAACATTGCTGGATTCCTGCAGAACTAACGCTGTTGGCAACTAGGAGCTTGCAAGTCCTTAGAGCCCCAAAGGCCACCTTTCATCTGACACCCAGACCCTGGGGACATGACTTCTTTTCCCCATGGAAAATAGAGTCAGTTTGAGGCCACTCGCCCTGGCCATCTGCATCGTTCCCGGTGTGAAATTTGCGAACTTGGCTGATTTTCTCCAAAAGTAAAGCTGCTGGCAACGAGGACCCCGGAAGTCCTTGGAGCCCCAAAGTCCACCTTCCATTGATACCCAGACCCTGGGGGCATGACTTCATTTTCCGGATGGAAAATCGGACCAGTATGAGGTCACTCGCCCTGGCCATCTGCATCGTTCCCGGTGTGAAATTTGCAAACTTGGCTGATTTTCTCCAAAAGTAAAGCTGCTGGCAACGAGGACCCTGGAAGTCCTTGGAGCCCCATGGCCACCTTTCATCTGACACCCAGAACCTGTGGAAAGGACTTCTTTTTCCCTTGCAAAATAACCTCTCTTTGCAGCCATTTGCCCTGGCCAACAGGGCAGTGCCCAGTGAGAAATTTTTAAACATTACTGGATCCCTCCACAACTAAAGCTGTTGGCAACTAGGAGCTTGCAAGTCCTTAGAGCCCCAAAGGCCAGCTTTCATCTGACACCCAGACGCTGGGGACATGACTTCTTTTCCCCATGAAAAATGGGGTCAGTTTGAGGCCACTCGCCCTGGCCATCTGCATCGTTCCCGGTGTGAAATTTGCAAACTTGGCTGATTTTCTCCAAAAGTAAAGCTGCTGGCAAGGAGGACCCTGCAACTCCTTAGGGCCCCAGATGCCACCTTTCATCTGATCCGCAGACCCTGGGCCAATGACTTCATTTTCCCCATGGAAAATGGCCTCCATTTCTGGCCTCTCGCCCTGACCAATAGGGTGGTGCCCAGCAAGAAATTTGCCAACTTTGCTGGATTTCTCCAAATCTAAAGCTGCCAATAAGTAGTACCCTGCAAGTCCTTAGAGCCCTAAAGTCCACCTTTCATCTGACACCCAGACCCTGGGGACATGAATTAATTTTCCCCATGGAAAATGGGGTCAGTTTGAGGCCAATCGCCCTGGCCATCTGCATCGTTCCCGGTGTGAAATTTGCAAACTTGGCTGATTTTCTCCAAAAGTAAAGCTGCTGGCAACGAGGACCCTGGAAGTCCTTGGAGCCCCAAAGACCACCTTTCATCTGACACCCAGACCCTGGGGAAAGGACTTCTTTTTGCCATGCAAAATGGCCTCCATTTGCAGCCATTTGCCCTGGCCAACAGCGCAGTTCCCAGTGAGAAATTTTTTAACATTGCTGGATTCCTGCAGAACTAACGCTGTTGGCAACTAGGAGCTTGCAAGTCCTTAGAGCCCCAAAGGCCACCTTTCATCTGACACCCAGACGCTGGGGACATGACTTCTTTTCCCCATGGAAAATAGAGTCAGTTTGAGGCCACTCGCCCTGGCCATCTGCATCGTTCCCGGTGTGAAATTTGCGAACTTGGCTGATTTTCTCCAAAAGTAAAGCTGCTGGCAACGAGGACCCCGGAAGTCCTTGGAGCCCCAAAGTCCACCTTCCATTGATACCCAGACCCTGGGGGCATGACTTCATTTTCCGGATGGAAAATCGGACCAGTATGAGGCCACTCGCCCTGGCCATCTGCATCGTTCCCGGTGTGAAATTTGCAAACTTGGCTGATTTTCTCCAAAAGTAAAGCTGCTGGCAACGAGGACCCTGGAAGTCCTTGGAGCCCCATGGCCACCTTTCATCTGACACCCAGACCCTGGGGAAAGGACTTCTTTTTCCCATGCATAATAACCTCTCTTTGCAGCCATTTGCCCTGGCCAACAGGGCAGTGCCCAGTGAGAAATTTTTTAAACATTACTGGATCCCTCCACAGCTAAAGCTGTTGGCAACTAGGAGCTTGCAAGTCCTTAGAGCCCCAAAGGCCAGCTTTCATCTGACACCCAGACGCTGGGGACATGACTTCTTTTCCCCATGAAAAATGGGGTCAGTTTGAGGCCACTCGCCCTGGCCATCTGCATCGTTCCCGGTGTGAAATTTGCAAACTTGGCTGATTTTCTCCAAAAGTAAAGCTGCTGGCAAGGAGGACCCTGCAACTCCTTAGGGCCCCAGATGCCACCTTTCATCTGATCCGCAGACCCTGGGCCAATGACTTCATTTTCCCCATGGAAAATGGCCTCCATTTCTGGCCTCTCGCCCTGACCAATAGGGTGGTGCCCAGCAAGAAATTTGCCAACTTTGCTGGATTTCTCCAAATCTAAAGCTGCCAATAAGTAGTACCCTGCAAGTCCTTAGAGCCCTAAAGTCCACCTTTCATCTGACACCCAGACCCTGGGGACATGAATTAATTTTCCCCATGGAAAATGGGGTCAGTTTGAGGCCAATCGCCCTGGCCATCTGCATCGTTCCCGGTGTGAAATTTGCGAACTTGGCTGATTTTCTCCAAAAGTAAAGCTGCTGGCAACGAGGACCCTGGAAGTCCTTGGAGCCCCAAAGACCACCTTTCATCTGACACCCAGACCCTGGGGAAAGGACTTCTTTTTCCCATGCAAAATGGCCTCCATTTGCAGCCATTTGCCCTGGCCAACAGCGCAGTTCCCAGTGAGAAATTTTTTAACATTGCTGGATTCCTGCAGAACTAACGCTGTTGGCAACTAGGAGCTTGCAAGTCCTTAGAGCCCCAAAGGCCAGCTTTCATCTGACACCCAGACGCTGGGGACATGACTTCTTTTCCCCATGGAAAATAGAGTCAGTTTGAGGCCACTCGCCCTGGCCATCTGCATCGTTCCCGGTGTGAAATTTGCGAACTTGGCTGATTTTCTCCAAAAGTAAAGCTGCTGGCAACGAGGACCCCGGAAGTCCTTGGAGCCCCAAAGTCCACCTTTCATTGATACCCAGACCCTGGGGGCATGACTTCATTTTCCGGATGGAAAATCGGACCAGTATGAGGCCACTCGCCCTGGCCATCTGCATCGTTCCCGGTGTGAAATTTGCAAACTTGGCTGATTTTCACCAAAAGTAAAGCTGCTGGGAACGAGGACCCTGGAAGTCCTTGGAGCCCCATGGCCACCTTTCATCTGATACGCAGACTCTGGGGAAAGGACTTCTTTTTCCCATGGAAAATGGCCTCCATTTGCAGCCATTTGCCCTGGCCAACAGGGCAGTGCCCAGTGAGAAATTTGCAAACTTTGCTGGATTCCTCCACAACGAAAGCTGCCAACAAGTAGGAGCTTTAAGTCCTTAGAGCCCCAAAGGCCACCTTTCATCTGACACCAAGACCCTGGGGGCATGACTTCATTTTCCGGATGGAAAATCGGACCAGTATGAGGCCACTCGCCCTGGCCATCTGCATCGTTCCCGGTGTGAAATTTGCAAACTTGGCTGATTTTCACCAAAAGTAAAGCTGCTGGCAACGAGGACCCTGGAAGTCCTTGGAGCCCCATGGCCACCTTTCATCTGACACCCAGACCCTGGGGAAAGGACTTCTTTTTCCCATGCATAATAACCTCTCTTTGCAGCCATTTGCCCTGGCCAACAGGGCAGTGAGCAGTGAGAAATTTGCAAAAATTGCTGGATTCCTCCACAACTAAAGCTAACAGCAAGTAGGAGATTGCAAGTCCTTAGAGCCCTAAAGTCCACCTTTCATCTGACACCCAGACGCTGGGGACATGATTTCATTTTCCCCAGGGAAATTGGCGTCAGTTTGAGGCCACTCGCCCTTGTCGTCTGCATCGTTCCCTGTGTGAAATTTGCAAACTTGGCTGATTTTCTCCAAAAGTAAAGCTGCTTGCAATGAGGACCCTGGAAGTCCTTGGAGCCCCATGGCCACCTTTCATCTGATACACAGACTCTGGGGAAAGGACTTCTTTTTCCCATGGGAAATGGACTCCGTTTGCAGCCACTCACCCTGGCCGAAAGAGGGGAGACAAGGTAGAATTACCAAATTTTTGCTTCATTTTTCCAAAAGTAAAGCTGGCAGCAAGTAGGATCCTGTAAGTACTTAGAAGCTCAAAGGCCACCTTGAACATATTACTGAGACCCTGGGAAAAGGACATTTTTCCCATGGAAAATGGCCTTCATTTGTGGCCCCTTGGCCTAGCAGGCAGGGCAGTGCCAAGCGAGCAATTTGCAAACTCAGCTGGATTCTTCCAAAACAAAAGCTGCCAGCAACTAGGACACTGCAAGTCCTTAGAGCCCCAGATGCCAACTTCCAGCTGATACCCAGACCCTGGGGAAAGGACTTCTTTTCCCCATGCAAAATGGCCTCTCTTTGCAGCCATTTGCCCTGGCCAACAGCGCAGTTCCCAGTGAGAAATTTTTTAACATTGCGGGATTCCTGCTGAACTAACGCTGTTGGCAACAAGGAGCTTGCAAGTCCATTGAGCCCAAAAGGCCACCTTTCATCTGACACCCAGAACCTGGGGAAAGGACTTCTTTTTCCCATGGGAAATGGCCTCCATTTGCACCCATTTTCCCTGGCCAACAGGGCAGTGCCCAGTGAGAAATTTTTACAATTTGCTGGATTCCTCCAAAACTAAAGCAATCGGCAACTAGGAGCTTGCAAGTCCTTAGAGCCCCAAAGGCCACCTTTCATCTGACACCCAGACCATGGGGATATTAATTAATTTTCCCCAGGGAAAATGGGGTCAGTTTGAGACCAATCGCCCTGGTAATCTGCATTGTTCCTGGTGTGAAATTTGCAAACTTGGCTGATTTTCTCCAAAATTAAAGCTGCTGGCAACGAGGACCCCGGAAGTCCTTGGAGCCCCAAAGTCCACCTTCCATTGATACCCAGACCCTGGGGGCATGACTTCATTTTCCGGATGGAAAATCGCATCAGTATGAGGCCACTCGCCCTGGCCATCTGCATCGTTCCCGGTGTGAAATTTGCAAACTTGGCTGATTTTCACCAAAAGTAAAGCTGCTGGCAACGAGGACCCTGGAAGTCCTTGGAGCCCCATGGCCACCTTTCATCTGACACCCAGACCCTGGGGAAAGGACTTCTTTTTCCCATGCATAATAACCTCTCTTTGCAGCCATTTGCCCTGGCCAACAGGGCAGTGCCCAGTGAGAAATTTTTAAACATTACTGGATCCCTCCACAGCTAAAGCTGTTGGCAACTAGGAGCTTGCAAGTCCTTAGAGCCCCAAAGGCCACCTTTCATCTGACACCCAGACGCTGGGGACATGACTTCTTTTCCCCATGAAAAATGGGGTCATTTTGAGGCCACTCGCCCTGGCCATCTGCATCGTTCCCGGTGTGAAATTTGCAAACTTGGCTGATTTTCTCCAAAAGTAAAGCTGCTGGCAAGGAGGACCCTGCAACTCCTTAGGGCCCCAGATGCCACCTTTCATCTGATCCGCAGACCCTGGGCCAATGACTTCATTTTTCCCATGGAAAATGGCCTCCATTTCTGGCCTCTCGCCCTGACCAATAGGGTGGTGCCCAGCAAGAAATTTGCCAACTTTGCTGGATTTCTCCAAATCTAAAGCTGCCAATAAGTAGTACCCTGCAAGTCCTTAGAGCACTAAAGTCCACCTTTCATCTGACACCCAGACCCTGGGGACATGAATTAATTTTCCCCATGGAAAATGGGGTCAGTTTGAGGCCAATCGCCCTGGCCATCTGCATCGTTCCCGGTGTGAAATTTGCAAACTTGGCTGATTTTCTCCAAAAGTAAAGCTGCTGGCAACGAGGACCCCGGAAGTCCTTGGAGCCCCAAAGACCACCTTTCATCTGACACCCAGACCCTGGGGAAAGGACTTCTTTTTGCCATGCAAAATGGCCTCCATTTGCAGCCATTTGCCCTGGCCAACAGCGCAGTTCCCAGTGAGAAATTTTTTAACATTGCTGGATTCCTGCAGAACTAACGCTGTTGGCAACTAGGAGCTTGCAAGTCCTTAGAGCCCCAAAGGCCACCTTTCATCTGACACCCAGACGCTGGGGACATGACTTCTTTTCCCCATGGAAAATAGAGTCAGTTTGAGGCCACTCGCCCTGGCCATCTGCATCGTTCCCGGTGTGAAATTTGCGAACTTGGCTGATTTTCTCCAAAAGTAAAGCTGCTGGCAACGAGGACCCCGGAAGTCCTTGGAGCCCCAAAGTCCACCTTCCATTGATACCCAGACCCTGGGGGCATGACTTCATTTTCCGGATGGAAAATCGGTCCAGTATGAGGCCACTCGCCCTGGCCATCTGCATCGTTCCCGGTGTGAAATTTGCAAACTTGGCTGATTTTCACCAAAAGTAAAGCTGCTGGCAACGAGGACCCTGGAAGTCCTTGGAGCCCCATGGCCACCTTTCATCTGACACCCAGACCCTGGGGAAAGGACTTCTTTTTCCCATGCATAATAACCTCTCTTTGCAGCCATTTGCCCTGGCCAACAGGGCAGTGCCCAGTGAGAAATTTTTAAACATTACTGGATCCCTCCACAGCTAAAGCTGTTGGCAACTAGGAGCTTGCAAGTCCTTAGAGCCCCAAAGGCCACCTTTCATCTGACACCCAGACGCTGGGGACATGACTTCTTTTCCCCATGAAAAATGGGGTCATTTTGAGGCCACTCGCCCTGGCCATCTGCATCGTTCCCGGTGTGAAATTTGCAAACTTGGCTGATTTTCTCCAAAAGTAAAGCTGCTGGCAAGGAGGACCCTGCAACTCCTTAGGGCCCCAGATGCCACCTTTCATCTGATCCGCAGACCCTGGGCCAATGACTTCATTTTTCCCATGGAAAATGGCCTCCATTTCTGGCCTCTCGCCCTGACCAATAGGGTGGTGCCCAGCAAGAAATTTGCCAACTTTGCTGGATTTCTCCAAATCTAAAGCTGCCAATAAGTAGTACCCTGCAAGTCCTTAGAGCACTAAAGTCCACCTTTCATCTGACACCCAGACCCTGGGGACATGAATTAATTTTCCCCATGGAAAATGGGGTCAGTTTGAGGCCAATCGCCCTGGCCATCTGCATCGTTCCCGGTGTGAAATTTGCAAACTTGGCTGATTTTCTCCAAAAGTAAAGCTGCTGGCAACGAGGACCCCGGAAGTCCTTGGAGCCCCAAAGACCACCTTTCATCTGACACCCAGACCCTGGGGAAAGGACTTCTTTTTGCCATGCAAAATGGCCTCCATTTGCAGCCATTTGCCCTGGCCAACAGCGCAGTTCCCAGTGAGAAATTTTTTAACATTGCTGGATTCCTGCAGAACTAACGCTGTTGGCAACTAGGAGCTTGCAAGTCCTTAGAGCCCCAAAGGCCACCTTTCATCTGACACCCAGACGCTGGGGTCATGACTTCTTTTCCCCATGGAAAATAGAGTCAGTTTGAGGCCACTCGCCCTGGCCATCTGCACCGTTCCCGGTGTGAAATTTGCGAACTTGGCTGATTTTCTCCAAAAGTAAAGCTGCTGGCAACGAGGACCCCGGAAGTCCTTGGAGCCCCAAAGTCCACCTTCCATTGATACCCAGACCCTGGGGGCATGACTTCATTTTCCGGATGGAAAATCGGACCAGTATGAGGCCACTCGCCCTGGCCATCTGCATCGTTCCCGGTGTGAAATTTGCAAACTTGGCTGATTTTCACCAAAAGTAAAGCTGCTGGGAACGAGGACCCTGGAAGTCCTTGGAGCCCCATGGCCACCTTTCATCTGATACGCAGACTCTGGGGAAAGGACTTCTTTTTCCCATGGAAAATGGCCTCCATTTGCAGCCATTTGCCCTGGCCAACAGGGCAGTGCCCAGTGAGAAATTTGCAAACTTTGCTGGATTCCTCCACAACGAAAGCTGCCAACAAGTAGGAGCTTTAAGTCCTTAGAGCCCCAAAGGCCACCTTTCATCTGACACCAAGACCCTGGGGGCATGACTTCATTTTCCGGATGGAAAATCGGACCAGTATGAGGCCACTCGCCCTGGCCATCTGCATCGTTCCCGGTGTGAAATTTGCAAACTTGGCTGATTTTCACCAAAAGTAAAGCTGCTGGCAACGAGGACCCTGGAAGTCCTTGGAGCCCCATGGCCACCTTTCATCTGACACCCAGACCCTGGGGAAAGGACTTCTTTTTCCCATGCATAATAACCTCTCTTTTCAGCCATTTACTCTGGCCAACAGGGCAGTGAGCAGTGAGAAATTTGCAAAAATTGCTGGATTCCTCCACAACTAAAGCTAACAGCAAGTAGGAGATTGCAAGTCCTTAGAGCCCTAAAGTCCACCTTTCATCTGACACCCAGACGCTGGGGACATGATTTCATTTTCCCCAGGGAAATTGGCGTCAGTTTGAGGCCACTCGCCCTTGTCGTCTGCATCGTTCCCTGTGTGAAATTTGCAAACTTGGCTGATTTTCTCCAAAAGTAAAGCTGCTTGCAATGAGGACCCTGGAAGTCCTTGGAGCCCCATGGCCACCTTTCATCTGATACGCAGACTCTGGGGAAAGGACTTCTTTTTCCCATGGGAAATGGACTCCGTTTGCAGCCACTCACCCTGGCCGAAAGAGGGGAGACAAGGTAGAATTACCAAATTTTTGCTTCATTTTTCCAAAAGTAAAGCTGGCAGCAAGTAGGATCCTGTAAGTACTTAGAAGCTCAAAGGCCACCTTGAACATATTACTGAGACCCTGGGAAAAGGACATTTTTCCCATGGAAAATGGCCTTCATTTGTGGCCCCTTGGCCTAGCAGGCAGGGCAGTGCCAAGCGAGCAATTTGCAAACTCAGCTGGATTCTTCCAAAACAAAAGCTGCCAGCAACTAGGACACTGCAAGTCCTTAGAGCCCCAGATGCCAACTTCCAGCTGATACCCAGACCCTGGGGAAAGGACTTCTTTTCCCCATGCAAAATGGCCTCTCTTTGCAGCCATTTGCCCTGGCCAACAGCGCAGTTCCCAGTGAGAAATTTTTTAACATTGCGGGATTCCTGCTGAACTAACGCTGTTGGCAACAAGGAGCTTGCAAGTCCATTGAGCCCAAAAGGCCACCTTTCATCTGACACCCAGAACCTGGGGAAAGGACTTCTTTTTCCCATGGGAAATGGCCTCCATTTGCACCCATTTTCCCTGGCCAACAGGGCAGTGCCCAGTGAGAAATTTTTACAATTTGCTGGATTCCTCCAAAACTAAAGCAATCGGCAACTAGGAGCTTGCAAGTCCTTAGAGCCCCAAAGGCCACCTTTCATCTGACACCCAGACCATGGGGATATGAATTAATTTTCCCCAGGGAAAATGGGGTCAGTTTGAGACCAATCGCCCTGGTAATCTGCATTGTTCCCGGTGTGAAATTTGCGAACTTGGCTGATTTTCTCCAAAAGTAAAGCTGCTGGCAACGAGGACCCCGGAAGTCCTTGGAGCCCCAAAGTCCACCTTCCATTGATACCCAGACCCTGGGGGCATGACTTCATTTTCCGGATGGAAAATCGCATCAGTATGAGGCCACTCGCCCTGGCCATCTGCATCGTTCCCGGTGTGAAATTTGCAAACTTGGCTGATTTTCACCAAAAGTAAAGCTGCTGGCAACGAGGACCCTGGAAGTCCTTGGAGCCCCATGGCCACCTTTCATCTGACACCCAGACCCTGGGGAAAGGACTTCTTTTTCCCATGCATAATAACCTCTCTTTGCAGCCATTTGCCCTGGCCAACAGGGCAGTGCCCAGTGAGAAATTTTTAAACATTACTGGATCCCTCCACAGCTAAAGCTGTTGGCAACTAGGAGCTTGCAAGTCCTTAGAGCCCCAAAGGCCAGCTTTCATCTGACACCCAGACGCTGGGGACATGACTTCTTTTCCCCATGAAAAATGGGGTCAGTTTGAGGCCACTCGCCCTGGCCATCTGCATCGTTCCCGGTGTGAAATTTGCAAACTTGGCTGATTTTCTCCAAAAGTAAAGCTGCTGGCAAGGAGGACCCTGCAACTCCTTAGGGCCCCAGATGCCACCTTTCATCTGATCCGCAGACCCTGGGCCAATGACTTCATTTTCCCCATGGAAAATGGCCTCCATTTCTGGCCTCTCGCCCTGACCAATAGGGTGGTGCCCAGCAAGAAATTTGCCAACTTTGCTGGATTTCTCCAAATCTAAAGCTGCCAATAAGTAGTACCCTGCAAGTCCTTAGAGCCCTAAAGTCCACCTTTCATCTGACACCCAGACCCTGGGGACATGAATTAATTTTCCCCATGGAAAATGGGGTCAGTTTGAGGCCAATCGCCCTGGCCATCTGCATCGTTCCCGGTGTGAAATTTGCAAACTTGGCTGATTTTCTCCAAAAGTAAAGCTGCTGGCAACGAGGACCCTGGAAGTCCTTGGAGCCCCAAAGACCACCTTTCATCTGACACCCAGACCCTGGGGAAAGGACTTCTTTTTGCCATGCAAAATGGCCTCCATTTGCAGCCATTTGCCCTGGCCAACAGCGCAGTTCCCAGTGAGAAATTTTTTAACATTGCTGGATTCCTGCAGAACTAACGCTGTTGGCAACTAGGAGCTTGCAAGTCCTTAGAGCCCCAAAGGCCACCTTTCATCTGACACCCAGACGCTGGGGACATGACTTCTTTTCCCCATGGAAAATAGAGTCAGTTTGAGGCCACTCGCCCTGGCCATCTGCATCGTTCCCGGTGTGAAATTTGCGAACTTGGCTGATTTTCTCCAAAAGTAAAGCTGCTGGCAACGAGGACCCCGGAAGTCCTTGGAGCCCCAAAGTCCACCTTCCATTGATACCCAGACCCTGGGGGCATGACTTCATTTTCCGGATGGAAAATCGGACCAGTATGAGGCCACTCGCCCTGGCCATCTGCATCGTTCCCGGTGTGAAATTTGCAAACTTGGCTGATTTTCTCCAAAAGTAAAGCTGCTGGCAACGAGGACCCTGGAAGTCCTTGGAGCCCCATGGCCACCTTTCATCTGACACCCAGACCCTGGGGAAAGGACTTCTTTTTCCCATGCATAATAACCTCTCTTTGCAGCCATTTGCCCTGGCCAACAGGGCAGTGCCCAGTGAGAAATTTTTAAACATTACTGGATCCCTCCACAGCTAAAGCTGTTGGCAACTAGGAGCTTGCAAGTCCTTAGAGCCCCAAAGGCCAGCTTTCATCTGACACCCAGACGCTGGGGACATGACTTCTTTTCCCCATGAAAAATGGGGTCAGTTTGAGGCCACTCGCCCTGGCCATCTGCATCGTTCCCGGTGTGAAATTTGCAAACTTGGCTGATTTTCTCCAAAAGTAAAGCTGCTGGCAAGGAGGACCCTGCAACTCCTTAGGGCCCCAGATGCCACCTTTCATCTGATCCGCAGACCCTGGGCCAATGACTTCATTTTCCCCATGGAAAATGGCCTCCATTTCTGGCCTCTCGCCCTGACCAATAGGGTGGTGCCCAGCAAGAAATTTGCCAACTTTGCTGGATTTCTCCAAATCTAAAGCTGCCAATAAGTAGTACCCTGCAAGTCCTTAGAGCCCTAAAGTCCACCTTTCATCTGACACCCAGACCCTGGGGACATGAATTAATTTTCCCCATGGAAAATGGGGTCAGTTTGAGGCCAATCGCCCTGGCCATCTGCATCGTTCCCGGTGTGAAATTTGCGAACTTGGCTGATTTTCTCCAAAAGTAAAGCTGCTGGCAACGAGGACCCTGGAAGTCCTTGGAGCCCCAAAGACCACCTTTCATCTGACACCCAGACCCTGGGGAAAGGACTTCTTTTTCCCATGCAAAATGGCCTCCATTTGCAGCCATTTGCCCTGGCCAACAGCGCAGTTCCCAGTGAGAAATTTTTTAACATTGCTGGATTCCTGCAGAACTAACGCTGTTGGCAACTAGGAGCTTGCAAGTCCTTAGAGCCCCAAAGGCCAGCTTTCATCTGACACCCAGACGCTGGGGACATGACTTCTTTTCCCCATGGAAAATAGAGTCAGTTTGAGGCCACTCGCCCTGGCCATCTGCATCGTTCCCGGTGTGAAATTTGCGAACTTGGCTGATTTTCTCCAAAAGTAAAGCTGCTGGCAACGAGGACCCCGGAAGTCCTTGGAGCCCCAAAGTCCACCTTTCATTGATACCCAGACCCTGGGGGCATGACTTCATTTTCCGGATGGAAAATCGGACCAGTATGAGGCCACTCGCCCTGGCCATCTGCATCGTTCCCGGTGTGAAATTTGCAAACTTGGCTGATTTTCACCAAAAGTAAAGCTGCTGGGAACGAGGACCCTGGAAGTCCTTGGAGCCCCATGGCCACCTTTCATCTGATACGCAGACTCTGGGGAAAGGACTTCTTTTTCCCATGGAAAATGGCCTCCATTTGCAGCCATTTGCCCTGGCCAACAGGGCAGTGCCCAGTGAGAAATTTGCAAACTTTGCTGGATTCCTCCACAACGAAAGCTGCCAACAAGTAGGAGCTTTAAGTCCTTAGAGCCCCAAAGGCCACCTTTCATCTGACACCAAGACCCTGGGGGCATGACTTCATTTTCCGGATGGAAAATCGGACCAGTATGAGGCCACTCGCCCTGGCCATCTGCATCGTTCCCGGTGTGAAATTTGCAAACTTGGCTGATTTTCACCAAAAGTAAAGCTGCTGGCAACGAGGACCCTGGAAGTCCTTGGAGCCCCATGGCCACCTTTCATCTGACACCCAGACCCTGGGGAAAGGACTTCTTTTTCCCATGCATAATAACCTCTCTTTGCAGCCATTTGCCCTGGCCAACAGGGCAGTGAGCAGTGAGAAATTTGCAAAAATTGCTGGATTCCTCCACAACTAAAGCTAACAGCAAGTAGGAGATTGCAAGTCCTTAGAGCCCTAAAGTCCACCTTTCATCTGACACCCAGACGCTGGGGACATGATTTCATTTTCCCCAGGGAAATTGGCGTCAGTTTGAGGCCACTCGCCCTTGTCGTCTGCATCGTTCCCTGTGTGAAATTTGCAAACTTGGCTGATTTTCTCCAAAAGTAAAGCTGCTTGCAATGAGGACCCTGGAAGTCCTTGGAGCCCCATGGCCACCTTTCATCTGATACACAGACTCTGGGGAAAGGACTTCTTTTTCCCATGGGAAATGGACTCCGTTTGCAGCCACTCACCCTGGCCGAAAGAGGGGAGACAAGGTAGAATTACCAAATTTTTGCTTCATTTTTCCAAAAGTAAAGCTGGCAGCAAGTAGGATCCTGTAAGTACTTAGAAGCTCAAAGGCCACCTTGAACATATTACTGAGACCCTGGGAAAAGGACATTTTTCCCATGGAAAATGGCCTTCATTTGTGGCCCCTTGGCCTAGCAGGCAGGGCAGTGCCAAGCGAGCAATTTGCAAACTCAGCTGGATTCTTCCAAAACAAAAGCTGCCAGCAACTAGGACACTGCAAGTCCTTAGAGCCCCAGATGCCAACTTCCAGCTGATACCCAGACCCTGGGGAAAGGACTTCTTTTCCCCATGCAAAATGGCCTCTCTTTGCAGCCATTTGCCCTGGCCAACAGCGCAGTTCCCAGTGAGAAATTTTTTAACATTGCGGGATTCCTGCTGAACTAACGCTGTTGGCAACAAGGAGCTTGCAAGTCCATTGAGCCCAAAAGGCCACCTTTCATCTGACACCCAGAACCTGGGGAAAGGACTTCTTTTTCCCATGGGAAATGGCCTCCATTTGCACCCATTTTCCCTGGCCAACAGGGCAGTGCCCAGTGAGAAATTTTTACAATTTGCTGGATTCCTCCAAAACTAAAGCAATCGGCAACTAGGAGCTTGCAAGTCCTTAGAGCCCCAAAGGCCACCTTTCATCTGACACCCAGACCATGGGGATATGAATTAATTTTCCCCAGGGAAAATGGGGTCAGTTTGAGACCAATCGCCCTGGTAATCTGCATTGTTCCTGGTGTGAAATTTGCAAACTTGGCTGATTTTCTCCAAAATTAAAGCTGCTGGCAACGAGGACCCCGGAAGTCCTTGGAGCCCCAAAGTCCACCTTCCATTGATACCCAGACCCTGGGGGCATGACTTCATTTTCCGGATGGAAAATCGCATCAGTATGAGGCCACTCGCCCTGGCCATCTGCATCGTTCCCGGTGTGAAATTTGCAAACTTGGCTGATTTTCACCAAAAGTAAAGCTGCTGGCAACGAGGACCCTGGAAGTCCTTGGAGCCCCATGGCCACCTTTCATCTGACACCCAGACCCTGGGGAAAGGACTTCTTTTTCCCATGCATAATAACCTCTCTTTGCAGCCATTTGCCCTGGCCAACAGGGCAGTGCCCAGTGAGAAATTTTTAAACATTACTGGATCCCTCCACAGCTAAAGCTGTTGGCAACTAGGAGCTTGCAAGTCCTTAGAGCCCCAAAGGCCACCTTTCATCTGACACCCAGACGCTGGGGACATGACTTCTTTTCCCCATGAAAAATGGGGTCATTTTGAGGCCACTCGCCCTGGCCATCTGCATCGTTCCCGGTGTGAAATTTGCAAACTTGGCTGATTTTCTCCAAAAGTAAAGCTGCTGGCAAGGAGGACCCTGCAACTCCTTAGGGCCCCAGATGCCACCTTTCATCTGATCCGCAGACCCTGGGCCAATGACTTCATTTTTCCCATGGAAAATGGCCTCCATTTCTGGCCTCTCGCCCTGACCAATAGGGTGGTGCCCAGCAAGAAATTTGCCAACTTTGCTGGATTTCTCCAAATCTAAAGCTGCCAATAAGTAGTACCCTGCAAGTCCTTAGAGCACTAAAGTCCACCTTTCATCTGACACCCAGACCCTGGGGACATGAATTAATTTTCCCCATGGAAAATGGGGTCAGTTTGAGGCCAATCGCCCTGGCCATCTGCATCGTTCCCGGTGTGAAATTTGCAAACTTGGCTGATTTTCTCCAAAAGTAAAGCTGCTGGCAACGAGGACCCCGGAAGTCCTTGGAGCCCCAAAGACCACCTTTCATCTGACACCCAGACCCTGGGGAAAGGACTTCTTTTTGCCATGCAAAATGGCCTCCATTTGCAGCCATTTGCCCTGGCCAACAGCGCAGTTCCCAGTGAGAAATTTTTTAACATTGCTGGATTCCTGCAGAACTAACGCTGTTGGCAACTAGGAGCTTGCAAGTCCTTAGAGCCCCAAAGGCCACCTTTCATCTGACACCCAGACGCTGGGGACATGACTTCTTTTCCCCATGGAAAATAGAGTCAGTTTGAGGCCACTCGCCCTGGCCATCTGCATCGTTCCCGGTGTGAAATTTGCGAACTTGGCTGATTTTCTCCAAAAGTAAAGCTGCTGGCAACGAGGACCCCGGAAGTCCTTGGAGCCCCAAAGTCCACCTTCCATTGATACCCAGACCCTGGGGGCATGACTTCATTTTCCGGATGGAAAATCGGTCCAGTATGAGGCCACTCGCCCTGGCCATCTGCATCGTTCCCGGTGTGAAATTTGCAAACTTGGCTGATTTTCACCAAAAGTAAAGCTGCTGGCAACGAGGACCCTGGAAGTCCTTGGAGCCCCATGGCCACCTTTCATCTGACACCCAGACCCTGGGGAAAGGACTTCTTTTTCCCATGCATAATAACCTCTCTTTGCAGCCATTTGCCCTGGCCAACAGGGCAGTGCCCAGTGAGAAATTTTTAAACATTACTGGATCCCTCCACAGCTAAAGCTGTTGGCAACTAGGAGCTTGCAAGTCCTTAGAGCCCCAAAGGCCACCTTTCATCTGACACCCAGACGCTGGGGACATGACTTCTTTTCCCCATGAAAAATGGGGTCATTTTGAGGCCACTCGCCCTGGCCATCTGCATCGTTCCCGGTGTGAAATTTGCAAACTTGGCTGATTTTCTCCAAAAGTAAAGCTGCTGGCAAGGAGGACCCTGCAACTCCTTAGGGCCCCAGATGCCACCTTTCATCTGATCCGCAGACCCTGGGCCAATGACTTCATTTTTCCCATGGAAAATGGCCTCCATTTCTGGCCTCTCGCCCTGACCAATAGGGTGGTGCCCAGCAAGAAATTTGCCAACTTTGCTGGATTTCTCCAAATCTAAAGCTGCCAATAAGTAGTACCCTGCAAGTCCTTAGAGCACTAAAGTCCACCTTTCATCTGACACCCAGACCCTGGGGACATGAATTAATTTTCCCCATGGAAAATGGGGTCAGTTTGAGGCCAATCGCCCTGGCCATCTGCATCGTTCCCGGTGTGAAATTTGCAAACTTGGCTGATTTTCTCCAAAAGTAAAGCTGCTGGCAACGAGGACCCCGGAAGTCCTTGGAGCCCCAAAGACCACCTTTCATCTGACACCCAGACCCTGGGGAAAGGACTTCTTTTTGCCATGCAAAATGGCCTCCATTTGCAGCCATTTGCCCTGGCCAACAGCGCAGTTCCCAGTGAGAAATTTTTTAACATTGCTGGATTCCTGCAGAACTAACGCTGTTGGCAACTAGGAGCTTGCAAGTCCTTAGAGCCCCAAAGGCCACCTTTCATCTGACACCCAGACGCTGGGGTCATGACTTCTTTTCCCCATGGAAAATAGAGTCAGTTTGAGGCCACTCGCCCTGGCCATCTGCACCGTTCCCGGTGTGAAATTTGCGAACTTGGCTGATTTTCTCCAAAAGTAAAGCTGCTGGCAACGAGGACCCCGGAAGTCCTTGGAGCCCCAAAGTCCACCTTCCATTGATACCCAGACCCTGGGGGCATGACTTCATTTTCCGGATGGAAAATCGGACCAGTATGAGGCCACTCGCCCTGGCCATCTGCATCGTTCCCGGTGTGAAATTTGCAAACTTGGCTGATTTTCACCAAAAGTAAAGCTGCTGGGAACGAGGACCCTGGAAGTCCTTGGAGCCCCATGGCCACCTTTCATCTGATACGCAGACTCTGGGGAAAGGACTTCTTTTTCCCATGGAAAATGGCCTCCATTTGCAGCCATTTGCCCTGGCCAACAGGGCAGTGCCCAGTGAGAAATTTGCAAACTTTGCTGGATTCCTCCACAACGAAAGCTGCCAACAAGTAGGAGCTTTAAGTCCTTAGAGCCCCAAAGGCCACCTTTCATCTGACACCAAGACCCTGGGGGCATGACTTCATTTTCCGGATGGAAAATCGGACCAGTATGAGGCCACTCGCCCTGGCCATCTGCATCGTTCCCGGTGTGAAATTTGCAAACTTGGCTGATTTTCACCAAAAGTAAAGCTGCTGGCAACGAGGACCCTGGAAGTCCTTGGAGCCCCATGGCCACCTTTCATCTGACACCCAGACCCTGGGGAAAGGACTTCTTTTTCCCATGCATAATAACCTCTCTTTTCAGCCATTTACTCTGGCCAACAGGGCAGTGAGCAGTGAGAAATT